>JAKSZU010000017.1:49979115-50303288 GCA_026018925.1 Tupaia tana | reverse complement strand
ACTCTCGGTGAGTTTCACGTGTGTGCGTGCCTAAGATCCCGAGAAAGGAATGTAGTAGATGGGATTGCACTATAGCCATCTCCCCTGGGGGGGATTTCTCGTTTTCTATCCCATCCAAGATCCCGTGAGGAGAATGGAGGAGAAGGGATGGCAGCTTGGCTATCCTTTCTGGGGGGTGATTTCTCGCTTTCTGTCTCTGTTTTTCTGGCGAGTGCACGTGCCCTTAGCAAAAACCTCTCCAAAAAAAAAAAAAAGAAAAGAAAAGAAAAGAAAAAAGGAGTCCAGGAAAAGAAAAAAGGGTGATAGCTACTGCCCAAATGCAAACCCCAACAAATATTAAATCCTAAAACTCCAGAATATGCGTTGACCCCATGTTCTGCCTCCCAGACGCCCGGGGGAGGCGATGGGCCCTAAGGCAGCCCGGCCCTGTGGCTTCTGTTGCTCCCAATGGATCTAACAGCCTGCGGCCTTGTCTTTCTTCCTATAGGGCACCTGGGCTCACCAAAGACAGGGCGAAGGAGAGAGCGAAGGCGCTCCCCCAGAGATGAAGCCACCCCACAACCCCTCCTCCGTCCTCACCGTGGGGTTTTAGGCGCTGCTCGGCATGGGTTCCGAGGTCTAGGACTCCCACCCTGCAGTTGGCCCTGTGGGATACAGCCGTCTTGCCCCCCACGCCACCTGCTGGCCCCCAGTCTGCAGTCTCAGGGGCAGCTCTTCCCCCAAGCTCCACTACACATTGTCCTCGTGGGGTCTCCCCGTGGCAGCCCCAACCTGCAGCTGCTGGGCACGGCCCTAGTGGGGCCGTCGACTGGGGTGCCAGAGTTCACATCAGGGCCACAGCTTGCACTGTCCTGCCTCCCGGTTTCTCCGACCCTCTCCTCTGAGCACCTTCATTCTGACGGAGAGAATTAGAAATCATTTCTCATGGGGCCAGCAGGTGGCATGGTGGTGGAGGTGCTGGACTCCCACATGACCAACTGTGGTTCGAGTCCTGGACCTAGTGGCTTGCTTTCCCACTTTCCCTTTCTCTCTCTCTCTCTCTCTTTCTCTCTGGTGCATGCATGTGTCCTATGCCAAATTAAAATAAATAAATAAATTTAGTAAGTAATAATTCTTTAAAAAGAAGAGAAAAATAATTCCTCACAGCCCCAGGAAATGGACAGTGGTGTCTTCCACCTCTGTCCTCTAGCTCCCTGCCATGTTGGCCAGCTTCTACAGCGGGAAGGAGGAAGCTGCCCTCCCCTGCAGTGAGAAGGGCGTTTTCAACAGAGAACGGGAGTGATTGAATTTAAGGCTGATGTTATTCCAACTAAATAAAGCAGCACGTGAATCATCCCACAATGAGTTAACTCACATGCAAATGCCAAGGAACGAAAAATTTTTTTAATCATCACTGTGCATGGCTCTCTTCCACACCTCCCTTTGGAAAAGGTGGGCTAACAGATTTCACGCAACGAAACGCAGGAAAGAAGGAGAGACTGGAAAGTGTCCAGTGCGCGGCGGGCGGCTTCTCCACGTCTGCACACTGCTCCTGTCAGCACGGCTCCTCCTCGACAATTTTAATGTCACGACCTGTTGTCCTGCAGATCAAGTCACCATAGAAACACAATTATTAGGGCTGGCAGGTGGCATGGTGGCTAGGGGCACTGGACTCCCACATGGCTGACCATGGTTCAAGTCCCGGACCTGGCGGCTTGCTTTCTCACTTTCCCTCTTTCTCACTCTGTCCCTCTCTCGTAAAATTAAAATAAGTAAGTAAATAGTTAAATAAAATAATTTTTTTTTAAAAAGCACAATTATTACCTACTGTGGTGAAAATGTCCCACTATTCGTATTAAGAAAGACCACGTGAGGGGCTGGACAATGGCACCGTGGTAAAAGGTGACACGCATCGAGGCTGACCCCCATGGCTGGGTTCAGGGTTCATAGCCAGAGACCTCCCTGAATATGCTAGCCACACGTGTGCCCGTGGTCCAGGGCTGGCTGAGGCCGGGGGGACAGTGTCAGGACCCTGCCATAGGTTCTCTCTCATTCACTCACTTGGAAAAAAACAAAACAAAACAAAACAAAACAAAACAAATGTCAATCTGTCTGTATTAGATTCTGCCCAGGGATATCCCAGATCCCTGAGAACTGCATCATAAAAATTGGTCTTTTGTAAGTGGTCAAGGACAAGGACACAGCAATTCAAAATCTTTTTCGATAACCACAGCAGTCATTATGCATGCTTTACAAAATAAGATGCTTTGGTCTTTGTATTTTCTGAGGAAATGAAAATGTATGTCAAAGTGAGCAGCTTTTGGCTTTTTGGGGGGACGTTAAACACCTTCTTTAATGATTCAGGAAGAGATCTTGGTACTATTTCTCAAAAGCGTTGGAGGCATAAGTGATCCTACTGTTTTAAATGTCCTGTGTCTATAGAGGTGGTTGAAAAGATCACATTTCCAAATACTAAATATTCTTTTCTTTGAGGTTTTTGCTGTAGGGCGCGTGTGCTCGCCAGGAAGACAGAGAGAGACAGAAAGGGAGAAATCACCCCCGGCAGAATGGCCACGCTGCAATCCTTTCTCCTCCATTCTCCTCTAGGGATCTTGAACATGCACGCACATGCACCCGGCGTGAGTTTAAGCCACCAGGTCCAGGACTTGAACCGTGGTGGACTACATGGGACTCCAGAGACATAGCCATTACTCCAACTGCTGGTCCCAATACTAAATATTCTTAACATCAAGTGGAGGAGGAATGGTTCTCTCTGATTTCAGCAAGACTATGGGCACCTAATACAGGGTACAGGAAGCTCCTGTTTCTACAATAGCAAAATGTACTAACCAGCCAAGAGTGTGCAGGCTGTGGATGCTGAAGCCACACGAGTGGGTCCCGGGTTTGTGTCCCAGGTTCATATCTCACTGGTTCCCTGTGTTCCCATGACCCCGGCTGGCTAAGAGTGGGCTGAATCAAGGCATGAAGACTGCTGAGTGAGCTATGTATCTCTCCCTCTCTGAAGAAATAAACAAACAGAAACAAAAGAAAGAAAACACTTTCTCCCCATTAATGCAAAAACTGATGTAATTTTGTGATCTTCCTTTGTACCAATTTTAACTTTTAAAATACAACAGATTAGTTTTTATTTCCCTTTGTACAGGGCACTGAAAATGTAAAGTATACTTTCATTGAATAAATGACTCTGGTTCCCAATAGGAAGAAAACCCTCTTCTGGTCAAGCTTGTTATAGATTTGGTGTCTAATACTGCAGCTCTAGACAGCTCTAAAGTAAAAGTGCTGCTTTAACTAATAGTTTTCATTGCAAAGCCAGAAGATATTGGTCTGTTTAAAAGGCAATGGAGGGACCAGCAGATGGTGTAACGGTCGACCACCAATCCCAGACCTACCTGGTGGCTTAAAACACACCAGGCACATGTGAGTGTGTGCCCAAAATCCCAAAGGAGAAAAACTTTTAAAGATTAAGCTATATGTGATTATATGTAATATAAACAAGATTATGATAATAAAATTTTAGGAAAAAAAAGAAAAAAAGATTAGTTTTAGCATCGACACGAGTGTGAGCATTAACGTAGCGTGAGCACTTTTTAGCTTTAGCATTTTGCGTTAGCGTTAGCGCTTGTGCTTGCGTTAACGATAGCATTAGCGTTAGCGATAGCGTTTGCGTTTAGCGATAGCATTTGCGTTTGCGATAGCGTTTGCGATAGCGTTTTTGCATTTAGCGATAGCGTTAGCGTTTTGCGTTAGCGATAGCGATAGCGTTTGCGTTTGCGATAGCGTTTTTTTGCGTTTAGCGATAGCGTTAGCGTTAGCCTTTTTAGGTTTGCGTTAGTTTTTTTTGTTGTTGTTTGTTTTTTTTTTTCCTTTTTTTGGAGAGGTTTTCGCTATAGGGTCATGCACTCGCCAGAAGGACAGAAAGAGACAGAGAGACAGAAAGCGAGAAATCACTCCTCAGAGGGGATGGCCACGCCACAATCCCTTCTCCTCCATTCTCCTCTCGGGATCTTGGGCACGTATGCACACACGCCTGGCATGAGTTTTAAGTCACCAGGTCCGGGACTCAAACCGCAGTCAACTACATGGGAGTCCAGCGACATGCTGGTCCTGCATTAGCGTTTTTAATTTATTTTTATTTTTTATTTACGAAGAGGCATCTTCAGGTCTCTAGGAAAAATTCCCTCAAAAGGCATGGTTATTTCCAAATAGTCAACCCATTTAAAGAACAGAGAAGAGATTGCAGCATGGCCATCCCCTGCAGGGGGCGATTTCCCCCCTTTCTGTCTCTATGGCAAGTGCATACATCCTATAGAGCAAAAATCTCTGAACAGAAAAGAAAAAGACCATGGAGAGAATGGAATGAGGCTTAACAAAGTATGAAGGGTCTCAGATCAAAGTACTTTGCTTTAGCCAGAGGAAAACATATTACAAAAAGGGGGAGGAGGGTAATATGATGTTTCCATACATGCAAGTAATGTGTAAGCACCGAATTACATCGCGTGGACTGGGGGTTAAGGGAGATGGATTTCACAGGGCCAACGGAGCAATTAGAGTACCAGACCAGGAGACTTGAGAAACACCTCAGGTAAGTGTGCGTGCATTCCTAAAATCGGGAAGGAGGGAGAAGTGGAGGGTAAAGGATTACAGTATGACCATTCCTCAGGAGAGGCACTTTCTCCCTCTCCCTCTTGCCCTGTATCTCTGTCTCTCTTTGATGAGCATACACTCCCTCTGGCAAATTAAGAAAAACAAATTAGACTAATATATCCATCACCTCAAATATTTATCATTTTTTTGTGATATGAACATTCAAGATACTTTCTTCTACCTATTTTGATTTAAAAATAAAAATAAAACAATGAAGAGAGGAAAAGAAGAAAGGAAAGAATAAAAGGAATTTGAGCGATATCTTTTTTTTGTTTTTTGTTTGGAGAGATTTCTGCTATAGGGTGCATGCACTCACTGTAGAGACGGAGAGACAGAATGTGAGAAATCACCCACCCCCTGGGGGGGGGGGATGATCACACTGCAATCCCTTCTCCTCCATTCTCCTTTTGGGATTTCGGGCATGCATGCACATGCACCCAGTGTGAGATTTTAGCACTCAAACCACAGTCGACTATGTGGGAGTCCAGCATCTTAACCACCATGCCACCTGCTAGTCTCAGATTGATATCTTTAAGAAATTTTGACACTCCATAGTTCCACGAGACCACTCACACATTTTTGTTTAATGTCTGTTCCTGAAGCATTTTAGCTTCCAGCTCCTATGGGGGTGGTTTCTGTGTTAGAGGTCAAGTCAATTTAATCCACATGATCTGCTCAACAAAAGTTTTATTTCACAAGTCTGATTGTCTGAAAAGATAAACCTAGGGGCCAGCAGATGGCATAATAGTTACATTGCTGGACTCCCATGTAATTGACTACAGTTTGAGTCCCAGACTCAGTGCCTTAAAACTCATGCTGGGCACATATGAGTGGTCCCCCAAATTCTGAGAATGGAGAAGAAGGGATTAAGATGTGGCCAACCCCCCTGGGGGGTGATTTCTCGCTTTCTGTCTCTCTCTATATCTTTGCTGAACACACGCAGCCTATAGCAAAAATCTCTCTCTAAAAAAAAAAAAAAAAAAGAAAGTAAATCTAGGAAAGAATGAGGGCAAAAGTCCCTACTCTGCCAGTTTTTCCTTAACCCTAAGTCAGCAGAGCATTAACCCCAAAGAATCTCTCCTCTGTGTTAACTACAAAGACTGAGGGCCAAAGGTGACTTGGTGGTTAAGGCAGCTGGATCCCACATGGCCAACAGCACAGCTCAAGTCCCAGACCTGGTGGCTTGAAAAACGCATCAGACGCAGTGTGTTCGTGCCCAAAATCATGAGAGGAGAATGGAGAATAAGGGATTGTGGTGTGACTGTCTCTCACGAGGGATACTTGCTTATTTTTCTCTCTCTCCAGTGAGCACACGTACCTTATAGAAAATGAAAGAGAGAGAAAGAGAGAGCAACCCCCCCCCCCCTTTATGAAGCAGCATACCTGGAGGAGGAGGCAAGGTCACGTGGTTAGGCGAGTTATGGGAAGCACCTCAGGGATAATACACTTAGTAGTTAGTGGAGTTAAGCAGAGTTAGCAAAGTCCTACTCCTCAACCAGTAATACAGCTTGTGCAGATCACTGTACAAGCCCTCTGAATTTCAAAGAAAAGGTAATACTGGGACCAGCAGACGATGCAATGGTTAGGTCACTGGACTCCCACATGGCTGACTGCAGTTCCAGTCCCAGGCCCAGACGCTGAAATTCATGCCAAGAGTGTGTGTGTGCATGCGTGCCCAAAATCCCGAGAGGAGAATGGAGAGGAAGGGATTGCGGCGTGGCCATCCCCCCTGGTGGGGTGATTTCTCGCTTTCTGTCTCTCTGTCTCTCTGGTGACCACATGTGCCTTATGAAAAATAATCTCTCTTAAAAAAAAGAGAAAAAGTAATATTCCAGAGTCTAAATGTTAAATATGTAGTCTTTGAAAGCTCATGAAAAGTTAATATTATGGGGGCTGGCAGGTGGCAAGGTGGTTGAGGCCCTGACTCCTACATGGCTGACTGCAGTTCAAGTCTTGGACCCAGTGGCCTGAAAAATCACAACAAATAAATAGATAAATAAACAAATTTTTTTTGAAAGAACAATATTTTTTAAAAAAGCAATATCATGAAAAAAACTCCCTAAATTTCAAAATTTTTTTGCACCAGAATAAACTCATACTTTAATTCCATTTTTCTATTAACTATTTTTTTTTGTAAGTTACTTTTTTTTTAGGTCATTGCTATAGGGTGTGTGTGCTCACCAGAGAGAGACAGAAAGAGAGAAAGTGAGAAATCACCCCCACCCCAGAGGTGATGGCCACGCTGCAATCCCTCCTCCATTCTTCTCTTGGGATTTTGGGCATACGCACACCTGCCTGGCATGATTTTCAAGCCGCTGGATCTGGAGCTCTAACCATGGTCAGCCATGTCCAGCACCTTAACACCACGCCACCTATTGGCACCTATTGTTATTATTCTTTTTTAATTGCCAAAGGACACATGTACTCACCAGTGAGAGACAGAGAGAGAGGAAGGAGAGGGAGAAAGCACCTCTTCTCAGTGGGGTGTGGTCACACCACAGTCCCTTCTCCTTCATGTGGGGCACACGCATATATGCACACACGTTTATCAAGCCATCAGGGCCAACGATCAAACCGCAGTCGGCCATGTGGGATTCGGCTCCCTTAACCAACAAGCTGTGAGGCCAGCCCAGTAATATAACTGAATTATCTCATCCATACTTGGTTACTTACACATCTATTTCTCTCTTACCTAGAAAAGGTGCCGAGGACTTTGCATTTTTTAAAACGTCAGTCTGAAAAGTGAAAACTACTTTTGTTATATTTGAATTTTTAAAAAATTTATTTATTTATTTACTTACTTATTTTTATGCCAAAGAGAGACAGAGAGAGAGGGAAAGCAAGAAAGCAAGCTGCCAGGTCCAGGATTCAAACCTCAGTTGGCCACGTGGGGAGTCCAGTGCCTTAACCACCACACCACCTGATGGCCTTCATTTGGTTCCCGTAGTCAAGAAAAGAGTCATTACCTCCCATGTAACCAGAATTCAAGAAAGGAAACGCAGACAGCCTGGCCAGCCTGCAGCTGGGAGGCCCCGTTACCTGATCTCCAGGCACAGGACGCACTCGTTGGCGTAGGTGGTCATGTCGCTCCCACACACGGCCTGCAAGCTGCGGGGACAGGCTGGGTACATGCTGCTGTACTGGGAGCAGTTTGGCTAGGAAGGAGGGAGGAAGGGAGAGACTGGCCAGCGACCTAGGACGCACGCTTCCCAAAACAGCTGAGGAGGGACGATGTCCTGAGTCTCCCAGATCTTCTAGAAACACCCCACAGTAAAATTATGACTATACATCATTTCAGATGGCATCAACAAGCTGGTAAGGAAGTTTTTTGTTTTGTTTTGTTTGTTTGTTTGTTTTTTTGAAAATTTTTAAAGCAGAAGACTTTTACTGTATATATGTATGTATTTATTTATTTATGGTTTTTGCCATAGGGTACATATATTCGCCAAAGGGAGAGAGAAACAGTGAGAGGAAAATTGAGAAATCACCCTCCCCACACACAAAAAGGGATGGCCATGCCACAATCCCTTCTCCTTCCATTTTCCTCTCAGGATTTTGGGCATGCACATACGTGTCTGGGGTGAGTTTCAAGCCTCCAGATCTGGGACTCGAACCACGATCAGCCATGTGGGAGTTCAATGCCGTAACTACCATGCCACCTGCTGATGCCTTTATTTATTTAATTTCCCAGAGAGCAAGTGAGCTTACAGTGAGAGAGGGGGCAGTGAAAGAGAGGAGGGAAGTGAGGAAGTGTCCTCCTCGGGGAACAGTCCTGCCACCAAGCCCTCTTCTCCATCTCACCTGCATTTCAGGATTCGGAACATGCATGCATACGTGCCTGGAGTGTTTTTAAAGCCGTGGGGTCCAGAATTTGAACCCCACAATCAGCCCTGTGGGATCTAGCTGCTTTAACCACCACACCATCGTCTGGCCCAGGCAGAAGACTTTTAACTCTCTCAGATCCTTGAAGGATCTGTCCAACTGGAAGGCAATATTGGCATTATCATCTATATCCAGTCAGACTCTCATGATTTCAAAGTTAGATTTGGTGGGGCCAGCAGGTGGTGTGGTGGTTGAGGGCACCAGACTCCCACATGGCTGACCACGGATCGAGTCCTGGACCTGGTGGCTTGCTTTCTCACTTTCCTTTTCTCTCTTGCTCTGTCCCTCTCTGGTCAATTAAATAGATAAATAAAGTTAAATAAAATAATTCTTTAAAAAAATAAAAATGTTAGGTTTGGTGGGACCAGCAGATGGCATAATGGTTACATCGCTGGACTCCCACATAGTTGACAGTGGTTCAAGTCCCAGACCTGGCAACTTAAAACTCATGCCAGGAGCATGTGTGTGCGTGCTCAAAATCCCAAAGGGAGAATGGAGGAGAAGAGATTGTGGTGTGACCATCCTCCCAGGGGGTGATTTCTCACTTTCTCTCTCTCTGTCTCTCTCTGTCTCTCCAATGAGCGCATCCACCCTGTAGCAAAAATCTCTCAAACAAACAAAAAAAAACAAAGTTAGGTTGGTGACCTACTGTTTATCTCTTATGACATTCAGGTCACTCACTTCTTAGAGGTTAAAGCGCTGAGCTGAGGTTGTATAAAAAACACTTTTCACTCTTATCAGTAAAGTCAAATAATTTCATTAAGGGCCAGACAGTGGTGTGGTGATTAAGGCAGTTGGATCCCACATGGTCGGCTCCGCAGTCAAAGTCTGGACATGGCGGCCTGAAAAACATACGTTTGTGACCAAAATCCTGAAAGGAGAAGGGAGTCCAGTGCCTTTACCACGCTACCTGCTGGCCCCAGACAACATTCTTCTTCTTCTTTATTTTTTTTTTTTTTTTTTTTTTTTAAGAATTATTTTATTGGGAACCAGCAGTTAGCGTAATGGCTATGTCGCTGGACTCCCATGTAGTCGACCACAGTTCGTATCCCGGACCCGGTGGCTTAAAACTCACGCCGGACACGTGTGCATGCGTGCCCAAGATCCTGAGAGGAGAATGGAGGAGAAAGGATTGCAGCGTGGCCATCCCCCCCTGGGGGGTGATTTCTCGCTTTCTGTCTCTCTGTCTCTCTCTGTCTGTCTGGCGAGTGCATGCACCCTGTAGCAAAAACCTCTCCCCCCAAAAAAAGAAGCTAGCCTGCTGTAAGACAAACCGGTAGGACCCAGGCTGCTATCTCTAACAGGCAACCATCAACTCCTCCCACTTTTTTTAAAAAATTTTTTTAGAGAGAGATTTCCAATTTAGGACCACACAGCCAAGGCCAGGTATGCCCCATGACCTCTCACTCAGACACCCTCCAGCTTCCCCCAGCAGGCTCCAAGCAGGGCACACGGATCCTTTCCTTTTTCTATGATTCCCACTCCTTTGCCCGCTTGTGCTTCTTTGCCAAACAAGGGGACTCCCTTCTCCGGTCAGCTCTGAGTAAATCACCTCTGCCTGTTCTCGGGTTGGTCTTTGATCACACTCACATCGTTTAATTGGATAAAGGACATCAAAGGTCGCGACCAAGCAGGACTGTTACTATCAGCCCAAGGGCCTTTCAGTCATTACAGGAGATATTAAAGCAAACTGAGCCCTGCTGAGCTATTTGTAACTAAAATGTATCTGTAGCAAAGTCTTGGGGCCAGCCCTGTAGCCTAGCATTTAAGAAACTGGATCTCTGCTCCTGGAAAACACCGGGGAAAATCTGGGAGACATTGGGGTAGGGAAAAAACTTCTTAAATAAGACTCCCAACGCACAGTCTATGATCCCTAAAATAGACAAGTGGGATTACATCAGACTAAGAAGTTTCTGCATGGCAAAAGACACAGAGATTAGTGTGAACAGACAGCCCTCAGAATGGGAAAATATTTTTGTAAACTATGCATCAGACAAGGGACTGATAACCAGAATTCACAAGGAACTCAAGCAGCTGTTCCGGAAAAAGACAATCAATCCTATTAAAAGATGGGAGAATGAGTTGAAAAAACCACTCTCTAAAGATGACATACGAACAGCTAAAAGGCATATGAAAAAATGCTCAACATCCCTCATTGTGAGAGAAATGCAGATCAAAACAACAATGAGATATCACCTAACCCCAGTCAGAATGTCTAAGATTAAAAAAACAAAAAATGATAAGTGCTGGAGGGGGTGTGGTGAAAAGGGAACTCTCTTACACTGTTGGTGGGATTGTAAATTGGTCTAACCACTGTGGAGAACAATTTGGAGATTCCTCCAAAATCTACAAATAGAACTACCATATGATCCAGCAATCCCACTCCTTGGTATCTACCCGAAGGACAGAAGAATACTTAATTGAAAAAGTGCTCTCACATCGATGTTTATTGCGGCACTTTTCACGATTGCTAAGTCATGGAAACAACCTAAATGCCCATGAACTGATGAATGGTTAGAAAAACTGTGGCACATATACTCAATGGAATACTATTCATCCATAAAAAACAACAAAACCCTGGCTTTTGAAAGGAAGTGGATGAATATGGAAGACTTACTGCTGAGTGAAGCAAGCCATGCTATGAAGGAGAGGCATTGTATGTCCCCACTTAATATATACTGAGTGTCTGCACTCTAAAATATATATATATATATATATATTTTATAAATATATATACACACATATATATATATTGAAACCATACTGCTTCTGTTGTTATAAAGTTATAAAATTATACAAAATTATAAGACATATTTTGAACATTATCTTTAAAATTTAGTATTTTGAAATTTTGAAAGTTGTTTGTAAACTGTCAAGAATTATGGAGTATGAGCTAAAATTTTTTGCTATGTAAAGTAAATGTTTGTGGAAAAATGTAAAAATAAATAAATGAAAAAAAATAGTAAAAAAAAAAGAAAAAAAGAAACTGGATCTCATATGGTGGACTGTGGTTCAAATCCCAACTCCAGCAACTTAAAAAAATTCACCAGCGGTGTATGTGTGTGTGCCCAAAACCCATTCAGGAGGGAAAAATGGAGAAATGTGACCATGCCCCACTGGGAGATGCTTTCTTTCTCCTTCTCTCTCGCTCTCTCTAGTGGGCACACGTGTCCTCTGGCAATTAAAATAATAAAAAGTTTGGGGGCTGGGAGGTGGTTCAAGCTCTGAACCCAGCAGCTTGAGAAGTACCTGAGAACGTGTACACATACTGAGAAGGATCCTGATTGAATGGCGATAGGGAGGAGAAGGGGTTGTGGCATAATCATTCCCCTTTGGGGGCTGATATCTGCTCTCTCCCCCCTTCCTTGTCTCTCTGCATCCCTCTAGCAAGTGCATGCATCCTCTGGCAAAAAAAAAAAAAAAAAAAAAAAAAAAAAAAAGGAAGGACGTCAGGTGCATGGTGGTCAAGATGCTGGACCCTACGTGGCCTACTCTGTGGTTCAAGTTCAAGTCCTGGACCTGGAGGCCTGAAAAACACTGGGCACATGTACATGAAGCAAGTGCATGTGTCCTCTGGCAAAAAAAAAAAAAAAAAAAAAAAAAGGAACATACATGGGACCAGTACCAGTAGATGGTATAATGGTTATGTCACCGGGCTCCTACATAGTCTACCACGATTAGAGTCCCAGACCTGGCAGCCTTGAACTCATGCTGGGTGTGTGTGCGTGCGTGCCCAAGATCCCGAGAGGAGAATGGAGGAGAAGGGATGGCAGCGTGGCCATCCCCCTTGGGGGGTGATTTCTCACTTTCTGTGTCTCTGCTGCTCTCTGTCTCTCCGGCGAATGCACGTGGCCTACAGCAAAAATCTCTCTTTTAAAAAAAAGGAAAAAGATTATACACCATGACTAAGTAGGATTAATCCCAGGGATACAAGGATGGTTCAGCATATGCAAAACAATAAATGTATTGAAATACATTGTAACAACAGAAGGAAAGACAAAAATTACATGATCATGTCAAGTGATGCAGAAAAAAATTTGGTAAAGTGAGACATTCCTTTTTTTAAAAAAGAATTGTTTGATTTTATTTGTTATTGTTATTATTTTAATTTACTATAGGGTGTGTGCACTCACCAGAGAGAGACAGAGAGAGAGAGAGGGAAAGTGAGAAAACAAGCTGCCAGGTCTGGGACTCAAACCACAGTCAGCCATGTGGAATTCCAATGCCTTAACCACCCCACCTGGTCCCACATTCCTTTATTATTAAGACTTAACAAAATAGATATAGAAGGTACATTTCTATTTTTTTTTTCTGTCTAGAAATGATCAATGAATTAGGTAAAGTTACAGGATATAAAATCAACATACAAAAATCTATAGCATTTTTATATACCAGCAATGAACAGAGTGAGCCAGAATTGAAGAAAACAATCACCTTTACAAGAGCTACACACACGGGACCAGCAGTTAGCATAATGGCTATGTCGCTGAACTCCCGTGTAGTTGACTGTGGTTCGAGTCCCGGACCCAGCGGCTGAAACTCACGCCAGGTGCTTATGCCTTTGTGCCCAAGATCCTGAGAAGAGAATGGAGGAGAAGGGATTGCAGTGTGGCCATCTCCCCTGGAGGGTGATCTCTCGCCTTCTATCTCTCTGTCTCTCTCTGTCTCTCTGGTGAATGCACGCACCCTGTAGCAAAAACCTCTCTCAAAAAAAAATAAAAAGAGCTCACACACACACACACACACACACACACAAATACCTAGGAATAAATGTAACTAAAGGGGTAAAAGATATCTACAATTAAATTATAGAAACCTGGGACCAACAGATGGCATAATGGTTACATCACTGGACTCGTATGTAGTTGACCATGGTTCAAGTCTCAGACCCAGCAGCTTAAAACTCATGCCAGGTGCGAGTGTGTATGTGTCCAAATCCTGAGAGGAGAATGGAGGAGAAGGGATTGCGGGGTGGCCATACCCCCTGGGGGATGATTTCTCGCTTTCTGTCTCTCTGTCTCTCTTTGTCTGGCGAGTGCACGTGCCATATAGCAAAAAAATCTCTCTTAAAAAAAATTACAGAAACCTGAAGAAAAAAAAGACCCCCCCAAAAAAAAAAAAAAAAGAAAGGAAAGAAGGAAAAACAGTAAAGACACCCCTTGTTCTTGGAAGAATCTATATAATTAAAATGTCAATATTACCCAAGTTAATTAATAAATTCAATGTAATCCCTGTGACAAATTCAAAATACCTGTGACAGTCTTCATGGAAATAGAAAAACTGAATCATAAATTTGTCTGGATTCACAAAAGATTCCATATTACCAAGGCAATACTTTACCAAACTATAAAGTTGGAGGCCAACCCCATAGCCAAGTGGTTGAGAAATTCAGATCTCACATGGCTGACGCCAATTTGAATACTGATCCAGAAAAAAAAAAAAAAACTTGTCCGGGTGACCTGAAAAGCATGCGAGCATGTGTGCACACATGCCCCAAATCCCAACAGGAAGGAGAAGAGGAGAGCTGGGGAGTGTGGCATGACTGTGCCCTACTGGGGGTGTTCTCTCTGCCTCTCACAAGCACACATGCCCTCTGACAAGTAAAAGGTCAAAATAAATATATTTGGAGACATCTCACTAGCAAAATTCAAAATATATTATAAATCCATAATAATCAAAACAGCATGGTACTAATACCAAAATAGACACATAGACCAATGAAACAGAATAGAGAATCTAGAAATATATTTAACAATACATGGCCAATTGATCTTTCATGAAGATCCCAAGACAATTCAGTGGTGAAAAAGCAAGCAAACAAAAACGCTCTTGAACAATGGGGAAACTGAATATTGACCTGCAGAAAATTGGAACTAGATCCCCTAAATCTCACCATTAACAAAAATCAGTTCAAAACACATTAAAGATTTAGATATAAAGTCCTAAATTATAAACTACCTGTGGAAAACACAGGGGAAACCTTAAGACATTGGAATAGGCAAATATATACTTTTTTTTGGGGGGAGAGGTTTTTGCTATAGGGCACGTGCACTCGCCAGAGAGACAGACAGAAAGCAAGAAATCACCCCCCAGGGAGGATGGCCACGCCAAAATCCCTTCTCCTTTATTCTCCTTTTGGGATCTTGGACATGTATGCACAGGCACCTGGTGTGAGTTTAAGCCACGGGGTCCGGGACTCGAACAGTGGTCGACTACATGGAAGTCCAGCGATATAGCCATTATGTCGACTGTTGGTCCTGGCAAAGATTTCTTAAATAAGATCCCTAAAGCACAAAAAACAACACCCAAAATAGACAAATGGAATTACATCAAACTAAGAAGCTCCTACACAGCATTGGAAACAATAAATAAAGAGACACAGAATGGCAGAAAATATTTGCAAACTATACTTCAGATAAGGGATTGATAACCAGAATATATCAAGAACTCAAAGAGCTCACTCACAAAAAAATACCTAATAGTTCAGTTTTTAAATGGGCAGTTGAGCCAGTCCCATGACCTAGTGGCTAAGGGAGCTGAATCCCACATGGCCAACCCACGTTCTGTGCCTGGAAGACCCCATGTCACCATGAATTCAAACCATTCATAGGATGAACCCTGGCCACAGTAGCTTGAAAAACATGCTGGGCACATGAATATGTGTGTCCCCAATCCCCAAAAGATGGAGAAATGGGGGAGAAGAGATTGTGACATGACTGTGCCCCAATGGGTATGCTTTCTTCCTCTATCTCTATCTGGCAAATGTATGTGCCCACTGTGAATGAAAATAAATAAGCGAAAAATAAATAAAAATAAAAATGAGCCATCAATCTGAACAGACAACTCTCAGAGAAAGGCATACAAATGGCTAAAAGCACATGAAAAAAAAATTCAACATTTCTTATCAGGAAATGCAAATCAAAAACACAAGGAGGTATCACCTAACCCCACTCAGAATGACTATGATGAAAACAAACAGAAAACAAAAACAAAAGACAAGAGCTAAGGAGGTTGTGGAGAAAAGGAAACCCTCCTGCACTGCTGATAGGAATATAAATTAGATGGCCACTATGGAAAACAATGTGTAGGTTCCTCAAAAATTTATCATAGAGGGGCCAGCAAATGGCATAGTGGTCAAAGTACTGGATTCCCACATGGCCAACTGCGGCTCAAGTCCCAGGCCTGGTAGCTTGTTTTCTCACTTTTCTTCTCACTGTCTCCCTCTATTTCACTCTGGTCAAATTAAAAAATAATGACAAAATTAAATAAAATAATTATTTTTAAATAAAATTACCATATGACCCAGTAGTCCCACTCTTGAGTAAATACCCAAGGACAGGAAATCATCCTGTCAGAAAGACATTTTCTCATCCATTTTTTTCTTTTTTGAGAGATTTTTGTTATAGGGTGTGTGCGCTCACTGGAGAGACAGAGAGAAACAGACAGAAAGTGAGAATTCACCCCCCCCCCCCCAGGAGGATGGCCACACTGCAACCCTTCTTCACTCTCCTCTTGGGATTTTGGGCATGCACCCACACACGTCCAGTGTGAGTTTTAAGCTGCCCAGACTAGGACTCAAACCGCGGTTAACTACCTGGGAGTCAATTGGGCCATCTGCTGGTTCTTCACATCCATGTTTATTGCAGTATTATTCACAAGAGCATGAACATGGAGTCAATCTAAGTACAAAACAACCAATTACTTGATTAAGAAAATGTACTGAGGCCATCAGGTTGTGTGGCGATTAAAGTCGCTGGACTCCCACATGGCCGACCACAGTTCGAGTCCTGAACCTACTGGTTTGCTTTCTCACTTTCCTTCTCTATCTCCTTCTCTCTCTCACTGTATCCCTCTCTGGTCAAATTTAGATAAATAAATAAAGTTAATTAAAATAATTCTTAAAAAAAAAAGTATCACATATACACAATGGAATACTATTCAGCCAAAAAGAACAATGAGATCCTGTCATTTGTCACAAAATGGACAATTCTAGAAGATATAAGGCTAAGTAAAATAAACCAAGCCATGAAAGACAAACACTGTATGTCTCCACTTAACACATGCCGAATGTTCACACCGTATGTCTCCACGTAACACACACTGAATGTCACACCGTACGTCTCCACTTAACACACACCGATTGTTTACACCGTACATCTCCACTTAACACACGCCCAATGTTCACGTACGTCTCCACTTAACACACGCCGAATGTTCACACCGTACGTCTCCACTTAACACACGCCGAATGTTCACACCGTACGTCTCCACGTAACACACGCCGAATGTTCACACCGTACGTCTCCACGTAACACACGCTGAATGTTCACACTGTACGTCTCCACGTAACACATGCCGAATGTCACGCTGTACGTCTCCACGTAACACACACCGAATGTCACACCGTATGTCTCCACTTACCACACACCGAATGTTCACACCGTACGTCTCCACTTACCACACACCGAATGTTCACACTGTATGTCTCCACGTAACACACACCGAATGTTTACACCGTATGTTTCTACGTAACATACACTGAATGTTCACACTGTACGTCTCCACGTAACACGCACCGAATGTTCACACTGTATGTCTCCACGTAACACGCACCGAATGTTCACACTGTATGTCTCCACATAACATACACTGAATGTTCACACCGTACGTCTCCACGTAACACGCACCGAATGTTCACACTGTATGTCTCCACTTAACACACACTAAATATTCACATTGTATGGTGGAAATGGAAAGACTGAGGGTGGATCATGGCATCAAGGCCCTATTGGAGGTGCCCTCGCTCTCTCTCAGAAGAGAGAAAAGTAAAATAAAAACCCGGTGGAGTGGTGCCCACCTGAGATCTCAGATATTCAGGAGGCTGACACAGAACAATCACAACATAGTGAGACTCTTTCTAAAAATTAAATAAAAATACATGGATAAGACACTGACAGAGAGGAATGTGAAACCAAAGGAGTTTTCATAATAATAATAATAATAATAATAATAATAATAAAAAGATCCCTAAGTCCAAGGAGGTAATCATTCATTTGAAAAATTATATGAACTTCAACCATTTCAGTGTCATCACAGAACTAAGGCCAGTAAGTCATCTGAGAATAAGCTTTGTGCTAACAGCTGTTTAGTGGAGCTAAGCTACATTCGGCCGTGTGCACTGCCGTCTAGTGGAAGTGGATTGACATAACTAGTACCTCGTTTATATGAGTGGATTTCAAAAGTTTGTGGAAATAAGAAATCAAAGTACAGGGACCAGCAGTTAGCGTAATGGCTGTGTCACTGGACTCCCATGTAGTCAACCGCGGTTTGCATCCCGGACCTGGTGTCTTAAAACTCATGCCGAGCGCGTGTGCGTGCATACCCAAGATCCCGAGAGGAGAATGGAGGAGAAGGGATTGCGGTGTGGCCATCCCCCCTGGGGGGGTGAGTTCTGTCTCTCTGTCTCTCTCTGTCTGTCTGTCTGGCGAGCACACGCGCCCTATAGCGAAAACCTCTCAAAAAAAAAAAAAAAAAAAAAGGAAATCAAAGTACAAGTCTACTTTGAAGCAAAACTTTTTTTTTTTTTTGAGAGATTTTTGCTATAGGGCGCGTGGGCTCGCCAGAAAGACAGAGAGACAGAGAGAAATTACCCCCCCAAGGGGGATGGCCACGCCACAATCCCTTTTCCTCCATTCTCCTCTTGGGATCTTGGGCACACATGCACACGCGCCCGGTGTGAGTTTAAGCCACCGGGTCTGGACTCGAACCGCAGTCGACTACATGGGAGTCCAGCGACACAGCCATTACGCTAACTGCTGGTCCCATGACTTCCTCCTTTATACTGCTAGTAAACAGATTGCTCCCATACCCATGTGGTGACTAGTAACTGCTGGTGTCATTTCACTGTTCATGCAAGTTCAGCGTGCTCCCAATCAGACCTTGAGTGCCTTACACAGGAAGGCAACCTGTTATTATGTCCATGTTGCTCCAAATCCTGAGAACGCTGGTTCCTAAAGTGTTCAGGATTTGTACAAAGAGTAGAGGACAGTGACACAGACGAGGAGGTAATGTGCAGACAGAGGCAGACAGAGGAGTAACCTGTCCACTGGGCAGTGTTCTAGACAGCTAACACATACGTTCCTGAAGGGTCCTCAGAGACAGAACCCGAACTGAAACTCTAATTCTAGCTCTAGCCCTAGCCCGAATCCTAACCCCAACCCTAACCTAGACATAGACTGAGCCATGGCTCCCCTTGTCTAACCTTATTCAAAACTTAACCCTAACTCCAAACCTAGCCCTGACCCTAGTCCTAACCATAGTTCTAACTGTAATAACACCCCAAAATGTAACTTCAATGAGTTGGACTCATTTTTTCTATTGAGCAAACAGTGTCACTAGCATTTAAGTACCTCTGATGTTCATGTGTCACCATACTCGCCACACAGTGCCCCAGAGAAGGACCTAATTGATCCTCATCTCCGTGTCTCCTAAGTGCTCTTTCTGGGTCCAGACTTGTCTCTGTCAAACTCTAGGACCTCTGGTGTGACACACAAAAGCAGACCCAGAACCAGCCAGGTGATGTGGTGGTTAAGGCGGCTGGATCCCATATGGCCAATTGTGTGGTTTGAGTCCCAGATCTGGCAGTTGAAAACATGTCAGCCATGTGTGCATGCATACCCCAAATCCTGAGAGGGTGAATGAAGGAGAAGGGATTGCAGCGTGGCTAGACTGGAGGGGGGGTGCTTTCTCACTTACCCTTCCTCTCTCTCTCTCTCTCTCTCTCTGGTGAGGACACACGTTTTACAGCAAATTAAAAGGGGGGGGGGCAGCAGATGGTGATCCCACAGAATCATTCTAGGCACATTTGTGTGCCCAAAACCCCAAGAGGAGATTGAAGGAGAAAGGACTACTGCATCTTCCTAGTGGGTGATTTCTCACTTTCCCTGTCTCTCTCCCGTGAGCGCATGCTCCCCTAACATACCATAACAGCAACCCAGACATACCATTCTGTTTGTGACTCTGCTGTCTCCCCAGGGCGTATGAAATAAAGACCAGTTCCTTTGGATATGCAACCTGAGGTCGAACTCAGGGCTATTTTCCTAGTCTTGACTCTTGTTTTCTGGGCTAATCTCTACCACTCCTTGAATCTCTGTTCAATTTAACACCCTTTTGATACTCTCCATCCTGTTCCCATTATTTCTTCCCTTCGGAGTGAACTCCTCTCTATTCTCCCCAAACTGACTCTAAATGTCACCCTTTCATAGAACTTTCCCTGATCCTGTCTTGAGAAGGATGGGACAGGAGGTAAGGGAAGAGTCACTGTTTCCATAGTGTCATATGTCTCCTCTTATGTAACATGTCACGTGAACTGTGGTGGTTTTCTCTCTCTCTCGAGTAGATTGTGAGACCATAGGGAGGAGCCCTGAGTATAATTTTGCTTTATGCTTAAGGCAGATGGTGGAATCACCCTAGAAATTCGAATGTTAATGAAATGTGGTGGAAATGGTTATCTATCTCAACATCACTCACTCTAGGGACTGTCCTCCACATTGTTGTCCCATGAAGGTATCTTACAAGGCAGGCCACACCCCTGAATTTTTTTTTTCTTTTTTTTGATCTTAGGGCACATGTACTTGCCTGGGAGAGAGAGAGAGACACAGTGAGAGGGAAAGTGAGAAGTCATTCCCCAGGGGGCATGGCCACACCGCAGTCCCTTCTCTTCCCATCTCCTCCTGGGACCTTGGTCACACACGCAGATGCACCCAGCATGATTTTGAAGCCACCAGGTCCAGGCCTCGAACTGTGGTCGGCTGTGTGGGAGTCCAGCAACATAACCACTATGCCATCTGCTGGTCCCACATCCTCTGTACTTTTACACCCGCTTACTATGTCCTGAGCTCACTTCTTCAATGGCCATTTCCACAGCCAGGTATTTGTCCTTGCATTTAGGTAACAGCTGAAAAAATCGATGGCAGTGATGCATAATTTTTTCAATTAAATGTGATGGAAGCCTTATTTGAGATAAAAGGGATCTTTTGTGACCCTCAGAAATCACACTATGTCTACAGTGTTTTCTTTCATTCCTTGCAATATTTGCTGGAAATGTTCCGTAGTTTAGTTAGGTGCTAAGAGGATCTAGTTGTGATATATAAAATAGTCCCTTATTTTTGTCGTTGAATCGATAGTGGGCATGAAATAATTGTACAGAAAAGTTCGGCGTGCTCTCTGAGTGCAGAATGCTTCTCAACAGTGCACAGGAAATAGAGCCTTGCTCAAATCCCAACCAATTTGTTCTTTCACCAAAGGACATGGAAAAAAAAAGCAACTTTTTCTTTCCCTTAATAGGGTAGAGAGCAAAAGGAACACAATGAAGCTTTGCAATGAAAACACAGAGCGCCAGCCTGCAGAACACTGAGTGAGCAGACCAAGCAGTGTGACCTGCGAGGAGAAGAACCTGGCGGGGGAGGTACCAGGCTCACGAAGGTGGTGTTCCCGGGGCGAGGCTGGCCCACTGCACTCCGGATGTGCCGACCCCTGCCTGCCATTTCCCTGCATGTGGGAAACTCGACCGCATCATTTGTGGTAGTGGGGGGCTATGTTCATATTCTCCCATTTGAAAAAAGAAAAGAAAAGAACTAAGTATCCAAGCACAAAGTACCTTACCAAAAACAAATAAACATTACATTTAAAGGCAACTTTGGGGTCGGCAGGTGGCATGGTGGTTAAGGTGCTGGACTCCCACATGGCCGACTCTGGTTCGAGGCTGAACCTGGTAGCTTGCTTTCTCACTCTCTCTCTCTCTCTCTCTCTGTCTGCCTGTAACTGGTGAGCAGGTGTGCCCCGTAATAAATTAAAAATATTAATAAATAAAATAATTTTTAAAAATAAAGGCAACTTCATGCAAGTGGGTCAGCAAAGGCTAAAAGATTTCAAATAATAACATATCCCTGATCCAAAGAAGCAAGGTCCAAACGGACATCTGCAGCTCAAGAAGAGCTTGGCACACACAGGGCAGGGTCGGGGTACCTGGAGTGTATCCCAGCCAGCACGCAGACCAAGGATTGCTACTGTCCCAGCGAGGAAGAGCCAGAAATGACCACCACAGTGCACTTAGGTTATGGCACAGCCATGGGAGCTGCATACACAGAGCTCTCACTTCCAGAGTGGATTTGGTTCATCTTTGCCAGCTTCTTAAAATCTCCAACTGGAGCTGGCAGATGGCATAGTAATTAAGGTGCTGGACTCCCATGTGGTCAGCCGTGGTTTGAGTCCCGAACCCGGCAGCTTGAAATTCACACTAGGTGTGTGTGCCTGTGTGCCCCAAATTCCAAGAGAACAGAGAAGAAGGCATTATGATGTGGCTGTCCCCTGGGGAGTGAATTCTTGCTGTCTCTCTGTCTCTTTCTAACTCTTTGGCAAGTGCATGCACCTATAGCAAAAATCTCTGGGAAAAAAACAATCTCAAACTAACAATCTCTAGGGCTGGCAGGTGGTGTGGTGGTTAAAGGAGCTGGACTCCCACATGGCCGACTGTGGTTCAAGACCTGGTGACTTCCCTTCTTACTTTCCCTGTCTCCCTCTGTCTCTCTTTGGTCAAATTGGAAAATAATAATAATAATAATAAATAAAGTTAAATAAATTAAGAAAAAAACTAAAAATCTCTTCTGTTGACTGGTGTACATAAAATTCAGAGTGGACAAAATTACAGTTGTTCAGAAAACCTATTTCATTCAGTTGGTGACATGGTACATCTCTCTAGAACAGTCCCTGACTGGGTAGGAGAATTGTGACCCCATGAGAAACGTCATCTGGCTGTTAAATTTGTCACCTTCAACCTCAGTGAGATTATGACATCAGATATAAAGGGGCCAGTGTTCCCTCCCCTCCGTTCCCCTCCCCTCCCCTCCCCTCCCCTTCCCCTTCCCTTTTCTTTCCTTTCCTCCTTCTCTCCTTGCTCCTTTCTGCTGTCTTTTCTCACATCTTTCTCAAGTGACAGTCGCTGTGCTGAGGTTATAAAGCTAAATACGTCTCGCTCCGTTCCTTCCAGAAGCATAAGCTTACACAGGGGCAGACAAATACACGATAGTGTGGTAGCCGCAGCAATGCGACCCGGCCGAAGGTTAGACAGACATCATAAAGAAGGGAGTGGTGAGCTCTGAGGGGTTGGGGGGGCGTTAGGAAAATCTTGTCAAGTTTGCACTGGGTTGAAATGTATTTAAAGCGGAACTGTAGAGAAGTTCTTTTTCTTTTTCTTTTTCTTTTTCTTTTTTTTTTTTTTTCTTTTTCTTTTTCTTTTTCTTTTTCTTTTTGGAGAGGTTTTGTTTTGCTATAGGGCACGTGCACTCACCATACAGACAGAAAGACAGGGAGATAGAAAGCGAGAAATCACCCCCCAGGGGGGATGGCCACGCCACAATCCCTTCTCCTCCATTCTCCTCTCGGGATCTTGGGCACGCATGCACACGCGCCCGGTGTGAGTTTTAAGCCACTGGGTCCGGGACGCGAACCGTGGTCGACTACGTGGGAGTCCAGCGACATAGCCATTACGCTAACTGCTGGTTAGAGAAGTTCCCCTGGAAGCAGTGTTAATTATTTCAGCAAACTCGTAGAATAAACTGTACTCAGAAAAGGCGCTCAACTTGTGGTGGTGGACTAGTGCTCTAGGAATCAAGCCTTGGCCTCAGCCAAACTGTGAACCAAAAACTGGAGCAAAGGGCAAGGTTTGCTCAATCCCGAGTCTAGCCAGCGTGTTAAAACTGCACCAAAGCGTGCCAGAACTGCATGGAGTCTGAGGGATCATCGGGTCCATGATTTTCACTTACAGATGAAAGAAATGCGTCTCAGAGTTTTAAAAAACTTATAGCAGTTATATCACTGGACTCCCACAAGGCTGACCACGGTTCGAGTCCCAGATCCGGTGGCTTGAAATTCTTGCCAGGTGCATGTGTGTGCATGCTCAAGATCCCAGGAGGAGAATGGAAGAGAAGGGATCACAGTGTGCCATCTCCCTGGGGCGTGGCTTCTCACTTTCCCTCTCACTGTGTCTGTCTCTCTCTCTCCCTGGGTGAGCTTACACACCCTACAGCAAAAATGACTTAAAAAAAGGAAATAAAGGGAAAACACCTTATATAAGATTGGCCCAGCTCATGGCTTGATGGGTAAGGCAGCTGGATTCCACATGACCAACTGTGTGGTTCAAATCCTGGATCTAGTGGCTTGAAGAAAAAGTGGAGCACATATACACGCATGCCCCAAAATCCCAAATGGAGGAGAAATGGGAGAGGGATAATAGCTGACCACTCCCCCTGGGGATGGTGCTTTCTCCCTGTCTCTTTTGTTTCTGTCTGGTAAGTGCATGTGCCATCTGGCAAAAATTTACAGAAAACACCAACACCACGTATAAAGTCATGTGATTCACTAGTGGGCAGAGATTAAGCAACAGTGTCTGTGTTCCACTTTATTGCTCTTTCAGCTGCTCCAAAAAGTTCTCTAGTTGGTAGTACCCTAAAATACTCATATTGGGACAAAGTTAGAACAGCACAGTATTCCCCAAAGAGAAGCTTATCCAATATTTTCTTTCATAAAAGGTGTATAAACATCAACGCTTAAAACAGAATGTCTGCCATACAGCATGTTGTAATCTGAACTCGCAGGCTCTTCTTTCAGTCAGCAGCATAATTTGTAGTCCAGGATCTTGCTTTCTCAAACTGATGGCTATCCAGCCCCCATCAAGGTCCGGCTGGGGCAGGCTGGTGGCGCAGTAACGCAACTGGACCCAAATGGAGAGGGCCCTGGGTTCATGTCCTGGGCCCTCCTTGAGCAAGCATGAGGTACACAGGAATACCTGTGATCTGGGCCAGCTGGGGTTGGGAGTGGGCTGTGGCAGGAAGACCCTACTGAGCTGCTTCTTGTTCTATTCCCACTCCCCCAACTCTCTCTTTCTCAGGGAAAAATAAATAAATAAATCTGATTAAAACAAAGCAGAAGTCTGCAAAGCAGAACATCATTAAGGACACTAGGAAGATATCCACCTATTCTGACTGGTATGGAAGTTCTAGGCCTGTCTGAGGCAACTTCACCTGAGTACTGAGAAATCGAGCATCAATTATCCCAAGATGACTTCCCTATTTTCTAACAACAACAACAACGACAACAACAGTTAAAGACCCCGTTCATCTATATCATTCCGTATGCTTTGGAAAAGGATACATGTATTTTACCATTGGTACCAGGGTCATCTTTCCAGGGTCAAAGAACTGGCATGCCTACTTAAACAATCAAGTAACCATCATCCTAAAACTTACTTTTCCTTTCTTCGCAGCTTCCACAAAGCCCAGAAATAAATGTAAAATGAGGCACAATCCGAGTACAAAGGCATCAATTTGGGGCCTATTTGCTTTTTATACTAAAAATATTTTTAATCTAACAATGATTATTTTTCCAAAGCTTTTATCATAAGCTGAGATTTTTATTTTTTTAACGTGGTACAGGTAAATAATGAATAGATCCATGAAACATTTTCTTTGTTTTGAATCACGAAGTGGAAGATCTATGCTTCTTTGTTATCAGTAAACAGCAAAGGTCCCGTAATGAACAGCACATGCTGAGTTCTCAGGAAACCAAGACGTGCCCAGAATTGCTGCAGGCCTGAAGGGTCTTCAGTTTAGTCGTGGAGCCAGAGCCCATGCAGAAATATAACCTCAGATAGCATACACTAAGGTCCTTTTATTTTGTATTTTATTTTAATTTTTAGGGTTTTTGCCCTAGGGTGCATGTGCTTGCTGGAGACAGAGAGAGAGAAAGTGAGGAATCACCCCCTAGAAGGGACTGTCATGCTGCAACCCCTTCCCGTCCATTCTCCCCTACGGATTTTGGGTATGCGCACACACACACCCAGTATGATTTTCAAGTGACGGAGTCTGAGACTTGAATTGTGATCAGCCATGTGGGAGTCCAATGCCTTAAACACCCCACCACCTCCTGGTGACTATGCTAAGGTGATTTTGAAGAGACATTCTATCCTAAGACTTCGTAAGCCTAAGTATTAAATTTAGTCAAAGCATATTCTGTTTTTAGTGAGCAGTTTAAATTTTGGTATTTTGGTTAACACTTTCCTGAGGGTGGTAAAGCTTTTTTTTTTTTTTTTTTTTTTGAGAGGTTTTGTTATAGGGCGCGTGCGCTCGCCAGACAGAGAGAGACAGAGAGACAGAAAGCGAGAAATCATCCCCTTAGGGGGGATGGCCATGCCGCAATCCCTTCTCTGTCATTCTCCTCTTGGGATCTTGGGCACTCACGCACACACGCCCAGCGTGAGTTTAAGCCACCAGGTCCGGGACTCAAACCGCAGTTGACTACGTGGGAGTCCAGCGACATAGCCATTACGCTAACTGCTAGCCCCGGGGTGGTAAAGTTTTCAAGGAATAATTTTTCACAGAATCAATTCATGGAAAATCACAAACATATAAAGGAACAAATTAAAATCACCCATAGTCCTATCTTGGGTTCATATTGTATAATGTCTTTTTTGGAGAGGTTTTTGCTATGGGGTGTGTGTGTTCGCCAGAGAGACAGAGAGAGACAGAGAGACAGAAAGTGAGACATCACCTCCAGGGGGAATAGCCATGCCACAATCCCTTCTCCATTTTCCTCACGGGATCTTGAGCATGCATGCACACACGCCAGTGTGAGTTTAAGCCACCAGTTCCAGGACCTGAACCGTGGTCGACTACATGGGAGTCCAGTGACATAGCCATTAAGCCAACTGCTGGTCCTGTATAATGTCTTTTGATTGATTTTTCCTGTTTTGCTTGCTGGAGAGGTAGTGAGACAGAGAGACAGCGAAAAATCATCCCCCCTCCTAGAGGGGATGGCCATGCCACAAATCCCTTCTTCCTTTCTCTTCTCTGGATTTTGGACATACATGCACACATGCCCTGTGTTATTTCAAGCCACAGTGGTGGTGAACAGCAGTCAACCACATGGGAGTCCAGTGCCTTAACCACTACACCACCTGCTGGCCCTGACATTATGTAATTTAACATAATGTATGTAATTTAGTGTCCTGCTCTTTTCAGTTACCATTAGACAGTGAGAATGACTAGATACTACTTATTCTATATAAACTTTTTTTCTTTAAGGGCTCGTGCATTCACCAGGAGAGAGAGAAAAAGGGAAAGTGAAAAATCCCCCCTAGGATGGCCTAGGGAGGATGATCACACTGCAAGCCCTTATCTTCCATTCTTCTCAGGATTTTGGGCACACACACATGCCCAGCATGATTTTCAAGCCACTGGGTCTGGACCGCGAACCGCAGTCAGTCATGGGGCATCCAGCACTTTAACCACCACTCCACCCGCTAGCACTACCAAGGATTTTATTCTAACATTTCATTGAATGATTTCCTCAACCATTACCCTATTGTTGGAGATTTAGATCATATCCAACCTTGTTTTGGGATAATACTGTGCTCTACATTCCTAGTAATAGTGAGTACTTATGTGGTACTTACAAAAGAACTTCAAGAAGTTTCTGAGAAATGGAATTTATGCAGTTTATCTTGGTGCAAAAAAAAAAAAAAAAGAAAAAAGAAATTCATACATAATTTTCTTGTAATACATTTTCTATGAACTTTGTGAAGACCGCCTCATATATGCCATGCACTGTGTTAAGTACTTTACATGAATTATCTTATTTAGTCTGATAATGATCCTATGAATTAAAAACTATTTTTTTTCAACAGATGATGAAACTGAGGACTACAGACTAAGGTTCTCACAGCAAGGAAAAAGATCTAACATCCAATTTGTTTGAAAAAGAAACTATTTCAATTTGGTTTTCTTTAATGAATAATGAGACTATTCAAAGACTCCAATAACCTATTGAAATATGCAATTATTGGGCTCCAAAGTAAGAAACCTGTGAGGTTTTCTTCTTTTTTTTTATTTTTGAAGGAAGATATCTAGTATCTATTCAGTTGGGGGGAGTTTCTAAAACTTTAGTAATTTTTCCTTCTGCTACAATAACGTGTACACTTACAGCCTTGATTCTGAGATCTACAAAAAAAAAAAAAAAAAAAAAAAATACTAGGCACGCAGGCTCCAGAAACCAGCCTTTAATTTTCATTAGTGGACTGTAACACCTGGTAATGAAAAGAAATAGAACTGAGAGGTGGTGAAATTCTGAATCTTGAGGGTATTTGGATACGGAAGCCGGGTTGTTAAACTAGCCGGCGGCTGTTCTGCTTTAATGAGCAGACCGGACGACCTGCGATTGGCCCATCACTGAGATGTACTGAGGGCTTGCGGCTGAGTGCCGGGACGAGGGACGGCTGCAATGGTTAGCTTCTTAAGTGAATCAGCTGTCACAGTGGCTGGGCGCACTCTTGAAACAGTGCCAAACTAGGTATGAACTATCGGCAAGTCTCGATCAACAACTCAGAATTAAATGAAACTTTGTAGTGCTCAACACAGATACACACACACACACACACACACACACCACACACACACCGAACCTTCCCCAGACCAGAGGGACTAACTACTACTTCTTTTTTGTTTGCTATAGGGCGCGTGCGCTCGCCAGACAGAGAGACAGAGAGACAGAAAGCGAGAAATCACCCCCAGGGGGGATGGCCACGCCTCAATCCCTTCTCCTCTGTTCTCCTCTCAGGATCTTGGGCACGCACGCACACACGCCCGGAGTGAGTTTTAAGCCACCGGGTCCGCGATGCGAACCGCGGTCGACTACGTGGGAGTCCAGCGACATAGCCATTACACTAACTGCTGGTCCCCAGGGAATAACTACTTCTAACTAACTTGTGAACATCCTGAAGCCCAAAGCTGGATGACCTGGCCACCCCCGGGGGCGGCATGGGGTGGACAAAGCAAAGGTCAGGAGCAGGACTGGGGAAATTTCAGACACAGGGGTTCTCCGCCGGCTGTCCTGGGTTCTGCAAGAATGAGAGGCGTGGTTGGTGAAAGACTAAAGGGGTCAATGTGGACTCTGGGGAGGCCTAACAAGAAACTTCTAGGGAGTTTATTTTCTAGACAGGCAGACCCGCGGGTCCCTGAGAGCACTGGCGGGTTGGAACGTTCTAGGCCTCCTGCCTCCCAGACCGCAGGGCGGCCCGCCTTTGGCCCTCGGGGGTTCGAGCCGCCGCCATCCGGGGTCTCGGCCCCCTCCGGCTCCCGTGAGCGCCCCGAGTCTCAGTGTCTTTGGCGCCCTCGCCCTCGGCCACCAGGAGCAGCAGCAGCAGCAGCATGAGAAAGACGAGGAGGAAGACCAGCAGGAACAGCGGCGCCATGGCCAGGCGCGGGGCGCGGGCGTTGCCAGGACGCGGCGGCCGGCGTCCCTGGCAGCAGGCCCGCCCACGTCAAGGTTTGTTTAATAATCGCCGGGTATTTATGGCCGGGGCTCGGCAGCGGCTGGGGAGCCCGGAGGTCGCGCGGGCAGCGCAGGAGGCGCGGCGGCTGCGGCCCAGGGCGCCTCGCCCCGGCTTGCCGAGCCCTTCCCGGTGTGACCCGAGGGGGAGGATGGAAACGGCGGGCGCGCTCTGAGCCGCTCTGGAACGCGCACCCCTCCTGCCCCAGCACCCGCCGTTCTGCGGAGTCCGCCGCCTTCCCCTCCACGTCTCCATCTCCCGGACCCGGGCCGAACCGGACATCGAGCGATGGCGGAAAACCTAAAGAAACTGATCACCAGCGAATCTTTCAGATCCTTGCAGGAGAGGCTAGATCCCTGGCTCAGGGAGTACAACGTGAGTCGGTGGGGCCCCGGGCTCGCCCTCCCGAGCTCCTGCACGCCCCGGCGGCTCCTCGGGGCTTTGCAGATGTCCCCGCCCGGGGCCTCAGCCCCCGACCTGGATCGCGGGGAAGGGCGAGTGCCCTGGGTCCGGTTCTCTGGCGAGCGCGGGGCTTGCGGGCGGGAGAGCGTCCTCGCCCCGCGGTAACTAAGGACGCTGGCGGCCCTAGCAACCGGAACCTTGGCGACTGGTCAGGTGCTGCCGGCCTTCGTCGCCCCCAGCCCGCTATCCAGCGCAATCCACACCGCTCCCTGCCCCTGCTCCTGCCTTTCCGCAACCCCCGGCGTCCCCTGGGCGTGTATCGGAATGGATTTTTATAACTTTTGTCGGGAGTTCTTGCCCGGAAGTCAGTGGAACCGTCCGGTGTTAAGGTTGCCGTGTCTTTTGTGAGCACAGCTGTGAAGGGCAGTTTCAGCGCCCAGGCAGCCCTGCGGAGGCCTCTGCCCGGCGTTTGGAGAAGCCTAAATAACCGCGGCACCAAACCCAGACGCACCCCTCAAATCTTCACCCCCTGCCCACAAATAGGAAGTAGAACGCCAAGCGAGCTCGCATTTGCTTTAGATTTGGCCTGTCCCTCTCAACTCAATGCGACAGGAACAGCGAGGAGTCAGAAAGGGACATGGGCTGGCACCCGAGGCTGGCTCTTCGTGGAGCTAACTGGATGTCACCTTTCTGGGTCCCAGTACCTCTGCTGCTACATGGAGAGCCTGGGCGAGATGGTATCAGGAGTTCCCTTTCGGATTGCAGTTTGGGGGTCTAAATGAGCGCGGGTCTCACTCCTTGGAGTTCCCCATGCACGCACTACCTGGACTCAGGACGCGACGCGGAGGGAAGGGGGCGCTCAAGGCGGCTGAGGCTTTCTCAGTCTCCCTTTCTGGTATTAGTGCTCACTCTCTTTGCTCCCCTTTAAAGGGCCAGCACTGACCGTTCCCTCTCCACCCAGGATTCAGGAAAATCAGAAATTATTCCTCTATCAAGAAAGACTTGGCTTCTTCCTACCACTTTAATTTCTTTTTAGTTTTTGCTATAGAGTCCTTGTGCTTGACAGGGAGAGACAGAAGGGGGTTGTGTGGAAAGTGAGAAATCGCCCCTCAGGAGATGCAATCCTTTCTCCAGTTTCTTCTTGGGATTTTGGGCACTCACACATTTGTGCCTGGTGATTTTCAAGCCATGGGGTCCTGCTGGCAGCCATGTGGTATACAGCCCCTTAACCTCCACGCAATCTGCTGGCCTCTCTCCACCATTCCTTTGAAAGGTTTTTGCTATAGGGCAGTGCCCTTGCCAGAGAGACAGAGAGACAGAGAAATCACCCCCTGGGAGGATGGCCAAGCTGCAATCCCTTCCCCTCCATTCTCCTCTTGGCATTTGGGGCACACATGCACATGTACCTAGAGTGAGTTTCAAGCCCCAGGATCCAGGACTCCAACCTCAGTCGACCACGTGGGAGTACACCACCTTAATACTACGCCACCTGCTGGCTCCACTTTTAAAAGTACTTATTTGGGGACCAGCAGATGATGTAATGGTTATGTTGCTGGACTCCCGTGTAGTTGACCGCGGTTCAAGTTCCAGACCTGGCAGCTTAAACTCATGCTGGGCGCATGTGCGTGTGTGCCCAAAATCCAGAGGAGAGAATGGGGGAGAATGGAGGAGAAGGGATTGCAGTGTGGCCATTCCCCTGTGGAGTGATTTCTTGCTTTCTGTCTCTGTGTCTCTACAGCAAGTGCATGACCCTATAGCAAAAATCTCTCTTTAAAAACAAAAAAAAAGTACTTATTTGTTATCTAGTCTCAGGAAGTTAAGAATAACAAATCTTAACTCATGCGTTCTCCCCTTTTTACCGCCCTGTGTCTGAACTGACATGTGAATTTTGAAAGGTATGTTGTTCCAATGTTCAGCATGAGTGACGCTAGCACTTGGCTGGGATGAACGAAGTGTCTGTTTTAGAAACTCCCTGTGAGCACTGAGCAATGCCTTTCACTGTTATGCATTCATGTCTCTGTACCTCCCCAACCCTTGGTACTCATCAAAACTGTTTCTGGGGGCTAGCAAGTGGCATAGAGGTTATAACGCTGGACTCCCACGTGGCCAACCATGGCTTGGGTCCCGGACCTGGCTGCTTGAAAATTACGCTGGGCACATGTGCGTGGATGTCCAAAATCCCAGGAGGAGAATGGAGAAGACGGGATTGCAGTGTGGCCATTCCCTCCTGGGGCATGAGTCCTCACTGTCTCTGGCGAGCATGTGCACTCTATAGCAGGAAAGAAAAAGAAAAAGAAAAACCTAAAAAGAGAGTTTGTGTCTTTTCTCGTCACCGCTGTACAGCAGAGACCAGAGCCTTTCCACACCCGTGCCATTTCCTGGGCTCCGTCATTTCTCTCGCGCCTCTGGCATCTCTGTCACGTTCCAGCGTGGACACGTGTGTTCTGCGCCTCCACTCCCGGCTCCCTTCTTTCCACAGTGTCTCATGTCTGTGTGAGATCCGTGCTAGGTCAGGCCTGTCCCGGCCGAGCTCTCACTTCTCCCACTGGCTGAGGGACATTCCCCACAGCGAGTGCTGTGGTCACCTTCAAGTCAAGTCAGCCTGAAACCGAATTCCGCCTTTCCCAACCCCGACCCCAGACCTCTGGGACTCGTCTTCATCACGGCCTACTTCACATCTTTTCACAGCATGACCTACTGGTTCCAACGGCAAATTCCACACAGAAGCTAAACGCTTTCTGCCACCTCGACTGCTGCCACCCGTGCCCACCTTCCATCATCCTTCACCTGGAGTTTTTTTTTTTTTTTTGGAGAGGTTTTTTTCTATAGGGCACGTGTGCTTGCCAGAAAGACAGAGAGAGACAGAGAGAGAGAGCGAGAAATCACCCCCCAGGGGGGATGGCCACACCGCAATCCCTTCTCCTCCATTCTCCTCTTGTGATCTTGGGCACGTATGCACACGCACCTGGCGTGAGTTTAAGCCACCGGGTCTAGGATTCAAACTGTGGTCAACTACATGGGAGTCCAGCGACATAACCATTATGGCAACTGCTGGTTCCCCTTAGTGGTAACCCAAGGTGATTCCTGTAAATGTCAAGTCAGAGCAAGTAACTCGCCTGGCAGAACCTTCCAACTTCCTGTTTCACTCAGAATGAAAGCCGCAGTGCCAATGGTGGCCTTTGCAGTCCTACGTGGTTGTCCCCCTTTAGCCTTCCTGCCCTCATCTGTTCCTGTCTCCTGGCTCAGTCCGCCAGCAACACTGGGCTTCCTGCTCTTTTTTTTTTTTTTTTTTATTTTTATTTTTTTTGAAGAGATTTTTTTGCTATAGGGTCATGCACTCTCCAGAGAAGCAGAGACAGAAAGTGAGAAATCACTCTCTGGGGGGTGGGGGGAGGGTGGCTCTGCTGTAACCCCCTCTCCTCCATTCTGCTCTCAGGATTTTCGGTGCACATGCCCACATGCCTGGTGTGAGTTTTGAGCCACTGGGTTCAGGACTTGAACTGCAGTTGGCCATATGGGGAGTCTAGTACCTTAACGACTATGTTACCTGCTGGCCCCCAGCTCTTTGCAGAGCAGCACAGTCCAAAAGAACTTTCTAGGATGATGGGTATTTCTGTATCTGCTCTGTCCAGTATGGGGGTATTGGGCGCCTGCCGCGAGGCACTGAGGAACTGAACCGTTACCTTCACTCAAGTACAGTTTAGAGTCGAATGGTCACACGTGGCCAGGGTGGGTCCTCTGGGACCGCAGGCATCTGGCAGAGGGTATTCTGTCTGGAAGGCTTTTCACCTGTCCGTACCTGAGGGCAGCGTCGACAGCCTTGCCTCTTCATCTCCTTCAAGTCTTTGCTTAAATGTTACCTTCTCAGAGGCCCACCTGGTCATCCGTTTAAATCACCAACTCCCACCCTCACTCCTAGTTTCCCATTTCTGTTTCTTTTTTTTTTAAATGTACTTATTTCTTTCTTGAGAGAGAGAGAGAGAGAGCGAGAGGCCCCTTTAAAGTCTCACCCACTGTGACCCTCAGCCTCCCAGGCAGTCAAAATGACAGGTGCTCCCTGCATCTTCACATAGACCCAGGAGCCACACCCGGGCCTCCCACGTGGGCCCAATGTCACCCAGTGGTCACGGCACCCCCACACCTGGGTCCCATAAATTAAGATTTCTTCCTTAATCTGGAGAATGTTCAAAAGTTAATAGAAAAATATATTATGAAAAAAAAATGCATGGATTTTTAAATATTTTTGCACCCAAATAAACTTGTACTTTAATTTCACTTTCCGTGAACTGTCTGAAGTCTCCGTGTACCCGGGCCTCGTCCTTCTCACTTACCTCGTGTGTTGCCAGTTCCCCTGCACCCCCTCTAGAAGGTAAGCTGCAGAGGGCCGTGTCCTTGTTCTGCCCCTTGTATCCGCGGCGCTCAGGATGCCGCTCGGCCCTAGCAGCTGCTCGACAGATGTTTACTGACGGATGAATGCCCAGCCTACGTCCCGTGACTCACTTCTCATAAAGCCTTATATCCAGTGCAGAGTTAACAATGATCCCAACTGTCTTTGATTCATCCTGTACTAGAAGTGAATCGAAACCAGAAGCCAAAATTTCCATTTGGGGCAAAATTTCCTTGTTTTGCTTTATTTTCAAATGAGAGAGAGAGGTTATTAGGGTTTTTTTTTTAATATTTTTTTTCAAGAATTATTTTATTTAACTTTATTTATTTATTTAAATTTGACCAGAGAGGGACAGAGAGAGAGAGAGAGGAAACGAGAAAGTAAGCCGCCAAGTCCAGGACTAGAACCGCGGTCAGCCATGTGGGGAGTCCAGGGTCCTTATCCACCATACCACCACCTGGCCCTGGTTATTTTTGACAGGAGCTCATTATGATGCTCTGCCGTCCTCCCAGTCAGCCTGTTCAGGTTGGTCCAGGATCTAAACCTGAGCCTCCCAGGTGGCCCCAGCCTCACACAGAGCCCCACCTCCCATCACACTGGCTGGGCCTAATATTCAGTCTGCGTGTAGCAAAAGAGAGTGAATAAGGAGACATCTGTATACTTTCTATCATAAAGTTTAAGGCACATCTGCACTTACTCTCTATCTTGTCATTTACGGTTTGAGTTTGGGTCAATTGCTGAGCACTTTCCTATACTACCGAAAGGATTTATTTTCTTTTGGTTTTCAGAGTTTTGACTTAAAATCTTGAGATGAAGAATATTCATTGTGGGGAACCAGCAGTTAGTGTAATGGCTATGTCGCTGGACTCCCACGTAGTCGACCGCGGTTCGCGTCTCGGACCCGGTGGCTTACAACTCACGCCGGGCGCGTGTGCGTGCGTGCCCAAGATCCCGAGAGGAGAATGGAGGAGAAGGGATTGCGGCGTGACCATCCCCCTTGGGGGGTGATTTCTCGCTTTCTGTCTCTATGTCTCTCTCTGTCTGTCTGGCGAGCGCATGCGCCCTATAGCGAAAAAACCTCTCCCCCCCAAAAAAAAAAAAAAAAAAAAAAGAATATTCATTGTGGTAGTAAGTGATGGAGGGGCTTCAAAAAGTTCATGGAAAACGAGTATTATGAAAATGGTATACAAGGGTTTCGAAATGTTTTGCCCCAAATTAAACTTGTACTTTAATTCCACTTTCCACAAAGTATTTGAAGTCACCTCGTATGTTTGTTAAAATGTTGGTTGTAGAGAATTGTATATACATACATGTATATATTTATTTATTAATAGATCTTTTGCTATAGGGCATGTGTGCTTGCTGGAAAGACAGAGAGGCAGAAAGTGAGAAATCACCCGCCAGGGAGTATAGCCATGCACAATCCCTTCTCTTCTATTCTTCTCTCAGGATTTTGGGCATGCATGGATGTCAGTTTCAAGCTGCTGGGTCCGAGACTCAAACCGCGGTCAGCCATGTAGGACTCCTGCACCTTCACCACTAAGCCAGCTGCTGACCCCTATGTTTGTTTATTAAAAGCTGTAAATTATGTTTGCTGTGGAAGTTTGATTTTGCTGACTGTGACCACATTGGTTTAGTTAGCAAGACAAAAGACCATATGTTCTCTTTAGAATTAAAAACATGAGTACGATCATTCCCCCGGGGAAAAAGTCGTTTTCAAGGAAAATAAATGACTTAGATTAATTCTAAAACACAATTCAACATTTTGATTTTCTTCCAACCAGTCATTATTTGGATGAACAATTAAATCCTGTCCAGTGTTTGTATTTCCCTCATGTGGGTTTCTTATCCATTGTCCTCACCTCCACCTTAATCGCCAACATCTCATACACAACCTCTTAGCTGTGCTGCAGAACTTGTTTCATTGTGAATTCTTGATAAATGTGACCTTTCTGCCTGAAAGCCTTTGTTTTCTATTACTCGTTGGCTTGTTTTTAATTCTATAACATTCAACTGTGTTCTGGGTCCTAGGAAAAACTACTAGTTGCTTGATTGTTTATTTATTTGAGAGATTTTTGCTATAGAGCACATGTGCCTGCTGAGAGGTAGAGAGAGACAAAGAGACAGAAGAATGAGAAATCATACCCCCCACCCCAGGGATGGCCATGCCACAATCCCTTCTCCTCCATTCTCTTCTCAGGATTTTGGGCATGCCTGCATATGTGCCCACATGAGTGTCAAGTCATCTGGATCTGGGACTTGAACCTCAGTCTGCCACATGGGAGTCTAGCGCCTTAACCATTATGCCACCTGTTGGCCCCAATGACTTATTTTTTAAAATTCCAAGAAGGGATATTTTTCAATCCCTCCTAGAGAAACAAATACTAAAAACAACAGCAAGCATTGCCAACTTATTTTCATTGAGTTATGAGAAAGACGGTGATTTAGGGTAAGCCTCCTCCCAGGTGCTGATAAAGACTTTGCCTTTAACACTGGGCTTCCACAGGAAGTTCAAGGACAGCCTGGTTTGAACACATCATTTTCAGAAATTGTTTCCTCCTTCGTGGTTCTTAAGAGTGTTGGTGAAAGAGCTGTAAAGAATCCCTTTCTGTTCAACCATGAAATAAGAACTGAGTCAGTCACCAAAAGAGTAATAATTCATTCTATGAATGAGTATTGAGCTTCTGCGCAGTGGGTTAGACTCACAATGTTTGCAGTGTATATTAATTTATTCATTCAAGGAATATTTTTTTCAGAGTTTATGATGTGCCTATCTGTGCTAGGTGCTGGGAGGCGGCAGGTGAGCTGCATCTTCAAGTTGAAATTTCAGCTGGGATGGGGACCAGAAGTTAGCATAATGGCTATGTTGCAGGACTTCCACGTAGTCGACCGCGGTTCGAGTCCCGGACCCAGTGACTTGAACTCAGGCCGGGCGCGTGTGCGTGTGTGCCTAAGATCCCGAGAGGAGAATGGAGGAGAAGGGATTGTGGCGTGGCCATCCCCCCTGGGGGGTTGATTTCTCACTTTCTGTCTCTCTGTCTCTCTCTGTCTGGCGAGCGCATGAGCCCTATAGCAAAAAAAAAAACCTCCCCCCCACACACAGAAAAATAAGAAATTCTAGCTGGGGAGAGGAGGAGGGACAGGAAGCACACGTACAGAAAGCAAGGCGGCACAGAGAAGCGGCATGGGGGGCTGTGCAGAGTTCAAGGCAGGGAGCAGAAGTGGGGCGAGGCTGAGCAGCGGGGCTGTTTGGACCATTTCATGAAGAGCCTTGGTGGTGTGTTCAGGAAAGCGTTATGCAGGAAGGGGACATGCCTGGATTGTGCTTCAGAAAGGTCGCTCCAGCTGTCCCAGGAGGGGAAATGGGGAACTGCCGGGAGGATGGATGGGGCTGGGTGGTACAGTACTGCAGGCCAGAAATCGTGCGAGTCAGCCTTTTCTAAACGAGCCTGGCACATTTAGAAAACAAGCTCAGAGACAGAGAATGCACCTTAAGATGCAGGCAAGACTACGCCGTCCTGAATACCCACAGCTTGACATGGGACGTTGGTATGGTTTCATTGACCAGCTCTGCAAACGCTTTAAACAACCCATGCAGGACTGAATTCTGAGGGCCTGACTCCTCCATAGAGACGTTAATGTGAGAAAGAAACGAACCTCACAAGGCTAGCTGTAGGTAGAGGAGGGCCGAATCCCTTCCCCCCGGGCTGCTTTGTTTTCTCTCCAAGTTCTGTGGACTAGGGAGTTAACCTGGGTCAGGTGCTCGGAGATTTATTATCTTTTCTATATAATCATAGTGACAAGTGGTAAAAACAAACAAACAAACAAACAAACAAACAAAAAACCTTATTATTCCCTTGATCACCTTATCCCAAGACAGGATGAATACATTTCTTAAAACAAAATAATGAGGCCCAGCAGGTGGGGTGGTGGTGAAGGCACTAGACTCCCGCATGGCTCACCATGGTTCGGGTCCTGGACCTGGTGGCTTGCTTTCTTACTTTCTCGCTCTCGTGCTCTATAGCAAATTTAAAAATAATAATAAAATTAAATACATAATTCTTTTTAAAAAAAGAAAATAAATAAGATAATGGACACCAGGAGATGACAGTCTAGAAACTGATTATTTAATGTGTGAGTGTGGGGTTGGTGGGAAGGGCAGGTAATGCAAGACTTTCTCATACATTCCTCTCTGTATTATAGAAACCCACACTAACAAGTGCAAACAGCATATTAGATAGCAACACACAGAAAGGAGACTTAAAGAGGTGTTTTTTCTGTTTGTTTTAGAATAATCTCTAAAATAGAGGCTGCCCGTGTGCTGACAATACTCCTGCCTGCTGGTCCACAGGTGGTTGGGGTTGCTATGGTGTGTTCAGGCAGACTCCCTGCCCTCCCCTCAGCCAACTTACTTCTACATTCCTTTTTCTTTCTTTCCTAAATTTTATTTCTAACATGAGAGAGAGAAAGGCACCCCAAACAGGGTTTGTGCACTGCGATCCACCCGTGATCCCAGCAGACTTGGGTCACAGGAGTGTGTGTGTGCGTGTGTGTATGCGTGTGTGTCCCTGGTCTGCTCAGGGAGGTCCCAGGATGCGAACTCCAGAACTTTCCTCCGGGGGTTCCGTTGCACCACTGTTGCGCCTAGCTGGCTACTTCTACATTTGGGAAGGTTCTTCCCTTTGGGACCTTCGTTTCCTGCTAGCTAGACCAACCTACAGTAACGGTCAAACCCCAGATCTCAGCGTCTCAACAGAGCAGAGATTTGGATTCTTGTCCCACTCGGTTTGATTGCCGCTCTCCTCCTGCGCTGACTCGGTTGCCTTCCCTCCAGTGGAGCTGCCATCACATCCCATGACCTTGAAGGTCTGTAGGGGCAGAGATGGGAACTTCCACTGCTGCTATTTTTTATTTTTTAAATTATTTATTCCATGAGCCAGAGAGAGAGAGACAGAGAGAGAGACCTGTCTCAATCCACCTCCACCTCAGCCAATCCTGGATGGTGGGCACACATGCCCAGCATATTGATGGAGGCCTCCTGCTGTGAACCTGGAACCCTCTCAGCCTCCTGGAGTGTTGCATCTCTCTACTGCACCACAGTCAGGCCCCTGTTGCAAATTACACGCTGAGTTACACTCTGCTCCCATCATCTTTCCTTGGCCAGAATTAGTGATGTGGCGCCGATCAGTTGTTAGGGGGACCAAAAATTGTGAGAAAGCACTTAGACTATTTAATTGATGCTACTCTTTCTGCCATAATTCCTAGTGATGAATGTGTGGCTGTGAAAGAAATTGACACATGATTAAGGGAGAGTATTTTATTTTTGATAAAGAGGTTATCAACTTTTTGGATGTTTATTTTTCTTTCCTTTATTTATTTATTTTGAGAGAGATTTTTGCTATAGGGCACATGCTTTTGCTGGAGAGATACAGAGAGAAAGAGAGAGAGAAAGCAAGAAATCACCCTCCGGGGAGATGGCCACGCCACAATCTTCTCTCCTCCATTCTCCTCTTAGGATTTTGGGCGTGCACGGACACGGGCCCAGCATGAGTTTTAAGCCACTGGATTTGGGACTCGAACCATGGATAACCATGTGGGAGTCCAGTGATGTAACTATTACTCCACCTGCTGTTCCCTCTTTTATTTTTAAATTAATTGACAGAGGGAACACGCCCTTGCTAGAGACAGAGAAGATGCCCCGTGATGGGGCGTGGTCAAGTCACAGTCCTTTTTCTGCACTTCCTCACCCTGTCAGGATGTTGGGCATCCGTGCACACGTGCTCAGCCTCTTTTTCAAGCCACCAGAACTGACATCCAAACCATGATCAGCCATGTGGGATCTGGCTCCCCAATGCTCAACCACTACACTACAGAGCCAGTCCATTTTTTTTCTTTTTAAAATTTGCTACAGGACATGAGAGAGAGAGAGAGAGAGAGAGAGAGAGAGAGAGAGAGAGAAATCACCTCCCCAGGGGGACAGCCATGCTGAGATCCCTTCTCCATCCACAGCCAGCTCATTTTCTTTTTTTTTTTTGGAGAGGTTTTTGCTATAGGGCGAGTGTGCTCGCCAGACAGACAGAGAGAGACATAGAGACAGAAAGCGAAAAATCATCCCCCAGGGGGGATGGCCATGCCGCAATCCCTTCTCCTCCATTCTCCTCTCAGGATCTTGGGCATGCACGCACACGCGCCCGGCGTGAGTTTAAGCCACCAGGTCCGGGACACAAACCACGGTCGACTACACGGGAGTCCAGGGACATAGTCATTATGCTAACTGCTGGTTCCTAGTTCATTTTCTTTTGAACTTTTCTATTTTCATATTGGACAAATGTGTTCATGTAAACATTATCATTGCTCATAGTTAAAGGGGATAAATAGTGAAATAAATCCATTAGGAATACTAACGATACAGGTCCAGTCACTATGGAGTCTAGTGGAGAAGCCTTGCTAAATTTAGGGGGTAAACATAGTTTCCTTTTTCTTCTACCTCAAATTCAGTATTTTAGTTTGACAACTGTTGCCGGGGTGGTGGTGGGTGGCAAAGCCATCATTTTCCCCAACAGGCATTTCCACAAGCGTTTGGAAGACCCTGTGTGTATGAAGCACAGTGTGTATGTGTGAGACTGGAGTTTCTCCAAGTGGAAGTTACTGTATTTTGTACTGAAATGGGTTTTGGAACTGAACTTGAAAGTTGATTAAAGATAGTTAGTGACAAATTGCATTAATTTAGTGATAAATGTATTAATCATGTTTTCTCTTTTATGTTGTGGAAGGCGACTCAAAGTTATGAATAAAAATGTAGGTATGGGACCATCCGGTGGAGTGAGAGTTAAGGAGGCCGGATCCCATGTGGCCGACTGGGTGGTTCAAGTCCTGGTGGTTTGAAAATCACATGGGCGTGTGTGTGCGTGCCCAAAATCTGGAGAATGGAGAAGGGATTGTGGCATGACCATCTCCAGGGAGGGGTACTTCTCACTTTTTCTCACTTTTTCTGTCTCTCTCTGGTGAGTGCACGGCCCTGTAGTAAACCGTAAGAAAAGTAGGCATGAGGGAACCATGGGTGGAGAGTCTTGATGAGCAGTCTTTCATACAGGGAAGTAGCTGACTGGTGACAGGTAGAGGCTGCTCCCATAGAGGGAGGGGAAGGCCCTGAGGGCAGCGGTCCTCTGGGATTGGGGACAGTGGCTGCGGTGGAGAGGGCTGAGGGGAACGAAGAGGAGGGACGGCCAGATGAGGCAGGCAGGGTGCTATCACGGAGAGTGCTGAAGTCGGAACGTGCAGGCCTGACGCGGCGGAAGCTTTTGCCTGGGTGAGGCAGTGGTGATGTTGAGGGGGTGGGAACAGAGACATTGCCCTTTTTCTTTATATGGAGGACCTTCTGGGAAGAATCATCTGCCCTCGTTGCCATTGCTGCTTCAATCCCATCCGCTCCGCCTTCCCAGTGAACTTGGAAATTCCTGCAGCAGCCCTGCCCCCAGCCTTCTGCTGGAGGCCACCCGAGGGTCAGTCAGATCTGATCTCTGAACGCTTATCTCCTTGATTTTTAAAATTAGCAAATTGCTTTATTATTGTTTTTATTTATGTATTTATTTGCCAGAGGGCACGTGCACTTGTGTGTGTGCACAAGAGAGAGGGGAAGAGAGAGAGGGAGAGAGTGCCCCTCAGTGGGGCATGGCACGTCGCAGTCCCTTCTCTATTTCTCCATCCTGTCAGGATTCTGGGCACGTGACCAGTGTGTTTTTCAAGCCACTGGGGCTGGGACTCGAACTGTGCAGTTGGCCGTGTGGGATCCAGCTCCCTTAACCACCAGGGCACAGGACCAGCCCTCCCAGATTCCTTCATCTCTGGGATTTCTATGCAGCAGTGGAAGCACCTTGTCCAATGTTATGGTTTCCCCACTGCACACTCGGTGGTGGCCCCTCCATCTATCCCCAGCTTGGGTCTTGCTCAGAGTGCCAGACCTGCCTTTCAGTTATGGCTTCCCCACTGCACGCTCGGTGGTGGCCCCTCCATCTATCCCCAGCTTGGGTCTTGCTCAGAGCGCCAGACCTGCCTTTCAGACAGTTCCATATGAATGCTCTGGAAGGCCCATTAACCCAACATGAATGAAAGGGAACGAGCTGGCCTGTCTCCTATCTTGCTCGCTCTGCTCCTGTGTCCCCTGGGGGAGCAGGGGGCAGTGGCATCACAATCCCCTCTGTGGCCACATCAGAAACCTGGGCTCCTCCCTCTCCATCGCACCTCACAGAAGGGTTCAGCCAGCCCTGAGGGTTCTCCTTCTCGGTGTCTCCCAGCTATCTCCCCTCTCCCTTCTAGCGGCCGCCGCTCTTACTCTAGCGCCCTTAGGAGCGTGGGAAACCAGCTTCTGGGTGTGTTCAGGCAGAGCTCAGGAGAACGTTGTAAAAATCCCTCAGGTTGCAGGGGAGAAGCTCAAGGCATGGTGGCCTCATGCAGTCTAGGGAATTCTGCCGCTCATGAAACACAGTATTTCTGCAGCCGGCGTGGTGACAGAAGGATGCTGGTCGCCCATGTCTGTCGCACAAGGCTTTGTAGCTTCAGAAAAACACTTGCTTTGAGTTCGTGCTGGCGGCTGTGGTCCTGAGTGCCCCGCTTCCTGCCGCTCCCTCTTGCTTCCCTGTCTGCGTGAAGCCGGTCGGATGTCGAGAGCTGGCTCGTGCTCGTGCCGTGTGTACTGTGGCCGGCTGCTGCTGGTCGCCTTCATCTGTGCCCCGCTCCAACCTGACTCCGATGCCGCTGTTGGAGGGCTCATGTTGTGGCTCTCAATGCAAGGGTGCTACCCCCTGGGAGGTGTTTCTAAGGCTCTCCCTCAGGAGTTAATGCATTTTATTCACAACACAGTGTAAGGGTCCAGAGATCGGTCTAACCGATGGAGACACAGAAAAGACTATGACAATGCAACTGCAAAAGAGGCTTTTATTTTTCCAGCTAGCTGGGGTCCAAGTTCCTGCCCATCGCAGCGGGCCTTCACAAGGACCCCGAGCCTAAGACAAAGGGATTTTCAGGATTTTTCATAGAATGTAACACATACAAAGGAGGGGGTATGAGAAGTGAGGGTCCAGCTATCACCACCTGCTCAGGTCTAGATAAGGGCTCTCAGCTAAGGGTCCGGATGACCTTGCCTCAGAGGTGCTGGGCCCTCCCGTTTTCCACTTATCTGAGAGTTCCCAGACTCCTGGTTCCCGTCCTTGAGGCCCTAACAAAGTGGGCTCCGTCCTTGAAGACTTAACAGGGTAGCAATTAAGCTAACTTGCCCCAGCATTCCCTAACATGGCGGTGATTATGCTAACTTGGCCTAACAACAGCACCCAGAAGCGCTATACATGTGAAATGTGATGAATAATTCTTTTTATTCAAAGAGGTTTTTGCCTTAGGGCACATGCACTCAATGGACAGAAAGAGAGACAGAGATATGAGAAGGAAAGTAAGAAATTCCTCCCTAGGGGGATGGCCATGGTGCAACCCCTTCTCATCTATTCTCTTGGGATCTAGGGCATGCATGTACACGTGACCAGCTTGATGGGAACTCGAACAGCAGTGGACCATATAGGAGTCCAGTGAAGTAACTGCTACGCCATCTGCTGGCCTGATGAATATTCTTATCTTATGATACTATACTTTTTTTTTTTAAGAGACTTTTGCTATGGGTGTGTGCACTCGCCAGACAGACAGAGACAGAGAGACAGAAAGTGAGAATTCACCCCCCAGGGGATGGTCACACCACAATCCCTTCTTCTCCATTCCCCTCTTGTGATTTTGGGCATGCACATACATGTGCCTGGTTTGAGTTTAAGCTGCTGGGTCTGGGACTTGAACTATGGTCAACTACATGGGAGTCCAGCGACGTAATCTTTATGCCACCCACTGGTCTTTATAGTGCTATACTCTTTTCTACTTTCCTTTTATTGTTGTTATTAATGTTAATCATGAGAGAGAGGGGCGCACCCTTGACGGGAACTCACTATGCCTCAATCCCCTTTCCCCAGGCCCCCAGCTCCTTAGGATCTCAGGCCCTCTCTGCACTCAGCATGTTCTCATGCCAACCCCGGGCCGAGCCTGTAGCCCTCTACCTGCGCCCCCTCGGCTGGGCCTGTCTTGTTATCCGCTGCTTGAGACGGACTAGCTTGAGACGGACTAGGTTGACTTTATTACCCCCAGCGCTGAGTTCATAAGAATGATCTAGAAAGCGTCCAATGCCCAGACCCTCACTAGAGCAGGAGCTCGTGAAGCTCCTCAGGTGACAACGGTTTTCCGGAATCTTCTGCTTCTTCCCACGACCTCCTGTGAGCCTCACCTCTGAAATCTGACCGGTTGTTAATCTAGCCCCCGGTTCTGCACTTCTTTACGCTTTTCTTTGTCTATCTGTACAGAGCACTCCTGAGGTCAAGAGACTTCCTCACTCATCATGGTATCCCGAGCATTTGGCACATAGTAGGCTCTTCATGAAGAGCTCTTGAGGAGATACATGCACGGGTCCAGCCAAGAACAGCAATGTCTTCCTGCTTCTTGACACCATCTCCTTTGGCTCCCTAGTTCTTCATCTTTCATCCTAGTTGTCCTCTCTTGTTTGGTTTTTCCTTTACTAGCACTTCTTCCTCAGTTGTCTCCTTCTTTTCCTTTTTTTCTTTTCTTTCTCCTTCTCCCAAGTTTATCTATTTATTTCTTCCATGAGCAAGAGGGCTACAGAGAGAAAGAGAGAGAGAGAGGAAAAGAGACAGCACCCCTCCACACACAGGAATTGATGCAGTGACCCACCCAGTCTCAGTCAGCCTCTGCTCGTGGGCTCACATGTGCCTATTGCACTCAGGGAGGCTTCTGGATGTGAACCTAGAACCTCCCCATGTGGGTCAGCCTTGCACCCTCCTGCTATGCCACCACGCCTGGCCCTGCAGCCCAGTTCTGACAAAGCTATATAGCCCTCTGCTCTGCCCTCAGCCCTGTTCACACTCATACTCCGTCCCTGGTGATCTTGTCGGTGCACGCGGCTTTCGCTCTCACTCATCTGCTGAAGTCGCACCTTCAACTCCCACCTCTCCTCTGAGCCCAGACCCATGTCCACCTGCTTTTGGTGACTAGTGGTGGCCAAGGCTCTGTTCTAGTTCTAGAGGCTGCAGGGGTGGGTGAAGGTCCCAGATCAATCACGGTCTCTTGACATCACTAAACTGTTTTTCCTCTGTAGTAAATACTGGATGATGATGGCACCCAACTTGCAGGGCTGTTTTGAGGATGAAATGGAGTGATATCGGTAAAACTCTTAGCACAGTGCCTACTGGCGCAGAGTAGGTGCTTCGTAAGTGGTAGGTACTGTTACTAGACATTGCCACCTGAAGGTCCCATAGAAACCCGAAGTTGTTCAAACCCAAGCTCCGTGTTACCCCTCTTACCCATCGCCAAACCTCCTGACATCCCTTCAGTAATGTGGGTGTCAGCAGGACGTTGGGTGACACGGGTGGGATTTAGGTCGAGGGGAAACCTTTAGGAGACCCTGACATATCAGCAACCTTCAGTATCTGCTCGGAACGACAGTTATATCCTCTCATCTCTCCATCAGGTTTGCTCTCTAACCCAAACGCCATTTGGTCTACCCTTGCCAACGTGAGTTTCGTAAAATACAAATCATAACCAGCCTCCCTCACTTGCCTTGTTAGACCTTTCAATGATGTATAAAGCCCAGACCCGTGGGTGGTGGGTGAAGTCTTTCGGGTTTAGTCCTCGGACTCTGCACTCTGCTCTATAATGTCTGGCTGCTTCTTGCCCTTGGTGCCTTCCATTCCTCCTGTTGAAATGCCTTCCCTCCTACTCCTCACCCCTAGCCAGGGCTTAGTCTGTTCCTCCCACAGCTCACTATCTGCACAGAGCACCTGATAATCTCTGAGGCCATTAGTTATCCCCTGCATGCTTTTGTTCTCCATCCTGCTTCACCAGCTGGTGAACTCATTCATGGTGGACAATGTAACTTTTTAAAGTGTAGTTTTGTTACCGGAGCTGCCAATCTAAGACCTTACATATAATAGGAATCTGGAATAAATGCATCTGGAGAGCCTGTGCTTTAGAAACAGTAGAATTAGTTCCTGTTTCTGCTCTAGTGTTGGTATGTGCTCAGTAGAATAGTGTAACCCTGCTGTACCTCGAGTGTGTCTTGTGCAATGCTCCGTATTCGAAGTTGCTGCATGCTGTGACCTGTCTTGGGAATGGGAACTGTGTGACAGAGTCTATTATCTTCTGTTATTAAAGTTTTATAAACAAACTCATTTGACAAACATTTCCGTGGGCACCCACTGAGTGTCAGGCATTGGCCATTGCCTAGGAGCAGACAGTAATAATACTACATTACTACTTCCAATTGTGGTATGCCTTCTTTATGCTAGGCTCTACGTACTTAAGTTCACTTGTGAGATTCCCCTCCTAATACAAGGAAATGGAGGCTCACACTTGGTCTTTTCTAAGGGAGTGAAGCTACTAGGTGGAGAACCAGATTTGAACCAAGGTCTTTTAACTCCTAAGCCCTGGCTCCATTCAGTACCTTATATCACCTTACAAGTACCAGTTGTTGAACACTTTGAGTCTAAGGTGCCAGGCAGGTGTCATTTTAATTCTTCTGTCATTCTGTATAGCGTTATTATCCCCACCTTATGAAAGAGGAAATGAACTCAGAGAGGCAAAGTAATTTGTACCCAGAACTAAAATAAATGGTGGAGCTTAGGTACTCAGGTCTGCTTGACTCCTAGGTTCCTTCTTTTTCTACCTAGCCCCTGGCATGATCTAGCCAGAGGGCAACAGGCTCGTAGGCAAGTGACTAGAGTTCAGAGTGATAAATTCGAGTATAGAATGGCAGGGCAAGCAGCGGTTGGCTCAGTGTGGAAAGAGTGGAGATAGCAGTCCAGACTACGGGTTCCAGATATTCTGATCATGACAACATTGGGCTGTTAAATAATTCATTCATCAAACTTTGTTTGAAGTTTTCAATTTGGTTGCTAAACTCTGAGGCCATTATTTATTCCCTGTGTACAATAGTTACTAGTGGCAATAGATGCAAACATGAGAAAGGTAAAGTCAGGTTCTTTCTGTTTGTTTTTTTGAGAGATTTTTGCTATAGAGCGCATGCGCTCACCAGACAGAGAGAAAGAAAGTGAGAAATCATCCCCCGGGGTGGATGGCCATGCCACAATCCCTTCTCCAGTCTCCTCCTGGGATTTTGGGCATGCTTGCACACTCACTCAGCTTGATTTTCAAGCTACCAGGTCTGCGACTCGAGCTGTGGTCAGCCATGTGGGAGTTCAGTGACGTGGGAGTCCACTACACTACCTGTTGACCCTGTAAAGTCAGTTTCAAAAAGAACTCATGACTTTTGGAAAGGAGAAGCTACAAAGATAATACAGATAAAAAAATGGGTACAATGGAAACCAGTACTACCGTAGAGCTAGTCATCAGTGCTATTTACCAAGCATAGAAAGTAAACCAACTGCCCTCTCAGTTAGGGGCCCAACCCATCCAAAACCCTTCCTCGGCCTGCAAGGCCCTCCAGGATCTTTTATGCTTCTGCCACGTTGGTCCTCAAGGTTGCCAAGCTGGTGCCTGCCTCATGGCCTTTGCCTGTGCTGGTCCCACTGCCTGGCATGCTCCTTCCCTAGTGCTTTGTATATCAGAATCTTATCAGCCAGGACTTGCCTGGTAAGTGTCTTCCCCACCCTCTAGAGAGGAGGCCTTTCCTGACTGTCCTTCAAACTCACTCTTTGTCACATCGTCCAGTCCTTGCTCCATTCCCAACACTAACCATGACTGAAAAGTCAGTGTAGTTTAGTTAAGAACATGGGCTCTAGAACCAGGCAACTTGATTTCTAATCTCAGTTCTAACAATTTACTAGCTTAGTAGCCTTGGAAAAGTTGCTTAACTTCTCCATGTTCCAGGTTTCCCATCTGAGAATGGGAAAGATGATAATTGTGCTTGTAACTTGTGGCATGCTATTGTGGGGTTAACTGAGTTTATATATATAAATTACTAATAGTGCCTGGCATATAGGAGGAATGTAACAAATACAACTTGAGTAAATGATCTCATTTTTACTTATTCAATATGTACTGAGTTTGAATATATAGACACTGTAGAATGCAGGGCTAGGAGTATAACAATGAATAGAATAGGCACAGTCTCTATCTTCAAGGAGCTTACTGCTTGTCTGAACCATTTCCCTACACACAGAAATGAACTTTACTTGTAAAGTTTTATGTAGAGGTTTTCTCTTCATTCTAGTTTCTTTCTTCTTTACACACTGCTTCCTGTCCTGGGATTTGTGGTGCCCAGGAGGCACCAATAGTTAATGTCTTATTATTACTTGAAGGCACACATACACTATATATTTTTATACCCACCTGGGATGTCCATTGTTTGTAGTTGTATTTCCACTTTCAGTGTTGGGATCAGTTAGAGATTTAACTAATGATGAAATGATAAAATTTCAGTAAGATATGACAAAAGCAGAAAAATAGTGAAAAAGCCCATTTCTTGGCCTCCACATATTCTGTTCTCATGGGTTAGAATGTTCCACACTCACTGGAATCACCATTTTTCCCAAGTCTACCTAATTTCTTTGAGGTCTATATTTCACTTCATCTCAACAGCCTACCCTAATTTTCCAAGATGATGGACTCTTCAGTAGCCCTAGAGCTCAAGTGTTTGGCAAGACTTATCCTAGTGCATGGCAACTGTGTTCTCACCTGTCTCTCCACTAGTCTACATGTGCCATTGCTTTGTTTCCTTAATCATGCTCAACCCAGCAATACCTTCTTGCTGTTAAAAAGCAGTGTTCTCAGGGCTAGCAGGTGATGTGATTAGGGGGTTGGACTTGTACATGGCTGACCGGAGTTCAAGCCCTGGACCTGGAGGCTTGAAACTCATACCAGGTCTGTGTATGTGCATGCCCAAAATACAGGAAGAGAATGGAGAAGAAGGAATTGTAGCATGGCCATACCCCCTTGGGGGTGATTTCTAACTTTCCCTCTGTTTCTTTTAGTCTGTTGCTGGTGAGTGCACACACCCTATAGCAAAAAGAAAAAGAATAAAATAAAATACAAAATACAAAATAAAAAGTCCCTTTTCCCTCATAACTTAAAAGAAAAGTAGTGTTCTCTATTCATACATAATATAAAAAATGAAATTTATGGCGAGGACAGGAACCAATAAAGCAGATACATTAGGCAGTGATTTGTGTTGTGTTACAGAAGATCTATGCACTTTATAAAAGGGCTTTTATTTTTTTGGAGTTATCCTGGAGCAACTCAAATCTCAGTGGCTGAACACACACAAGCCAACTTGCTGCATTAAGGACAGTTCCATGCAGGTGCCCAGACAGCAGCCTTACAAAGCCTGCGGCTCCACTATCCCTGACATCCCTGCTGACTCCTCTGCATCTGGTTGGCAGATGGAGAAAGAGGATCATTGCTCCAGAGGTTTTATTCAGGGCCAGGCCTGGATGAGGTGCACATAATTCCCCATCCCACTAACAAAACTCAACTCCATGGCTACTCGAACTGCTAGGGAAAGTGAGGAAAGTGGTCTGGCCGTATGTCAGGAGAGGGAAATCATTCTGATGACCACACAGCGGTCTTGGCCACTGGGAGCATCCAGTGCTGGGCAGCTCTTGAGTCGTGTCTACCTGCAGTGTGTCCCCGAGCGAGAAGGTTGCACTGACGCTGTTTTTCGCTTTCCAGACAAACACATGTGATCAAAATCTAAATATTTGCCTTGAACTCATCGAACAAGTTGCCAAAGTGCAGGGACAACTCTTTGGGATCCTCACAGCAGCAGCCCAAGAAGGTGAGACTGCTCTACACTCTGCCATTCAGCTCCCCTTCTTTTTGCTTTTCTGTTTGTGTGAATTTCTGACTGAGGTGGTGTGGTTGGACCTCTCCTGCTGACCCGAGATGTGTGTTCCTTTAGGAGGACACAACGATGGTGTGGAAACCATCAAATCACGCCTGTTGCCTTGGCTGGAATCTTCTTTTACTGCAGCCTCCCTGGGGAAACCGGTGGACAGCAAGGTCCCCTCTCTGCAGGTAAGGATGCTGAAGGGTAACACCGACTTCCAGAAACAGTGAAATAAAACTAACCGGGATCTTCCAAGCTAAGAAGAACACTTAGCTCCCATAGACTGACAAAGACATCGTAATCTGTGGTTGACGTGGGTTGGCTCCATGGGACTGTGTCATTTTTCACACGATGGAAGACCAGACCAGAAAGAGAACACTTACCTTGCTTAAGACATTAGCAGCATTGTATCTGGGCAAACATATCAGTCATTTTTCTTTTCTTTTTTCCCCTGAAACATTTTTTAAAATTAATTAATTTACATTCATTCCCTAAGCATCATCACAGCATACAAAATGTGATTTCCCATCCAGAATATACTGCATAATGGCTTAATCATGCATGTTATCATCAATAATTTTCCATTTCTAGTTGCATATATAGATAGACAGATAGATAGATATAGATATAGATATATAGATATATATTACCCCTACTTCTGACCCTCTGCCCTTTCCCACCCTCCTCCCACGCTATCTCTGGTGTCTCCCGTTGTTTTCCATTCCTTTTCCCCCCACATTTTCCTAAATAATCTAACTACTTTCAATAGCAAGTTCAGCTGGTAATTTTAAGAAAAGCAGTTTTAACTTTAATAAATCAAAGAAATGCTAAGGAACTTTGCTTAGAACTTAAAACCAGGAAACAGTCACTTTTCTTTTAAACATTGTTACGTACATTTTTTTCTAAAATGAAAGTATTTAGAGCAGGCCGTTTTAAGCAAGAGGGGCTTTTAAGATAGCGGCTGAAGGATTCCCGCAGGGAGACCACTGGCCAGAAAACCAGTCCAGCTGTGATAGCTCTGGGGTGGTGTTGAACTTTTTATGTCTCCGTTTCCTTATTTGCTGAATGGGCATGATGACTTTGCTGACCTGCATCACTGGGTCGCTGTGAAAATTAAATGCGGTGAGCGTTGGAAACAATGCATATAGGGCCTAGCACACGGGGTACTCTGTGGACTTGAGTTGTTAGAAAGCAGGTTTTTTCCCCTGAGGAATTTTACCGATAGTTGCTTCTCAAGTTTATTCTCAAGTATTATTCTGGGTATAGAGATTAGGATGGCTCTTGAAAGTCTTTTTCTTTTTTAAAATTGAAGCGCAGTTAATACACAATGAAGTCCGTAAGTTGTTGAGTTTTGACAGACACTCATGGACTTCACACCCCTATTGAAATTCAGAATATTTCTGTCACTCCAGACCCTTCCTGGGGGCAACCCGCCTTCTGATTCTGATCACTCTAGCTTCTTGCCGACAGTGATAAACAGAACCACACTTTTTGTGCTTTTTGGTACTTAACTTCTTGTGCTCAGCATAATGTTTTTGCAATTGGTCTGTGTCATTCCATGTACTCACACTGTTTTTTTTTTTTTTTTTTTTTTTTGACTTGTGTATCTTTCCAGGACACGTTTGATAGGGAGAGACATAAAGACTATGGCCCTCGGGATCGAGATGCGCAATTAGAATCTGATATTAATTCAACCCGTAGTCAACTCAACCAGGTTCAAGACGAGTAAGAGGAATGCAAGTTATCTTTTTCCAAAAACAATTGTTCTTTGTTTAATTATGTTTTAAATTTGAAGGGAGAATTAATGGCTTATGTAAAATATGGGCATTGCAAGTAAGTAATATGATTTCTGTGTGTGTGTGTGTTTACCTGTGCCTGTGTGAGTTGGGAGTCAGCGTCTTTGACTTTGGGAATGGGGGAAATAGATATAGATATAGATATAGATATAGATATAGATATAGATATAGATATAATAATTCTTTGATTCTTGGTCTCTCAGCTCCATGGCTGGGGTTCCTCCTTCTCCATGGGCTCTCCTTATCAGCTCATATTATAAACAGGTAGAGATTGTTAGATAAACACCTTTTGAGAGAAAAATTTTTACCAATATGCAGAAAGAGAAGACTTAAAGAGAGTGAAAGGTCAGTTAAAGAGAAAAATGAAGAGAGAGGCAGCAAAAGTAAGATGAAGCAGGCTTTCTCTCTCCGAGCATTGGACTCATTTAGGGGGTTATATCCAAAAGCCCATGGAAAAATGGAATTAAAATGTAAGTTTACTTTGGTGCAGAACAAATTTGATATCATGCACGGTTTTTTCAAACTACACATTTTCCATCGACTTTTTGAAAATTCCATGTTTTCCAGAATGAAAGAGATGAGTTGGTCTTTAAAAAAAAAAGATACCTTGAGATTTTTGGAACAACTATAGGCATAAAAATATAGTTTTTAGGGACCAGAAAATGGCATAATAGTTATGTTGCTGGACTCCCATATAGTCAACTGTGGTTCGAGTCCTAGATCTGGTGGCTTAAAACTCATGCCATGCATGTTTGTGTGCTCAAAATCCTGAATGGAGTAGAAGGAATTACAGTGTGGCCATCCCCCCAGGGGGTGATTTCTCGCTTTCTGTCTTTCTGTTTCTCTTTGTCTCTCTGGCGAGTGCACGCACCCTATAGCCAAAATCTCTTAAATCTATCTCTATCTATCTATCTATCTATCTATCTATCTATCTATCTATTTAAAGTTAATCAATACCAGGCAACAGCAGATATATCAGATTCGTGCTACAGGCAGGGCAGAGTAGCAAACTCAAGGGTTACAACGGGCTTTGACAATGACGAACTCTGGGTTTGTACTGAAGGAGGTTGGACACGGATGTATGAACTACATTCAATGTCCCTAACAAAAGCCCCCTAGTAAGACGTTCTTGCCACAGAGGCTCCATTGCCGACGTGAATGGGGCAGTGAGGAAGTTTCCTGTTAGCTAGTTAAAGCTTGGGATAGGGTAGTGTTCTTGTTCTCTGATGATGTTTCCTGCTTTCTCCCCCAAAGGAAAATACCTTTATTGATTTAGTTTTCCCTGATTATAGACGTAATAGAAATTTCCTCCTCAAAATGAATAAACCAAGTAATGAAAATCAGGCCAGCCTGTGATGTGGTGGTTAAGGCAGCTGGCTCCCACATGGCTGACTGTGTGGTTCAAGTTCTGGACCTGGCAACTTCAGAAACATGCTAGGTGCGAGGACATAGTGGCATAGTGGTTATGGCACTGGATTACCGTATGGTGGACTGTGGTTTGAGTCCCAGACCTCGTGGCTTGAAATTCATGCCAGGTGTTTGTGTGTGCATGCCCAAAATCCTGAGAGGAGAATGGAGAAGGGATTGTGGTGTGGCCACTGCCCCTGGGGATGGGGCAATTTCTCACTTCTGTCTCTGTCTCTCTGGTGAGCACACATGCCCTATAGAAAAATTCTCTCTCCAAAAAAAAGAAAGAAACATGCCAGGTGTGTGTGCATGTGTGCCCAAAATCTTGAACGGAGGGAGAAATGGGGGTAAAAGGATTGTGATGTAGTCATCCCCAAACAAGGGCGTTTTCTCACTTTCCTTCTCTCTTTCATATACGAACTCCAGAAAATTAAACAAAAAGATAAAAATCACCTGTGATCTTGTGTTTGTTAACATATTATATGTTACATATATTCCACACACACAGACACACACACACATATTCATATGCATTTGCATCTCTACACATACTATTCATTTTTCCAATTGAATCCTAGTCACTGAACCGTCATAGCTGTAACAGTCAAAATTTACAGATGTAATATGCAAAAGGCATAATTTCTCTGAATCTGCATTTTATTTCAACTGATGTAAGTTAATTTAGAGTAGAGGGAAGAGAGTCCTACATTTGCCACTTTAAGTAACATGGTCTTTTCTGGTTTATCGTCGTTCTTTGTGCATATATTCAGATTGTTCTCTGATGATGTTTCCTGCTTTCTCCCCCAAAGGAAAATATCTTCTATTTGCAAACTTCTATGAACAGTTATTGCTGCCCTCTTGTGGGTCTCTTTTCCGCTGGTCATTCCTTAGGTTGGCCTCCAGGGGAGATGCTTGCACACCCTCTCTTGCTGGAGGGGAGGGGCTTCCAATCTGCTGTTCTCTGAGTTTGCACTAGCCTTGGTTCCTTGGGCACTGGTGTCTGTGCTGATGACTCCTGAGCTGTGTCCTGTTGGCTAAGTCTCTTGGAACATTAGCTGGCAAGTGCTTCAGATGACCCAGGCGCATCTGTGGTGAGGCAGGACTTCCAGAACTTGTGGGTTCTTGACCTCTGTTGGTACCGGTAGGGGTCAGGATTTTTCACTTTGCTTTCTGTTCCAGTGGTTCTATTTTCACCCATAGACCAAGAAACTTTATGAATGTGTGCTTCTTTCTTTTCAAACTTTTTAAATTGGAAATAATTTTAAACACAGAAAATTTGCAAGAATTGTATGAAAAGCAGCCATACACCCCCTTTTTTTTTCCTCTGAGGACACGTTCCACATTTTATTTACATTTTAAGACTAACTTTAATCTCAAAATCACATATCCATACACCTATTTCCTTTTTGTTGACTTCACTTCAACTTAAATGCATGGTTTGTTAAGCAAAACTGTAAACAGATATTTACCATATCTGTTACATGTAACACACAGGAACAGCTTTTAACAGAAATTCATTGATACACCCCCCAACATTTCTTTATTATAAATACAGGTATCAAAACAATCCTGAACATATTTTTGATACTACTAGTAGTCAGCACCCACACCGCTTCAAAAATTAACACAATTTGTGACAATATTCATTGTACCTGCTACCTTAACAAGTTCGACTGCAGCTCTTTCACTAAGCAAGATGGATAAAGCATGCCATTTCTGTTTTTCCTTCTTGAGATTTTTTACTTTTCAGAAACACACATGCTTACACCACGGCCATTTGACACTTCTTGCCATGCTTTTATCTTGAAAACTCAAATTCTATTTCGAGAACTCCATGCTTATGTTTAAATGACAGTGCCTTAACAAGAGAAAAAAAATTGTGCTGCATTTTCCCTCTTGTTACCTGAAAACACAATGGGTGTACAGATATTAAATATAATCTTACAAATGTCCAGTCATGTTTACCAGCTGGAATTCTTTTACTTAATGTGTGGGTATTTGCATTGTGGTATTTAATCAAGACATTTATATGAGTAGAAGGTTGTTGATCTAAGACAAACTTGAGAGCCTCTAAAATTAATTGTTGTATGTTTGTCCTTCTGGTGGCTGTGGAAGCTTCATATTTTCTTTGGACATCATTAGACGTCGTAGCTCTTGAAGGACGACTTTAATGCTGTAAGAGTTTTGCCATTTTGCTAACACTGGTATGCTCCGTGCAGCCACCATCCCACTGGAATTATTTATTCCATTCATATTAATTTTTGTTACAAATCTAACTGATGGAGGAGCTTCTGGGTATTTAGGTCCACATTCTACTTTCAGGCTATGTGTTCTGTTTTCATAATTTGTCCTTGGTGACCCGATAATAATGCCTGTCCACCTTGTAAGTATCATATCTTCATCATCTTCAAGGCCCCAGCTAACCGTACCATCGCCTACTCCTTTTTGTCCTTCTTCAAGTTCTTCCAACACGCGAAAATTACGAGGAACTTTAACTCCTGTGGAGACCGCCATCTTCTCCTGCAGCCCCAGCCGTACACCCTTTCGCGTGCCTTTCACTATCTGCTTTATCGCTTCTGCGTGCACTCTGTCTACACACACATTTCTTCCTCTCCTAGGCTGGGGGAGTGCTGAGCTGCGTTGTATAAAATCCTTGGTCCTTTGGGTCCAGATCGCTACAATTAGAGACCTGTCAATAGGCACCAAATAAAGTCGCAACCACAATGAAAGTAGGTAGGAAAGAGAGTTTAATAGGAAAGAAAGATTTTAGAAAAGAAGTACACCTAAAAGATTTTGGGGTGGGCAGGTTGCTAGGTAGCAACTGCATTTGGGACTGGTTAGGCATCATTTTTATTACCAGAGGTGACAACGAATATTTAACAGTGGGAGATCTGTCATAGTATCTGTGTCCTTTGTTTGAATTCACCGACTTTCTCCTGCACTTGTGCATCTCTCACACAAGTGAAGAATTTGAGGAATTTGATGACCTACCTGTGCACACCCAGTGTGTCGTGATGATAGGAGCGTCCTACTCAGGATGAACTGCCCAATTAGATTATTGCCCCAGTGGGAACCAGGATGTTGACCAAAATGTCTGGTTGGGTCTTTTGGTGTTTGAGGAATGGTAAGAGGGAAATTTACAATCATCCTAACGTGTCTTCCTCAGGTACCAAGGAAGGAAAATGCTCTTTGCCTCACCTTCCCACTGCCAGGTGCTGGGTGGGAAGCAGGCATCTTCATGGAGGGTTACTCTGTAAGTGTTGTTTTAAGGCTAGTCCTGGGTGACTTTTACATGCTGCACATTGAATTTGGTTTGCATCTGAGAGAAGTTTATAACCTAAAGTTAGATAAATTTGACTTTGACTAATTTGACTAGAATCAATGACTTTAAAAATATCGTAAAAAGCTTCATTTATTTCAGAAAAGATCACCCAAAAGGTTATCGTCTCTTCTACCTATAGCGGCTCAAAGCAGGATCTGACTTAAAGTTGGAGGAGGATAGATTCTGCCATTCAGAATCATATTGAAAGACCAGTATGTTCTTGTTAAATTATGAACAGTGTAAGAGTCCTCTGCCTTCCTATGTCTGCTCAAGGCAGATCTGATTGTACCTGAGCCCGAAGTATCCACTTAGCCACATAAATGTATTAAACCATCAGTATTTCTGTCCTTTTCCATTCTTTTTTTTTTTTTTTTTTTTTTTTTTCCTTTGCATTAGGCTCAGTCTCCACCTCTAGGGATAAGCAAAGGAAAACAAGATTAACTTAAAGCGCCGAGCGTTACAAGGATGTCCACTTTGCTTCATACATTTATACAAGAAACATTTAATGAGCATATCCCATAATTGGCTGTCTTGAATAAGACCAATCATAAAGTTTGATGTTGTGAGAGGCAAGCTTGACTGGTGAATTATAGTAGCATGAAATCCACGGGGGTGGGGGGGGGGGGTTACAGTTACCGGAACTAAAGTCAGAATTGGAATGACAAGACTGAGCATGAAGTGGAAATATGGAAATGATAGAAAAAGATTCATTTTTGAATGTGGTATGTTGCAAAAGGGACATATACCATCATGTGTGGGTCTCATTATAGAATTGTACGTGGGCTCTTTTTAGTCCTCGAACAATCTACACAAGAGTCTTAAGTGAAGGAAAGACAAATGGGGGTGAATCCGTGATAGCCGAATGGTTAAATCTTATCCACTAATAGTTAAGGTCATCAGCAGGAATTCCCCCTAGCCGATGTGAATCACTTGTGAATACTTTAATTTCTGGATCCTTCCAAGTGACCAGATGCAACATGGGAGGATCTGGAACATAAGGCCCAGTACATCTTGTTTTGATGTGGATTGGGGAGTGCACTTACCCTGTGTGGTTACAATACTTAGCATGGCCAGAGTTGTAACCGGTGTTCCCTGCTCTTACATGAACTGTTGGGCTCTTTGAGTTAGACATTTCATCTGTCCCCTTGTAGGGGCCTGAGCCGTTCATGTTGATTTTCAGCCCTTACTCTTTTCTTCACCCTTTTGAGTACTTTGTCCAGATTCAGGTCTTGCATCTTCTTCTGAATCTGTCTTATCAGTTTGTCCTCAGGGTATTTCATCTTTCAGAGATCTCATGAGTCATGCTGGAACCCACCCTGGCCTTGGTGGTGATTCTGGAAAAATGCAAGCGTATCCTCGACCCATGCTCACACTAGGTCAGGGCCTTTCCAGTCTCCTGAACTAAGATCTTTCCATTTTCACACATCGAGGTTTAGCCTTTTCTTTCCCTCGATAGTGGATTTCTACAACTGTGAGGCCCTCTGATGTGGAATTTTTAAAAATTTAAAGTATATAAAACAAGAAAGTTTTGAATGAGGAGTTTAAGGAATTATCTCAACTTCCCCGTTTTCCTTTTCTAATTGCATTTTTAAATTAAATTTAAAAATTATTATTCATATATTAAATCACCATACTGGTTGGTCCTTTCCACTATTGCTTGACTTTGGGGATGGTAAGGTGCTGGCAGCTGTCCTCCAGCTGGGGTAGGTGCACAGGAAGGTGACATGGGTGAACAAAATCAGGCCAAGACCTCAATGCCCCTTAGCATGTTCTCAGCCGGCTACAGCCAGAGTATACTCAAGACTGCAGCCCTGATGGCCAGGAGTCATGCATATTTATTATAGAAGGAGTTTTACAGGAGTAGGATGGGTAAGGGGAAGTAAGTGAAAGATTTTACTCCAAAAGGTAAAGCATTCAAAGTATAGGAACAATAATCATAAAACATGACATCTGTTTTGTTTAGGTATAAACAGTCATAATTCTTAGAATGAGGAAGTCCATTTTTCGGGTGCATTCTCTCCTTAGATCTTGATTACCGGGGAGGGTCTTTTGGATGAGAGGGCTCCCAGGAATCTTAACCTCAGTCCCAGATCGGCTTGATTACTTTAGTCCCAGATTGGCTTGAGAACTTGAGCCCCAGGTCAGCTTTGAGAACTTCAGCCTCAGGCTAGGGTGGCAGCAAATTACTGGCCTAGAAATAAATCCTGTCTGGTTTAGTAAAGACAAGGTTAATATATACTAAAGTGGGATACTTATGTTATCTCTAGGGTAATTCACAGCTAAGAGGGTGAGTTTAATGTCTACATGGGAAAGGAATGTGGTCTTGTGAGCAGCTTAATGACTGACCTAAAGGTTACTGTGTACTTGGGACCCTCTATGTGCTGCTCTATACAATGGCTGTGGCTTGGGGAATGGCAATCTTCCCTTGTCCTGAGAGTAAGGGTGGCTTATAGTCTTTGGGGTAGCAGCACCTCATGGGTGAGTCCCTGAACTCCTACCAGCTACTGAGATTGTTTCGCCAATTAGTAGCTTTAACCTAAACCTTTCTAATGCTTATATATGTAATCTCCAGTAGGAGAAGTGAATGTAGCAGTCTTTATTGACATTTTCCAGGAGGGTGGGGTGAATCTAATGGGAGTAATTCCCGTTTGCAGCCGCTGCCTTAGTGGATCCGCATTCCTTCAGGATTATTGTAAAAGTTATAGTAAGGCAGGGGGTGCCTTTATGGGGTACTGGGGTACCGCAATAAGGCCCATGGCAGAGAGATTGAGTGCAGGCCAGTACAGCAACACAATGGAGGATCAGAACCCGTAAAACTATTGACCTTGCAAACAGTTCTCCTCAGCCGAGTCCTTGCTCTTAGGCATGAGGGGTAGTTCTTCCATACTCCGCTTGTGCTAACTGCATGGTCCCAGCAGTAAGGGATACCTGTAGTGTGGAGAATGTGGAAAGCATCACAGAACTGTTGAAAAGACTGGCTGGTATGAGCTGGACCATTACCGGTCTTTATAAGTTTTGGTTTTCCCATCCCTGCCAGTGCCACAAGGCAGTGGGTAATAACATGTTTGGCTGCTTCTCCTGTCAGGGGAAGCAAAGACAAAACTGTAATAGGTGTCAACAGTAACACGTATGTAACTTTGTCACCCGAACGGGGTATAATGGGTTATGTCCATCTGCTGAATGGGACTGGAGGCCAGGCCCCTGGAGTTAACCACCATAGGAAGAGAAGGCAGGAAAGGAGCACAGTTTGGACAATAGTTAACAATGTCTCCTGTTGTCTAGTGATAGAAAATTGTTTGCACAAGGCAGCAGCATTTTGCTGAAAAAGGGTTATGTGATTGCTGTGCCTGTTTCTGGAGTGTCTGGAGTGACAGCCACGGGCTGTGCATCAGCTTGGTGGTTACCGAATGTAAGAGCACCAGGGAGGCTGGCATGAGCTCTCATGTGACAAATGACAAAAGGAGACTTTCATCTATATACTATATCTTGGGTTCTAGAGAAAACATGGAAAAGACTTTTCTGTAATTGTTTCCAAGAATAGCAGTTTCAATTTTTTTGTTTTTAATAACGGAAACTATGTAAAGACCATCAGCATAAATGTTTAAAGGGTGATATTGAAAGTCCGTTAACGCAGCCTCTGCAGCGCGAGATTCTGCACGCTGTGCGGAGCAAGGTGGGTGAGAGAGAGTTTTCGTTTCGCTTCGTGTCCAGTATCCTGTGTGCTCACTGCTTGAACCATCAGTAAATACTGCTATGGCATTGGAATGGGCTCAGATGAAATTACTTTAGGGAAGACAGAAGAAGTGGCACAGACAAACTGTTTGGTAGGATCAGAAGGATAATGACAACCAATCCCGCCAGGGAAATTAGCGAGAGCCATTTGCCAATCAAGATCTAGCTGCCAAAGTGTGTGTTGTTGCTCTTTGGAGAAAGGAACTATGATAGATTGTGGCTCTCTTCCCAGTGGCTGGATGGTGCGGGCTCTCTCTTTAACAATTAGTGTGGCTACTGCTGTGGGAAATGGAGTAAGGGACCGTGCAGGAGACGTTTGAAGATGGAACCATTCAAGGACTCCCTGAGGTTGCCAAATGGCTCCAGTGGGTGTATGTGAGGTTAGAAAAATGAAGATGGTTCTAGGTAAGTCTTCATTCACTTGTAACAGACAGGCATTCTGTATAGCTAATTTTACTAATTTAAGAACTGCTCTACTTTTGAGAGTGAGCTGTTGAGGAGAAGTGGGATGAGGATCTCCTTTTAAAATGTCAAAAAGTGGTCACAATTGACCAGTGGTTAGCTTTAAACTGGGCCGTAGCCAATTTATATCTCCTAATAACTTTTGAAAATCATTGAATGTTTTTAGGGTGTCCAATTGAAGTGAAATCTTTCGAGGGCGAATTTGTTTGTTAGAAATAATGTGTCCTAAGTAGTTAAAAGAAGCCATTTGCTGGATCTTTTCTACAGCTAATCCCCATCATTTCGGGCTCAACTCAATGTCTGCAAATAATTTTAATAACTCTTTTGGGTCAGCAGATGCTAAAAGAATGTCATCCATGTGATGAATAATTTAACTAGCAGGATATTGCTGTCGTATACCTTGTAAGACTGCACCCACAAAATGCTGACACAAGGTGGCACTGTTGGCAGAGGTAAAACTTTGCACTTGACCCTAGCTAAAGGTTCCGTATGGTTAGTAGAAGGCACAGAGAAGGTAACATGTTGATAATCTTTAGGGTGTAAGGGAATAGTGGGACTAGCAGATGGCATAATGGCTACATAGCTGGACTCACCGTGGTTTGAGTCCCAGACCCGGTGGCTTAAATTCACACCGGGCATGTGTGTGTGCATGCTCAAGATCCTGAGAAAAGAATGGAGGAAAAGGGATTGGGGTATGGCCATTCCCCCTGGGGGAGTGATTTCTCGCTTTCTGTCTCTCTGTCTCTCTCTGTCTTTCTGGTAAGCGCACATGCCCTATGGCAAAAAACCTATGCAAAAAAAAAAAAAATTAAATGAAAAAATTAAATGAAAGTTGAGGAGAATAGCACTGGGACTAGGAAGGCCAGGTTGTCATGGTCCCATTATTTGCATGGTGGCATTAACGTTTCTCAGCTGTTGCTATATATAACCTCCATTTTCCTGATTTTCTTTCTTTTCTTTTCTTTTTTTTTTTTTTTTGGAGAGGTTTTTGCTACAGGGCGCATGTGCTCACCAGAAAGACAGAGAGAGACAGAGAGACAGAAAGTGAGAAATCACCCCCCAGGGGGGATAACCACGCCACAATCCCTTCTCCTCCATTCTCCTCTTGGGATCTTGGGCACGCACACGCACGCGCCTGGCGTGAGTTTAAGCCACCAGGTCCGGGACTTGAACCGTGGTTTACTTCACGGGATTCAGGGACATAGCCATTATGCTAACTGCTGGTCCCCTGATTTCTTTTGAATGACAAAAATGGGAGAATTACAAGGACTAAAGGGAGGCTCAGTATGTCTCAGTTTTAATTGTTCCTGAACAAGCAGCTTAACTGCTTCAATTTTTTCTCCAGTTCTTTTAGGGGTCATTGGTCAACCCAGACAGACTCCTCTGAAAGCCAATTTTTTGGAGCTGCATTCTGAATAGTTGGGGGATTTACCAGGGCTCCTACCCGGAATTTGTGTCAGAATTTCGTAGTCCTTTTCTGTCTCAATTTTGGAGCGTTGGAATAGGGGAGTGTCAGCCTTGGGCTGTCTGTCCCCAACCCTGAGATATTAAAAGGCCCTGATCAAGCAGCAATTCTGTTACAGGTGGAGTAGGGCTATATAGGTATAATCGTATTTTATAAAGTACGTCTCGTCCCCATAGATTCAAAGGCATTTCAGGTAAAAGATAGGGTTGAAACTGTCCTGTATGCCCCTCCTGATCTGTCCAAGTAAGAGTAGCAGAACTCTTTGCTGATGATTTAACGTATCCTACCTCTTCTAACGTGGAGCTAATACATTCACATGGCCAGTCTTTGGGCCAATGTTTTTGGGCTATAACAGAAACATCAGCACCAGTGTCTAAAAGGCCCTGAATTTTTCTCCCCGGTATGGTTAGAGTATGCATTGGCTGAGTTTCCTGAAGAGCCTCTAGAAGATAGACCTGGGCTGTGGACCCAAATCCTTGTTGTCTTCTGGGCTCTGTGGTTAATAATCGCCTTGGTAAAACTGCAGGTAGCGGCACGAGCTGAGCTATACAGTCGGATTCAAGAAGCTGAATAATTTGAGAGGCAGAGGCTATAAACTTGATTTCTTCAGAATAATCTGCATCTATTATGCCTGGGGTCACTACTAATCCTTTTAATGACATACTGCTTCTTCCTAAAATCAGCCCCACTGTGCCCTGTGGCAAAGGCCTATAAACTCTGGTGGGAAATGCCTGTGGATTATTTCAGGTGTTATTACCCTCCTGGAGGTGGGACTGGGAGCCTGTCCTGCACTACCTGGGGGTGTCCGATAGAGACCTCTGGTTGTCCGCGGCCCGCCAGAAGCCTCTGACTGGCTAGATTGTCCTGTGTCCTCTGAGAGAACATCGAGAGTGCCCCTACTGTTTGATGGGGCCAGGGTTGGCCCCGTGTCCTGTTTCCTGGGGGCCCTAGTGGCCTTCCATCTATATCTGTTTGGGATCTACATTCACTAGCCCAGTGCCTTCCTCTCCGGCATCTAGGACACATCCCAGGAACCTGAGTAGGCGCTAGTACTGGGCCTTTTGGTTCTCTAGTCATGTCTCTTTGACTGTTTTGGATATCGACAGTCACGTGCCATATGTCCTGGTCTGTTGCAATGAAAACAATTCTCTTTGATTTCTTTTGTGTTACTTCCTTTAATGCAGTTGCTAAGGCCATACCCCGAATTTGCGGTTCCCCAGTGTCTTGACAAAGTCTAATGAAATCAGCCACTGTCCCCTTTTTTGTATGTGGAGCAATAGCTGTTTTGCAAAATGCATTAGCATTTTCAAAGGCCAATTGTTTCAACAAATTTGTCCTGCCTCCTGATCAGAGACCAGTTGCAATATGGCTTATGTCAAGCAAGAAGTAAAATCTTGATAGAATTCACTAGGTCCTTGTCATACTTTGATCAAACCACCTGTCCCTCGATCCTGGCCAGGAAGCCCTTTCCAGCATCTTTAACATGTAATGTTAATCTGCTGATAGCCCTGTGGTGTATGTCCAGTTTGTACACCAGTGTCAGCATGCTCCCCTGTTCCCAGTCAACATTTCAAATGTGATCGGTATTCTATGTTGTTGATTCTTATTCACCTGCTCTTGGTGAATCAGACCAACCCAACTTCCATAAAAGATCATCTCCTCCCAACAAGCATGCCTTGCCTATCACTTGCCAATCATTAGGGAGTAAATGCAGATTGAGTAGCTATCTCTAATACCGCAATTGTTTATAGTACCATGGGACTATGTTGTGTATAAGCCATTTTTAATTCTTTCAGAGTTTTAAAGGATATCGGCTCATAGTGACACCGATTTTGTCCTGGAATGTCAGGATTGGGAGTTTCTATAACTGGGCATAATTTAATTCCCAAAATGTCCTCTCCTCTATCTGCTGTGCAACACAAAGCTCTCTGGAAGGGGGTTAAAGTGGGAGTTGTTCTTTCTGTCCTAGCACCTTTTGATATGCAAGTAGGTTTTGACTGGGAAGCAGCAGGCAGGAGCACTAGGCCACAGGGGGGGGGGGGGGGCAGTGGCTCCTCCTGTCCTGCAGCTGCTTCAGAATCTGCAGTCTTAAGTCTAACTTCAGAAGACTGTCACTTTCATGACCAAGTCCCACTTCCCTAGCCTTGTCTTTAGTTACAGACTGATTTCTTAGGTAGGAGGGAGGTATACCTCAGCCTCAGGTTTGTTATTTTATAGGAAAGAAAATGGGGAAGAGGAAATGGAATGCAAAGCCAGTTGTTTTCAGATGTTAATTGGTTGATGATGGGAAATGACTGGTGCCATGTGGTTTCTTCTGATCTTTAGGGGCGAAATCACACATGTGGCTTCCTTAGACAGATACTGCCTTGCAGTATCAACCGCTAGTGTATTTGCATGCAAATGCTTTCATCACTATGTAAGTGAAGCTCACAGGCCCCATTTCTGCATATGTCTGAAGGTCCCCATGTTTGTTCAGAATGGCCACTCTCCACATATTTCCTTTACTACTACTTCTATTAGGATGTCCATTACCTTCTGAACATCACTCACACTCATCCTTCCTCTCTAGTTCTTGCTTGAACCACCTGCCTTCCAACTATCTTCCCTGCTTCTATTCTTGCTCAACTGCAACCCATTTTCCACATAGCAAATACATTTTTTTTACTGCATTCAGTCACCCTTCTGCTTAAAAGCCATTCATATTTTCCTTGGATACTGAGAAAAAAGAAGATTCCTGACCAGAGCTCTCCCAGAATCCTGCCTGAGCTGAGTCTACTTCTTGTGGACCTAGTCTTCTGTCCACTTCTCACCCTGAGGTCTGCCTATGTTCTTGCATTCACTTGAAAGAAAGAATACTCAGTCTTGTACTGGCTCTTTGTATGGATAGGTCTTTATTATCCTTCAGTTATCAGCCTAAATGTGACTTTCTCAGAGTCCATCTGTGACTATCACATGCTGGAAGACCTTTTCCCTTTCCCGTCTTTAATTCTCTTTCACAGTGATCTTTAAAAAAGTGGCCTTAGGCCAGCAAGTCGCACAGTGGTTAAGGTGTTGGACTCCCACTTGGCTTATTATGGTTCGAGTCATGGACCTGACAGCTTGAAATTCATGCTGGGCACGTGTGCATGCATGCCCAAAATCCCAAGAGGAGAAGGGAGAAGAAAGATTGTGATGTGGCCATACCCTTGGGAGATGATTTCTTACTTTCTCTCTCTCCATTCCTCTTTGTCTGTCTGGTGTGCACATGTGTCCTAGAGCAAAAAAATCTCTCTTTCTCTCTCTCTCTCAAAAAAAAAAATTAGCCTTGTTCGCATATTCAGTAGTTATCTCCCTCACTAGACTGGAGGGTCTACAGGTCCCCTCTGATCTTGTACTGCCATTTGACACTACTGTATATCTCCAGCCTTCTGCCTGGCACAGAGTAAATTCTCAATAGTCTGTTCAGTAAATGAATAAATCTATACAAAAACACTTAAAAATGCTAACCTGATTAAAGTAATTCTTGGCACATCATGGTCACATCACTTCTTTTCCTTCTCTCTATATGGCATCCGAGCATATGAAATTAGCATGCACATTTGCTTGTATGTGTTCATATATGTATGCTGTGTGTTAGGAGGTGAAAAACAACTTTGTTCTTGTTTATGCTTTCCTCTCTTTCTTGGTCCACTTTCTTTTCTTCTTTTCATTTTCTACAGTTTTCTCTCTTTTTTTTTTTTTTTTTTTTTTCGGAGAGGTTTTGCTATAGAGCACGTGCGCTCGCCAGACAGACAGAAAGAGACAGAGAGACAGAAAGCGAGAAATCACCCCCCCAGGGGGGATGGCCACGCCGCAATCCCTTCTCCTCCATTCTCCTCTCGGGATCTTGGGCACGCACGCACACGTGCCCGGCGTGAGTTTTAAGCCACCGGGTCCGGGACACGAACCGCGGTCAACTATGTGGGAGTCCAGCGACATAGCCATTATGCTAACTGCTGGTTCCCGCTACAGTTTTCTCTTGATAAAAATATTTATTTTTCCATATTTACTTTAAAACCTGTAACATATTCCCCTTTGGATTAAGTCATGCTAATTTCTTTTCAATATCCAATAGCTGTATTAGGAAGTTTTTGCTATGCTGAGTTTCTTTTAGACTTTAGACTTTTCATTCATTTACTCATTCGTTCATTTTTTATTTAAAAAAAAGATCTACTATGTGACAGACACTGTATTAGGTGCTGCAAATAGAGAGGAATAAAATAAAATCCTTGTCCTTAAGTATTTTCCAGTGGGAATGTAATGAGATAGCTGTGAATGGAGCTCAGAGAGGCATACTTTGAGAGAGGCAGGGCTGACATGTAGAGTGGCCCTCCGTAAATGGGCATCTGTTAGAGGAGGAGGGGGATGACCTTTGAGTGTCTGATGGGTTGGGATCTGTGGGATTGAGAGGAGGAATCCTAATAGCCCTTTGTTTCTTAGTTTGCTTTACCCACTTCAAGGGTTCCAGTGTTTTACCTTCCTCTGTTCTCCCATCTACAGGAGAGGAGGAAGCTGGTGTAAGTGTAGAGAGCAGTAGCACTCTTTAGCCTGGGGTGGCGAGAAACAAGCCTGGGAGACAAGTTCAGAGAAGTCAGGAAACCTCAACCTGTGATGTTTCATGGGCAAGGTGATTGACAGCCTTGGTCTTCATTTTGAGGTCATTCATCCACCCCCATTTTTTTTTTTTTTTTTTCAATTTAGATAGACCTAAGGAAAGAGTAGGTAGATGGCATGGTGGTTAAGGTGCTGGACTCCTAGATGGCCAACTGTGGTTCAAGTCCCAGACCTGGTGGCTTGCTTTCTCACTTTCTCCCTCTCTCTCTCTGTCTTTCTCTGGTGAGTGCATGTGCCCTATAGCAAACTGAAAAAAAAAAAATAAATTAAATAATTCTAAAATAAAAAAGAATATGCTTTATTATGGTTTGTCTACAATGAAGAGAGTCCTTGAAACTAATAGTGGCCTAGCTCTGTTGAAAACTCAGGAAATCATGCTGAATAAGTGGTGGAAGTCGGAGGCAGGAAGACATGAAATTCCTGGTGTGATTGTGGAAGACCTTCTCTTCAGTGGGCAAACCTTTCTGTTAGATTTAGGAAGCCTTGGAGAATTAAGTCAAATGCAGCTCCACAGTGCAAAGTAATGAGAATAGATAGTATATTGTAGAAAAATGGATATTTCATATAGAGAGGCAGCCTGGGGGGATTTGGTGTGATTAGAGCAGGTGATTAGTGACTCAGGAATGGGGAGGTGCAAGGGTGATCTGGCACAGCACTTGCAGTGAGACACGAGTTCTTGCCCCACACTCAGGAGGAATTAGAGACATGGACACAGAGTAGGTATAGCAAAGTGGGGAGTTTATTGAAGGAGAGGGAAGGCAAACAGAGCTCCTAAGAAGGGAGGGGTCCTGGAAAATGGGTTGCCAAGGAGCAACTAGGGTGAGGGGTTATCTGGGTCAGAGGGGCCTTATTCAGGCTTGTTCCAGGTGGGGTTGGTGCATGCATTCTCCTGTGGTGGGGAGGACACATTCTGGGTGAGTCCAGTTATTCTCCTAGTTTTGGAGTGGGTGTGAAGGTCAGGAGGTTCTTTGTCTAGAGGCTTTGGGCATAAAAACCACTATCTTATCCTCCCCCTGGAAGGTGGTGGGGCCTGGGAAAAATTTTTGTTTTAGGTCTAGGTCCTGCTGCCCAGGTCAGTCACTGAGCCACTGCTACAAGAGGTCTCTCCTGTGCAAGCAGCAGAGCTCTTTGTCTCCCTCTTAAAACTTAGACACTTTGTGATTCCATTCTGGGCCTTTACCCGCACTATATTTATAGGATCCCTGTCTCCTACCTCATTAGGAGGCTTAGAAGGAGGAATCAGGGACTAGCAGATGGCATAATGGCTGCATCGCCGGATTCCCACATAGTTGACTACAGTTGGAGTCCCGGATCCAGCAGGTTAAAACTCACGTCAGGTGCGTGTGCGTGCGTGCCCAAAATCCCAAGAGGAGAATGGAGGAGAAGGGATTGCGGCAGGGCCACCCCCTCAGGGAGGTGTTTTTGCTTTCTGTCTCTCTATCTATCTCCGTCTCTCTGGTGAGCACACGTGCCGTATAGCAAAAATATTTCTTTAAAAAAAAAAAGGAATTAAACATGTTTCATTGTCATCCACAGTTCAATAATAATAATTATTGCATCATCTTTTAGGGGCAGTAGTTCTGTCATTTTTTTTCTAAGTGAGCAATGGGTACCAGCATGTTTTTGTACATGAGTGCATCATATTTGCGATATGATCTGATTAAATGCAGCTGTCTGATAATTTAATCTTGTTTATGTTGAATTTGTATCATGTGCCAAAAATTCCTAAGAGAAACTATGCCTTGATTTAGAAAGTCTGCCAATTTTGAAAAATCTGTCTTTAGTTACTGATTTCTCTTACAGTCTGGCTGAAACCGAAAAGACTCTTGAAGAAACCAAGAAAAGATCGGTCATATCCCTTTTGGCTGCAGAGGAGGAAATAAATCAACTAAGAAAGCAGTAAGAAAAAAAATGGCAGGATTATTACAGCCTGCTGGTTAATTGTTGCGTGTAGCTTTTGCAGTGTCCCATTACGATCTAAAACAATCTGCTAAAAATCAAAGAGAACAGGCAACAGTGTTTTTTATTAATGTTTTATGTATTTTCTGTACTATAAAGATATTGCCTATCTACTATAGAAAATTTCCAAAGTACAGCATAATATAAATATAAAGCAACATAAAAACCCTGGCGTGATACCCAGGGCAGTTACTGTTACTATTTGGGATTTTTTCTAACTAATACCTTAACAGTGGAGTTGACTCTGCAGAATGAAGTAGAAAGTCTGCCATTTGGGAACCTTTATACCTGATGTTGTTTTCTTCTATCACTAAGAAAAAAATCCTGCAAATAAGTTCAGAATGTGCTATCATATGGATATTTTCCTAACTGAAAATTTTCCTATTAAATATTTACTTGGATACTATGTGATTTTGATGTGGAAATAACGTTGAGATAATTTTTGTGGAAACGTACCTTAAACGAAAAATTACTTCCTCGGGACCTGCAGTTAGCGTAATGGCTATGTCGCTGAACTCCCATGTAGTTGACCGCGGTTCGAATCCTGAACCCGGTGTCTTAAAATTCACGCCGGGCGCGTGTGTGTGCGTGCCCAAGATCCCGAGAGGAGAATGGAGGAGAAGGGGTTGCGGCGTGGCCATCCCCCTGGGGGGGGGGTGCTTTCTCGCTTTCCATCTCTCTGTCTCTCTGTCTTTCTGGTGAGCGCACACACCCTATAGCAAAAACCTCTCCAAAAAAAAAAAAAAAAAAAAAAAAAAAACCAAAACAAAAAACTTCCTAAAGACATGTTTCTAGAAGGTAAAATAAACACTGATCCTTTAGGGTTGCACCTTCATTAATTTTAATTTTGACTTTTCCCCCATGAAATAGTAAGTAGGAGGTATATCTTATGTGCACACACACATACACACACACACACACACACACCCCCTTGATCTTCACATGTGTTCTAGTTGTTTAGAACATAAATCTTAGCTTGGAATGCTGTTTTTCACTCTGTCTTCCCCCCTTAAACTCATTTTAATGCCTTAAATTAATGGATCATTAAATTCATTAAATTCATCGATCATCCACCGCACTCACTGCTTTTCCATAGCACTGATTCGGTTCTTCCCCGTTTCCGGTGCACCTTTAATTCTGTTACACTTTTAGCGTCCTTACCTCCATCTCAGTCTGACCTCTTACCTTTCACCTCACACCGTGTTCATTCCCATAACCCCACACTCGCTCCTCCTGACTTTTGCTTCTGTTTTATGGTGGCCACACCTCTTTGTATCTTAGAGGAAGCCCGTCTGATTTCCAAAGGCTTTGTTTCTGTGCTACATTATACTCCCAGGCCCCACTCTCAGCTGGCCCCGGAATGCTGTTCCGTTTCCCCTGCAGTTTCCCCAGAGTCCACCTGTTAAGAGAATTAGGGAGCTAGCCATGGTAGGAGATATGTCTTAGACCGACTTCAGGACTAGGTTTTGTTCCCTTTGCACAGTTAAGACCCGGGCCACGTGGGATGGTGTGGCTGTAGGTCCACTCTTTTCCTAGAGGTTCTGATGGGCCTGGTTTCCTTAGGAGCCTGCTCCCGCGGAGCTGCGGCCGGAGCGGCACCCCGACGCCAGCTCTGCTCTTTCCTCCTCCGTGTTCCTGCATATTCCCATCGGTTCCCACTGCGGCACTGGCGTGCTGGCTAGGGCGGCCTCTGCTGCGGGGCCTGCCACTGTCGCTCACGACCTGTCCTTCCTCCCTCCTCCCTCTCCTCCTCTCCCCTCACCTCCCTTCCCGCCCCTCCCCTTCTCCTCCCGCCTCCCTCTCTCTCTGCTGTTCAGGCTTAAATCTCTTCAAGCCCAGGAGGACGCCCGTCACCGGAGCACAGACCCTCGGAGTTCGGCCGAGGCCAAGCGCTCAGAGCCCCGGAGCTCGGAGCAGCGGAGATCGGAGCAGCGCGGGGCGATCAGGCGCAACCTGGAGCGGAACACTGAAGTGGCCTCGGACTATGAGAAGCAGCTCCAGACCCTGAAGGACGAGATCGCGGCTCTGTCTGCCGAAAAGTCCGCGCTCCAAGGAAGGTCTGAGACACTCACAGAATTCTCGTGGATCCCCTTTGTGCTGTGTTAGTGGATGTGGAGGGGGCAGGGAGAGGAAACGTCACCCTGAACCTAAACCTCAGCAGTAGGGGAGTTCCGAATTGTCAGGGGATCGTTGTATTTATTTTTAAAGTTTTTTTGGGACCAGCAGTTAGCGTAATGGCTATGTGTCTGGACTCCCATGTAGTCGACTGCGGTTCGAGTCCCTGACCCCGTGGCTTAAACTCACGCCGGGCGCTTGTGAGTGCGTGCCCAAGATCCAGAGAGGAGAGTGGAGGAGAAGGGATCGCGGTGTGGCCATCCCCTCTGGGGGGTGATTTCTCACTTTCTATCTCTCTGTTTCTATCTTTCTGGCCAGTGCACGCGCCCAATTAAAAAAGAAAAACAAAAACACCTCTCCAAAAAAAAAAGAAAAAAAAAGTTTTTGCCATAGGGCTACAGGACGTGTGTGGTGCCAGGGCAGGGGCTGGGGTGGAGAGTGAGAAATCACTGGGTAGGGGATGGCCACACTGCAATCCCTTCTCCACACCTCTCGGGATTTTCGTTCATGCATAGCTGTTTTTCAAGCCAAGGGGTCTGGCCTCCGTCATGAAGTGAGCCATGTGAGATCCAGCCCTGGTGGCCACCAAGCCACCAGCTGGCCCCCAAGCGTGACCTTCCGTAATTCACGCGCACAGAGAGAGGAACACCTCCTGGATTGGCGGTGCTTGTGCGTGAACTGATTGGGAGTTCAGAAACACACAGGAGGAAGGTCCTTTCTCTGGCTGGAAACAAAACTGGTGTGGACCTTTAACAGGGAGGTGGTGCCCATGTTGAAAGAACATTCCATCATTCGAGGTTCTTTTTCCCCCGAGACGGAGGGGTCCTCTCTGTAGGGACGACTTTTACCGCAGGCATTTCTTACCTTGTATCTCCCTCAGTTGGGTGGCCTGCGTGGGCTCCGTGTTGTCTGAAATCCCTCTCTCCTGATGCAGAGGTCAAGACAGCCTATCAAGACAGTGTTACCTGAGGGCGAAGTGGGATATTTGTCCTTGGGTCTCGGCATTTCCCTTATTCTTTCCAACAGCCTCCAGCCCCTAATCTGCCCCTCTCCCCTCCCCCATCTCTGTTCCCCTAAATGTCAACTCAGTCTTCCATTTTGGGGAGTCACTCCATCAGTTCTGCTGGTGCCAGCTTGTGCTAGGTCCTAAGGACCGATTCTGTGCCTTTCTGCTACGGTGGGAGTATTTGCACCACTGGCATTGGCAGCCACTATAAAGAGGGCTGTCCTCCCACTTTCTTTTCAGGGATCAGTACTGCGGTCCACTCGGTTTTGCAGCATCTCTTGCTCCCTTGTATCTTGCATTAAAACTTCCCTTTGGGGAGGGCATTTCCTTTGGGCTAGCTAGTCTGGTAGTTTACTTGGTACTTGGTAGCCCTGTACTTCTCACTGACACGGCGCTTTACAACTTGCAGAGAACTTCATTAGCTCATCTGACCTGCTCTGAACAGGGCAAACCTCCTGGAGGTGGACGCTAGGCCCTGGAAAGGACAAGTGATTGCAAAGTTCCCGCTGATGTGATGTGGTGAAGCTGGGAACAAGGACATAGGGCTTCCTTCTTGTAGTTCAACCTGCGTTAATTCCATTTTATACCCAAGGCTCACGTGATGTGTTAGTATGCCAGAGTCAAGGGAAAAAAACGCCCAGATCTGGCTTCCCCACCATCTCTGGCTCCTGCTGTCCTATTATTAACTTCTCTGAGCATCCAGTTCCTCATCGGTAAAAAGGCCCAGCAATCAAACCTGGCCTGGCAGGGTTGTTTAAGGATAAGCAGAGCGGGGCCAGTAGATGGTGTAGTGGTTTCATTGCTGGACTCCCACAACTGATTCTGTGCCTTTCTGCTACGGTGGGAGTGTTTGCACCACCGGCATTGGCAGCCACTATAAGGGGGGCTGTCCTGCCACTCTCTCATCAGGGATCAGCACACCGTTACACTTGGTTTTACAACATCTCTTGGCTCCTCATTTCTTGCATAAAACCTCCCTTTGGGGAGGGCATTTCCTTTGGACTAACTGCAGTTGGAGTTCCAGACAGTGGCTTGAAAATCACCCCGAGTGCCTGTGCATGCCCAAGACCCCAGGAGGAGAATGAGGAAAAGGGGTGGCAGCTTGGCCATCCCTCCTGGAGGTGTGTGTGTGTATTTCTCTCTTTCCCTCTCACTGTCTCTTTCTCTGTTTCTCTCTCTCTTTCTCTCTCACCAACACACGTGCTCAATGGCAAAAACTTCTATAAAAAGGACAAGCAGAGGTATGGAATGAGAGAACTTTGTAGGTTCTGACTGGGTACGCAGATACGGAGTATTGTTTCTTTCTTTTAATTTTAACAGAATTATTTTTATTTAACTTTTTATTATCATATATATATATTTTAACTTGAAAGACAGAGAGGGAGAGAGGGAAAGTGAGAAAGTGAGCCACCAGGTCTGGAACTTGAACCATGGTCCACCATGGGGAGCCAGCACCCTCAGCCTTCCCACCATCTCTGCGGGGAGTATTGTTGCTTGCTTGTGAGGGCATTCCAGACCTTCTCTCAGACTTGGTGGGGAGGTCACCCCAGGCAGCTCTCCGGCCCAGGGTCCCCATTTGGAGAGAAGAACCAGAGGCCAGGAACGACCGGGAGGAGTGGCTCCAGGTGTTCCCGGCTGATTCTTACACCCCACAGGTCCTCCAGGAGCAGGTCTCCCAGCCCTGCCCCTCGCAGCCGCAGCCGCAGCCGCAGCCGCAGTCGCAGCCGCAGTCCCGGCCACAGCTACAGCCGGCCCGCCAGCCCCTGCACCGCAGTGGCGAAGGTCCGGAGCCCGTCCCCGAACCGCTCCAAGCTGTCCAGCGTGGCGCGCAAGGCCGCCCTCCTGTCGCGGTTCAGCGACGCCTACTCGCAGGCGCGCCTGGACGCGCAGTGCCTGCTCCGCCGCTGCATCGACAAAGCCGAGACGGTGCAGCGGATCATCTACGTCGCCACCGTGGTAGGTGACCCCGCCGTGCGTGGCACACCGCGGCAAGCTCCCGCCGCCTTTGCTGGAGCGAAGGCCACCATGCAAAAGACGGGTAGATCCTGAGGCCACCCAGGGGGCGGACCCACAGTCTCCCGTCTGCCACCGTGTCCCTGGGCGCTTAAAGCTCCGCAGGAGCAAGGCATATTTCTTTCATTAATAACCTAATCTTCCTGAGACCAGCAGATGGCGCGATGGTTACGCTGGACTCCCATGTGGTCAACTGGGGTTTAAGTCCCGGACCAGCAACTCCAACCTCATGCTGGCCTTGTGTGCATGGGTGCTCAAGATAGGAGAGGAGAATGGAGGAGGGATTGCAGCGTGGCCATCCCCCCGGGGGGCGATTTCTCTCTCTGTCTCTCTAGCGAGCTCAGGCACCCACAAAAATCTCTCTCTAAAAAAATAAAATGACCAAGTCGTCCCAACGCCTGCCACATCACAGGCCTTTAATACCTATTGAGGAAACGCGCCTGCTGGGGATGCGTGTTTAAGTACGAGTTACACACTGGACCGTGGTTTCCTCCTATTTCTTGACTAGTAAGAGGATGTTGCTGCGTCTCACCGCGCAGTGTACTTCCTTGAAGCTCACCCAGGCCCTGCCTCCTGCTCCCACGAATCCCCAGGACGACGGTCAACTGTCTTGAAAGCAGTGAGCGTGGATTGTCATACTGTATTTACGAACTTTTCAAAGTGTACAGGTGTATTTTCCCCTGGATTAAAAATGCGTTTGACCAACCGCGTAGTTACCAGGAGACTGGGACCCTGTGCGGTTTGATCCTTTCCCATTCCTCGCATGCGCCCCCCGCCCCCCACTAAAGTCCCGGTATTTCCGGAGCAGGAGGCGTTCCATGTGGCTAAAATGGCATTCAGACATTTCAAGATCCGGGTGAGGAAGTCACTGACGCCGACTTATGCGGGCTCCAACGACTTTGAGAACGCGGTACTGGATTACATCATTTGTCACCTGGACCTGTACGACTCCCAGAGCAGTGTCAACGTGAGTGTCCGTCCCTGCCACCACTGCTTTGCTGCTGTCAGGCTCAGGGTGAGAGCTGGCCGCTCGGGAATCCCTCCCGCAGCCACTGCGGCTTCCCTGCAGTGGGGGAGACCCAAGGACCAGCCTTCAGCCCCTCTGGCTCCAGCCATCGCAGCATTTCTTCTTTAAACATCTTATTGGGGGAAAATGCTGAGCTTTGTAGTTCTAGCCTTCAAATGCACAGCTGAGTTGGGGAAAAGAGTATCATAGATCTTGAAAAAAAGAATTATTTATTTAATTTTATGATCATTATTATTACTTTTTAAATTTCCTACAGGGCACATGCACCCACCAGAGAGAGACAGAGAAAGAGGGAAAGTGAGAAAACATGTTGCCAGGTCCAGGAATTGAACCATGATTGGCCGTGTGGGAGTCTGGCACCTTAACCACTACGCCACCACTGGTCCTAAGAAGATCATAGATCTTTTTTTTTTTTTTTTTTTTTTTCTTTTTGGGAGAGGTTTTTGCTATAGGGCGCATGTGCTCGCCAGAAAGACAGAGAGACAGAGAGATAGAAAGCGAGAAATCACCCCCCAGGGGGTATGGCCATGCTACAATCCCTTCTCCTCCATTCTCCTCTCGGGATCTTGGGCACACACGCACGCGCGCCCAGCATGAGTTTAAGCCACCAGGTCCAGGACTCGAACCATGGTCAACTACATGGGAATCCAGTGACATAGCCACAACGCAACTGCTGGTCCCGTGAATATCATAGGTCTTGAGAGCGAAGACTTGAGGAAATATCTGTGCGGATTTGCATCCTGACTCTGGTGCTTACTGACTGTGACCTTACACGTTTATGTAGCCTTTCCGGCCTTTAGTTTCCTACTCGAAATGAGGACAATGGCCATTGCAGTGCAGAGCTATTGGGAGGATAAAATGGCAGAGAGGTAATTTGCTTAGCCTGAGTCGTGGCACATAGTAGATGCTCTGCAAAAGCAAGCTGTTGTAATGGTTTTGATTATAGATTCTGAACACTTCTGAGTTCTATGTTGACACCTTATACTCCTGCCCAGGATGGAAGAATAAGGAAATTTAAAGGCCTCGGAAGGTTTTCTCCCTTACTGTTTCCGAGGGGCTCTCTTGGCCTTTACTGTGTCGTTTGTCCTCTTGGGTCATCATCTTTCCCGTGTCCCTATTAATGAGTGACCCCATCTTTCTCCTTTCAGGCCAGCCCCTGTTTTTCTGGTTTCTGGTGCTTTCTCTCACACGTTCTTCGCCCACCTCCCCTCAGGTACACGGTACGTAGGACGTGCGGGCTTCTTGTGGCAGGCTGGTAACAAGGGGTCCCATCTTTTTGTTTTTCAGGATGTGGTCCGAGCCATGAACGTCAACCCCAAGATTTCGTTCCCCCCTGAAGTGGACTTCTGTGTGCTCAGCGACTTTATCCAGGAGATCTGCTGCATTGCTTTTGCCATGCAGGCTCTGGAGCCGCCCCTAGACATCGCCTTTGGGGCGGATGGGGAAATTTTTAATGATTGCAAGTAAGAGACACAGCAGAAGCTCCTGGGCTTCCTGGCCCTGCCCCTCCTCCTCTGCCCTGCAGGCAGGGCCCGATGCTGGGTCATTTCCTCTTGAACACACTGGTCTTTGGGGAGAACTGAGGAGTACTCGAAGCCTGTCTGGAACATTTTAAAAGAAAGGTGCTTTGGGCTAGCAGATGGTGTAGCAGTTACGTTGCTGGACTGCCACATGGCTGACAGGGGTTCAAGTCCCGGATCCGGTGTCTTGAAACTCACGCTGGGTATGTGTGCGTGTGCCCAAAATCCCGAGAGGAGAATGGAGGAGAAGGGATTGCGGCGTGGCCATCCCCCTGGGGGGTGATTTCTCACTGTCTCTCTGTCTCTGTCTCTCTCTGGTGAGTGCATACGCCCTAAGGCAAAAACCTCTACCAAAAAAAAAAAAAAGGAAGAGAGGTGCTTTATAAATGAAATGATTTCTAGTGCATTATTTAAGCCAAGTTTCTCCAAGTGTGGTGTGTGAATCACCCGCATTAATAACTCAAGGTACTTGTTGAAAATTCAGATTCCTGGGTCATATCCCATGGTCTTTTATGTCCAGGGTGAGGCTCAGGCATGTACAGTTTAACAAGCCCCCACAAATGCTCTTGATCTTTTGTCTAGGACCATTAAACATCTAACAAGTTTTACACAGTAAATAATTCCCCGATAAATGAGAGGAAATGAAATTTTAACATTTGTAACATTTTATTGAAATAATTTCATGATGTCTTAGGATATAGCTGGAGTTTATCTGGAAAGAGACCAAGCTTGTGGGTAAGGACGCAGGCTTTGGCCTTAAGCTGCTTGAGTTCGAATCCCAGCTCCATTGCTCCTTGGCTGTATCAGCTTGGGCATGTTCCTTAGTTTCTTCTCATGGAGGGAATAATCGTTTCTACTCCCTCAGGCTGCAGGGTACTTTAGATAATTCAGGAGAGCTCGTAGGGCACTAGCTGGCATGTAGTGAGTGCTCAGGAAGTAGTAGTTCTGGGTTTTTGATTTGATTTTTTTTTAATAATTACTTTATTTAACTTTACTTATTTATTTTAATTTGACCAGAGTGGGACAGAGTGAGAGAGAGAGAAAATGAGAAAGCAAGCCGCCAGGTCCAGGACTTGAACCGCAGTGAGCCATGTGGGAGTCCAGCACCCTTAACCACCATGCCACCTGCCGGCCCCTTAGCTCTGGGATTTTGTCCAGGCCGTAGGGTTACAGGTTGGTGGTGCCCTCCATCTCTGCCAGCTTGTTGATGCGGGAGACCATACCCCTTTCTTTCACTTATGCAGATCCCACAAACGACCGGCTTTCGGGCGGCCATACTCATACCCTGCGTGCCTGCTCTGCCATGGGAGAGCTAGACTTTAGAGCACTGCCCTCAGTTGGGTCCCGTAGGGCCCTAACAGAGCATTTGCCTTCATCTGTTTCCCTCCATTCCTTTCTCTTGTAAAGGATGGTGAGGACCACTCAGGAACATCCCCTGTCCTAGGTCCTAGCATCGGCATGTTTCACTGTTCTCCGTGGGGCCTCTGCTTCCATCCTGTAGCCAGGGGGAACGTGCTGGTTTGGGGGTGTTCTGTGGCCCCCGCCCCTGGACTCTGAGCAGTGGAACTGGAATTCCTAGCAGGTTGGGACCTCACAGAACAGACTGAATCCCTTTCACCCTGGCAGCCTTCCACACCTGGCCGTTAGAGGTGATCCCCAGCTTAGCATGGACCACTCAGCGTTCGGCTCTGCGATGGTGTCAGAGTGATGGGCGTTCAGTAGGAGCCGTACCAGGGTACCCAGACAGCCGTTCTGGTTTCCATTTCCAGTGCAGTGTTCAATCCGTTACACGAGATGACCAAGAGCTTATTATGAACTAGGCCTTGTGTTAGGTGACGTCCTGCTGCAGGCTGGTCTCCGTGTCCTGAGCAGGTTTCAGGTAGGCTGAGAGTTCTGAGCGTGTTAAGCTAGGACGTTTGGTGTGTTAGGTGCATTTTCAGACTATGATGGGCTTACTGGAACATAAGCCCACTGTAAGTAGAGGAATACCTGTACTCAAATCCTCCTCCTCTGGCCTCATGGCTTTAGTAATTTTTTTTTCTTTTTCTTTTTTTTTTTTTTTTTTAAGTTTGCTATAGGGTGCATGTGCTCACTGGGGGAGAAAGAGAGAGAGAAAGTGAGAAATCATCCCCCCAGGTGAATGACTGCACTGCAATCCCCTCTCCTCTATTCTCTTGGGATTTGGGGCACACATGCACATGTGCCACTGTGTTTTTTCTTTCTTTTCTTTTTTTATAGACCACAGATTATTTTTAACACCCTTGGTGCCATGAATTCATAGGGACTAGGTTCCAGTAGCTCAGGCCCCTTTCCATGGGTTCTCACAGAGTGTGCTTCTCTGGGTGGAGCAGGCTGGCGCTTCATTGGAACCCAGGTCCCTTTCTCTTCGGCTTCCTTCTTTTTCTGGTCATTTTCCTTCACACATTTAGGAAGCTGTTTCTGCTCTTAGAATGCTTCATATGCTCAGTACGCACATTAATTCTCTTGGCAAGAGTCTTGCCCTTAACTTGTCTGTTCACAACAATGCCAACAGCATGCCGGGTAACACTGTAGACTCCTCCAGTTTAGCCATGGTCACATTTTTGCACAGTACCCATTCCCTTGATGTCTACACTATCACCTTTCTTGTAGATTCGCATATATGTTGCCAAAGGAATCACTCCAGGTTTTCTAAAAGGCCTAGAGAACATATATTGGGTGCCTCTCCTCTTTCCTGCTGTGTCTGTCATATTGGTGACTTACTGGAAGATGACGGTTCCCGCCAAAAGGCGCCAATGTGTTTTTCAAGCTGCCTGATCCAGGACTCAAACCGTGCTGTTGGCCATGTGGGATCCAGCCACCTTAACCACCATGCCACTGGCTGGCCCCAAGATATTGATGTTTTTTAAAAATTAGATTTGACATTCTGTGCTCTTTTAACATTCCTTTGAAAGAAAGTGTTCACAGCCAGGTGTCAGCCTGTGCTTGGAACCGACCAGCCTCCAGGGACCAAGCCTCTTCACTCCCCCGTCGCTCTGTTAGCTCAGAAGTCCGCAGCAGCTTGCCTGCCTTCCTTCTCGCCCTCCACCACCATCGATTCACTCTGAGTCCAACCAACACCTGCCATTATATTTCCCGTGTGCTGCTGCTACGCCATCTTCTCCTCGACTTGTGCGATGAACTAGTAGTTCATCGGGAAGGTCATGATGTATTGTTCTAGGTTTTTCCATGCAAAAATATGTCATGACTTCCCAGTCACCCAGGGCTTTTCAGACGCCACTGCAGGACCTCACGTGTATCCACTTGGCCTTGGATCTTCTTAGCTCCAACTTATTGTCCAGCCTGCTGAGTTATTTTTTGGCTAGTCATCTGTTCTTTTCTTTTGTAAATGACCCGCCCTCCACCTTTCACGTGTTTTCTATATTCACACAAGCCGTTGACAAACATATTGGCCAACGATAGGCCCGTGCAAGCTCTCTTTAACATCTTTCTCCAGGTTCTCATCGGTCAGTTTCTGATCCACCTGTTTAAGTTACCCATCCACCTGCATTTCTTTCACTGTGTACACAGACATGTGAGAAATCTTATAGGAAACCTTATGGTACTTCAGATCGTCTCTGTCTCTTGAGTTTTTCTGAACTGCAGCTCTGAAGTCCCAAGAAGAGAAAGAATAAGATTGGTCTGGCTTGACTAGGTTTAGTGAGTCCATGGTAAGGCCTAGTGTCACTGGTTACGTCTATGACCATCACCCTCTCTCTCTGCTTTTTTTTTTTTTTTTTTTTTATAATTTGCCATAGGGTATGTGTTCTTGCCAGAGAGAGACAGAGAAAGGTAAAGTGAGAAGTCACCCCCTGGGGGGATGGCCATGCTTCCTTCAATCCCTTTTCCTCCATTCTCTTGGGATTTTGGGCATGTACACACGCGCGCCCAGTGTGATTTTCAAGTTGCTAGTCTGGGACTTGAACTGCAGTCGACCAGTACCTTAACCACCATGCCACCTGCTGGCCCCATCTCTTTCTCTTTTTTTAAAGCCTATTTATTTATTTCTTAAAAGAGAGAGTTGGGGGGCACCCTCACAGGGCCTCTGTGCTGTGATCCCTGCCCAGCCTCAACGAGGCAGGACCACGGGCTTGGGGATGTACACGCCCCAGCGGGTACAGCGAGGTCTTGGGGAACCGAGGACCTGTCTACATGAGCTTGGTTGTGTTGCTGCTGCTTCACAACCTGGCTCTGACCATCTCGCTAAGACCAGAATCCAGATCCTTAGTAAGAAGTGAACAGAGCTGACGCCCCAGGCCGTGTGGCCTGGCTGCTCATGTCTCTTTGTCGCCCTCTGCTGCTCACGCAGGTACCGCCGCAGCTACGACTCGGACTTCACCGCTCCCTTGGTCTTCTACCACGTGTGGCCCGCTCTCATGGAGAACGACTGTGTCATTATGAAGGGGGAAGCTGTCACCAGGAGAGGGGCTTTTGTACGGTGGCCTTGCATAGTGACAGTTCATCCCAAGTGTTTGATTCACAAGTTCGAGAACATTTATAAACCCAAAGATTCTATAAAAGAAGTGCATAAAGAGTTGTTTGATATGACTTCATGCAAAGGAGAGGAAAGCTGTGGCCCGGGAAAGAGTAGATTCTTTTCTCTGATTCTAACATGATTCTTCATAATGTCCTGGCAGTAACTTCTGTGCTGCTTTATGTATAAGATGGAACTGGTCGTAGCCGCCTCCTCCAAGTTAGAGAGATGATTATATTTTAAGGGCAAATCCTTTGAACTCATCTTGCTGTAAGCATTTAAAAGCGATTAACGTTCAGGAAATAATTTGGGAAATTTTACCGGTGGCTCTCCATTTTGGGAAACTATGACAGTGCCTGGCTTTTCTCTCTTTGGTATGATCTATAAGGAGGGGAGGGATGAAGGAAGAAAACAGAGGAAGTGGGGGGAGGAGCCACTCAGTTTGGGACAATGCTCCGTAGCCACGGTGGCCCTCCTGGCGGAGCACTGAGGACGTGCGAGTGTGTGTGTGTGTGTGTGTGTGTGTGTTGTAGTGGGGGTGGAGCTAGTGGCCACAGGTGTGTGGACTTCTGTTTTGATCATGTGGCGTTTCCACCCGTCTGTCCCTGCAATAGCTAAGTAAATTCTGAAGTGAAGTCGTCAGTGCGGAGCGAAGTCACCCTCTGCTGGTCTCTGCCCCTGTTCTCTTCGAACTGGAGAACAGGGCAAATGCCTCATGGTGGCAGCTCTATGCACATTTAGAGGAGAAGCTGATTCTCAAAGAACCTTAGAAGAGGGTTTTGAAGTTTAAAAATCCCATTGCGATGAGTAGCATCTCAATAAAGTGGGCTGTGCTACAGAAGTTGAGCCCCCAAACCACACGTGCTCTTCCAAAAACCAACTCAGAACACGTGCTTGCCCCTCAGCCATCACTCTGTTAAACACCCCCCAACTGCGATGCCGTTTGGAAGGGAGGGTGAAGACCTGGCCACTGCCCAAATGTCCTCCATCAAATAGCAACGGCTGTGTAACTGGCTCCTCCTCCCCCATCAAGACCATCACCAGCATTTGCCCAAGCTTTAATCCTAAAGTGATAGTTAAAGGAAGGACTTGAGAAAGAAAAGAGTTGAATGCAGGGAAAAGTGTAGAAGGATTTTACTAGTGAAGTCTCATTTTATGGACATAACTTTCTTATTTGTTAATTTCGTTCATAAGTGGACAGTAATAGTTTTCATTTATTCATTCACTTCACTCACGATATTGATTCAAGAGTTAGTTGTGACCCTTTGGCTAAGGACTTAGTAATGAATAAAACAAAGCCCCGCCCACAAGGAGCTAACATTCTCCAACTGCAAAGCAAATGTGTAGTCAAAGACAAACAAAAAAACCAAACAACAACAACATGAAACAACAACCAGCACCAAGGGCTTGTGCTAGGGGGTCCTCAGCAAAGTCATGATGCATTTTTGCAAACGTAGGAAAATACATCATGACTTTTCCAGTGACCCAGTAGTCGAATGTCCCCAGGTTCATTGTAATGGGATTTCATTTGAGAAGAACCCAGAGTTATTGCCAAGTGTTGGGAAGCTCTAGGAGTGGAAGACGTGTGGTCCGTGTGATGATCAGTCAAGGGCAAGTGCAATCGTGTCAGGAAGACCTCTTGTTCTGTGGGGTATGCGTATTGACGTAGCCGCATTTGTCTTTTGCAAGCTCTTTGCTCTCGCTCTCTCTCTCTAGTGGAATTCAGTGCGATCTGTAAGCCGATGTCGAAGCAGGAGCCTAAGTCCCGTTTACCCTCGTAGCCGTATTGGTTTAAGCACGGTATGTGTCTTTCAAATGATTTTTACACAAAACTCCCCTGGTTGGTCAACGTCTTTGCTTTGTTGCCTAGAAGGGAGGTGACTTTAAGTCTAGAGGTTGAAAGAGAACCTGTTGCAATAACGTTACTCTCCAACTGTTTTTCTTACCTCTCTGTGCTTTATCTTTCTATGGGTCATCAGAAAAGTCATGACACGTTTTTGCTTAGAAAAACAAAAAAATATGTCATGACTTTTCTGATGACCCAACAGAAAGAAGGAATAACACACTTTACTTGTTTCATAGTTTTATTCTGATATTTGACATGGATTGTTACAGATTAGACAGTTTTGCAAACAGAGAGTGGAATATCGCAGTCAACTGATCTGGGCACAGGCCTGTAAGTCTGCTAGAGATGATTATTATTTAAGATCTATTTATTTAGTTCTTCCATTAGAGAAAGACACACAGAGATATAGAGAGACAGGCACTCTCAAAAAGGTTCTTTTTTTTTTTTTTTTGAGAAGTTTTCGCTATAGGGCGCGTGTGCTTGCCCTACAGACAGAGAGAGACATAGAGACAGAAAGCGAGAAATCACCCCCCAGGAGGGATGGTCACGCCGCAATCCCTTCTCCTCCATTCTCCTCTCAGGATCTTGGGCACGCACGCACACGCACCCAGCGTGAGTTTTAAGCCACCGGGTCCGGGACGCGAACTGTGGTTGACTACGTGGGAGTCCAGCGACATAGCCATTATGCTAACTGCTGGTTCCCAAAAAAGTTCTTCTTATGCTGCAATCCACTGTCAGAATCAGCTAGCCCAGATCATGGGTACCCTTGTGTGTGACAGCGTATACGAGGAGGTCTCAGGGCTCAAACCAAGGACCTTCCAGTGTGGGTCGATCTGCATTAACACTATGACACCATCTGGCTTCCTGTAGAAATTATTGTACGAGTTCTGAGGAACTGTTCGAGTGGTCTGGATTTCAATATTTTATGCCGTCATAAAGGGCATTGGAGATATTAATTTGTTCCTAACTTTGAAGTGGGGACAGTAAGATTAGTTTCTTTGTATATTAGTTCTTGGAGAGCTTACTGATACTCGGTCAAAGAAAAAAATAGCAGCAAAAACATCACTGAAAACTATGGAGACAACATCCCTGAAAACATTATTTTGACTTACCACGGGTTTATTTATTCAACAAATAATAGTCAATTGTTTTGAATACAGGGCTGGATCAAGACGTGCCGATGCCAGAGAGGCTAGCATTGGCTGCTCCATCAAATAAAAGTGCTTTAAACATTTGTTCAGCCTTGTTTTAGGAGAGAGAGTGGTGGGGAAGGAGAAAGTTAAAAAGTGAAATTCAAAAAGTGATTCTTGGGACCAGCAGGCGGTTAAGGCGCTGGACTCGCCATGGCTGGCTGTGGCTCAACTCTCGGACTTGGTGGCTAGCTTCCTCACTTTCCCTCTCTCTCTGATGTGCGCATATGCCCTATAGCAAATTAAAAAGTAATAACAGTAATAAATAAACATTAAATGAATAATTGTAAAGAAAGAAAGAAATAGATTAAAATGAGTCTTTCCTGTCTACCCCTTAGCCTTCATTACTAGGGAAGGGTTTTGGACACAAGAGCTCTCTTACATAAAGGACGGCTGGATATTCTATCATCATTTTAGCTTTAACTACTCAGTTGTTATTGGGTTGTCAGAAAAGGCATGACGTATTTTTCCTATGTTTTTCTGTGCAAAAGTAGGTCATGACTTTTCCAAGGACCCAAATATAATATAATAATCTTCTGGAAAGTGTTGACTGTCATATGGCTGCTCTCAGGCCATCGAACTGAGCTTTTGATCGATAATGTAATGTAAACTAAGTTGAATGTCCATTTACTTTAAGAAGTATAAAAGAAACCACAGTGGTTGACCTTACGGGGGAAAAAAACCCAAAAAACCCACAATTCTACAGTTGCCTTAGGGAACTACTGAGCTGGTTTTAGGGAAATCCAAAACCTAAAGGCTGCCTCCTTTGAGCTCTGACGGTCTGCTCTGTAATTCACGTTACACTTTGATTTTTTCCAGTTGTCTCGAAGTCGGAGCCCTTCTCCAATAAGATGTGGATTGCCAAGTAAGTAAGACAGCTTCCTGGAAGTCTTTCTGGAAGTCACATCGTGCGGGAACATCTTTGCCCTGCCCCTCATGCCCTTTGCTTCTGGGCCCCTGACTGATGGCACCTCTGCGGGGTTACCTAGGAGGAGCCTCCTCCACCGGAGAGGTTTATTGCTGGGAGCCCAGGGTCACCACCCCACTTCCACTTAGGTACTTCCGAAAGAAAATCCAGGGAAGTGGCTGTAACAACGAACTGTTTCTTTTTCTCTGCAGGGTTTTAAAAGCGCCGGACCTGTGCCTGTGTCACCGTCCATCGTAACGGCCAGCCCCCGCAGCACCTTCGTTCTCCGCTGTGTCTGCCTCAGATCTCACTTACGATAATGTGAAAGGCAATTCTGTGTATCACACGCACAGAGAGTTAAACGTTTTGGCTTCAGCACGTTTGTAACTTTAGATATATTGCATTTTATTTTATTTTTTAGACACGGATTCCATTAATTCCATAAAAATGATTGCCTAGGTGTTTAGGATCCTATTCATTTGAAGCAAAGTCCATGACAAAGGTTCAGGATTGGCACCCCGAGATACAGGGCTTTTTCTTAGCAACTAGCCAGGCACACTAGAATATCTTTCCCGTGCTGAGTTCAGAAGCAAAGATGAGCCACTGTAGTTTCCAGTCTGTTTAGCTCGTAATCTTGATCTTCATGTTGTCATCGTTGGTAGCTTTACCTTGAAACCAACGGTGGGGGTTTCCGTTTCTTCTGAAGGTGTGGAAGACAGCCCTAGGCTCAGGTTGAGGGGCTCACACCGTAGCCGTGATGCAAGGCTACAGTAGAAGATGGGGATTTGTGAGCAGAGAGGAAGCGGCTTGCTTCTCTGGTCTTCCTCTGAGTGTTCAGTGTGGTTTAGTGAGTCCCGAATGTCCAAGCTGCTTCGTTGAGAAGATTTTCTTACTTGCTAGATGTGGGGCAGTGACAGGATTAGAAAGCCAGCTTTGAGAAAAATGGAATTCTTTTTGTTTACCTCCTGAGATGTTTTGTACTTTTGTTTTTGTTTTATGTTTTTTTTTTTTTTTTTTTTTTTTTAAGTTTGTTATAGGGTATGTGTGCTCACTGACAGAGATGGGGGGTAGAGAGAGAGAGAAAGTGAGAAATCACCCTCCGGGGGAGAAGGCTATGCCACAATCCCTTTGCTCCATTCTCCTCTCGGGATTTTGGGCACGCACGCACAGGTGCCCAGCGTGATTTCCAAGCCACCAGGTCTGGCATTCGAACCATGAAGTCAGCCATGTGGGATCAACCACCTTAACCTCCAGGCCACCGGCTGACACTGTTTCATACTGTTTAAAGCACATGTTCAATATTAAAGTCACTTGAGACACGCACTTACCTAGTCTACCTAAACCGTCTCCCTGATTTTCAGTGGAGCCCATGGCGTGTCGCTTCACTGTGAAGTACTTGTGAAGCTCATGTCCAAGAGAAGAACGGAACCTGCTTTCTCAGATAAGTGACATGACGTTTATTCCTGCCTTTTTTTTTTCACTTCCAAGCCAGCCTTAAACACAAGCCTCACTGGGGACTGCTTGCTTTCTTGGGGTACCTTTTGGGGACACTCTGAACTGGCCACAGCTCTGCTTGGGAAGCGCAGTGCCTAAAGCCTGCTGCCTAAACCGCACCTGAGGCTGCCCAGGCCGAAGCTCCAAGGGCCCCACATCTCGCTCCAGTGCTGGCGCCCTGGGTGGGGGTGCCTCCCCAGTCCCAGCCTGGAGCGTTGGCTGCTTGTCCTGGCGGGAGCTCGGTTTCTGTCCCTCGCACATTTAGCTCCCATCACTTGGAGGCTACGCAGGTGCAGGAAGGGACAGAGGCCCAGGCAGCTCCTGGTCCCAGTTTGGGCATCAGCTTGTTCTGTGACCTTTGGAAAACGACTTCGCCTCTCTGCGCCTCAGTTTTCTTACAGAGTTCAGGAGGTCGGAGAACTTTATACTCTCGGGTCTGTTAGGGTTCCTACCCTTTGCCCCTCCCATCACCCTCTACCATCCACTCCCCTCCCTCACGGTCTCTGGAATCTACACTTATCCTCCCTGTTATCACGTCTTCAGATCTTTCCATTTGGAATGCCCCTTTTATAATATGTATTTTATTCTGGGACCAGCAGATGGCATAACGGTTGCATTGCTGGATCCCATGTGGTCGAATGTGGTTTGAGTCCTGGACCTGGCAACTTAAAACTCACGCTGGGCACATGTGTGTGCATGTCCAAGATCCCAAGGGGAGAATGGAAGAGAAGGGACTGCGGCCTGGTCATCCCCCTAGGGGATGATTTCTTGCTTTCTATGTCTCTCTGGCAAGTGTGTGTGCCCTATACCAAAAATCTTTCTCTAACAAGCAAAACCAAGTATTTTATTCTGATATAAAATATCCTGAAATGAAAGTCAAAGTTAATATAATCTATATGCATATATATATATATATATATATATATATATATAATTTTAAACACTGAAGATAGTATCCTAATTAATATAAAGTAGAAAAAAAGGAAAGCAAGTTTTTAATAAAACCAAACAGATTTTGGTAAAAAAGCTTGGATGTAGCCACACGGATAATGCAGCTAGGTCACTAGGTGCTGTGCCTTTACGTAGAATCACTAGCTACAAATACAGATCGATAGGTGCTGTATGCAGCTCGAAGACCCAGTGTTACCACTGAGTGGTTTTCTGACATGCTGGACAACTCTTGGACATGTTTCAAAGAATAAAAACTGACAGTCTTGCCCTGGTTTGCACAGCAGTTGCAATCCTGGAATGGCCACTGTGTGCTGAAAGCAGTGTTACGTGGTGAAAGGTCCTTCCTACGGTCTCAGTAAGTCGTGAAAATGCAGACAGGCCAGAGTGCGGTTTCCGGGAGCCGAGTGCATGCGCTCATTTCCAGGAAGGCCACGTGTAGCTCAGTCTTGTCTACTTTGTCTTGTCTGGCCACTTCTGTCAGGTTTCTGATTTGAACTATATAACTCCACAGAGAATGCTGACGGGTCTAGAGCCATTTCTGGAAAGAATCCTTAAAAGTCAAAGCAAGCTGACCTGTAGTCATTTCTTTTGGGCCTGTACCTTATCCTGAGAGATTTTGAAATATAAAAAGCACATTTTTTGTAACTGGGGTAAATGTTCCTATATCATTGGTTTAATAACTAATAATAAAATCAAGAAAAAATGCTTTGTAACTGTTGATTCTTTTTTTTCTTTGAGAGGTCTTTTGCTATAGGGTGTGTGTGCTCACCAGAAAGAGAGAGACAGAGACACAGAAAGCGAGAAATCACTGCCCCCCCCCCACCCCGGGAAGATGGCCACACCGCAATCGCTTCTCCTCTATTCTCCTCTCGGGATCTTGGGCATGCACGCACCCGTGCCCGGCATGAGTTTAAGCCACTGGGTCCGGGACTCTAACCGCGGTCAACTACATGGGAGTCCAGTAACATAGCCATTACGCCGACTACTGGTCCTAACTATTGTTTTTTTGCAATGAAAGGCCTTCCTTCTGAATTCCCCAATTCATCAATGCCCTTCACCCATATCGATCTGCGAGGCCTAACTCCGGTCACAAATTCATTCGGCAAGTGTGAACTGCTCTGAGGCCCATCCTGGTGTGGCTGCGGTTCTCCAGTGCAGCTAAATTGCTAGCTTTATTTTTAATTATGTGTACTTATATATTTAAAGTGTGTTTATTTCTTCATGGGAGGGAGAGAGAGAGAAAAAGGGACCCCCACTGGTGGTTTCACACTATGATCCACCCCCAGCCTCAGCCAGCCAGAAGCACAGGCACGCGTGTGTGGGCAGACCTTGGGACTAGAACTCGCAACCTGAGCCAAGCACTGTGCATGTGGCCCCGGCATGCTGCCTGCCCACAGAATCGATCTTACAACTCATCGTGATATTGGAGCTGTGCTCTCTGAGTAGTGCTGCATGTTGTCGTGGAGTTTCACTTCAATTATTTCAGTTACTCCCACAACAAACGTCAGTGTGTCCTCACCTTCATAGGTGAGGGATCTGTCCACCTGCCTCCCTGGGCAGGCTTGTCCCAAGGCCTTTGATTTCAGGATAAGATTCTGTCTTGTTTTTCTCTCTCCGTGGCATGCAGCCTTAGTTCTGTGTTTGTCGCTCACGTGTTCGTTCATCAGTCACTGAATACTCACTGGCCACGCCCGAGTGCCTGCTAAGTACACGCCACTGGGAATGCCGTGGACGGAGTTCTGGCTTTTGTGGAGTTCAGTGTCGTGTCCAGATGCATTCCTTGGTGGTGTTCCTGCCATAGAGATCAGATGTGATGAAAGAAAGGGAAAAGATGGGGTCAGAGCACAGCAAATTCATTTATTTTAAAATGTTTTCTCTTTATTTACCTAATTATTTGTGGTTTTCTTTTTTACTTTTATTTTAGAGAGGTTGTTTTTTTTTTTTTTTTTTGCTATAGGGAGCATGTGTTCGCCAGAGAGACAGAGACAGAAAGCAAGAAATCACCCCCTGTGGGGACGTCTGCACCACAATCCCTTCTCCTCCATTCTCCTGTTGAGATTTTGGGCACACATGTACACACACCCAGCTTGAGCCACCAGGTCTGGGACTCGAACCGTGTTTGACTACTTCGGAGTCCAGCAACATAATGATTACACCATTTGCTGGTCCCTTTTAGAGAGATTTTTGCTATAGGTGCATGTGCTTGACAGAGAGACAGAAAGTGAGAAATTACCCCCTGGGGGATGGCCACACCGCAATTCCTCCTCCTCCATTCTTCTCTTGGTATTTTGGGCATGCACACATACGTGCCTGGTGTGAGTTTCAAGCCACTGGCTCTGGGACTCAAACTGTAGTCAGTTATGTGAGAGTCCAGTGCCTTAACCACTCGCCACCTGCTGGCCCTTATTTACTTAAGATTTTCAAGCCACAGGTTTCAACACTTGAACTGTGGTTGGCCATGTGGGAATCCAGCACCTTAACCATCATGCTACCTGCTGGCCCAGTACAGCAAATATAAGAAAGGTTGTAGATCATTGAAGGATGCAAATACATTATGGGCTCATAGCTCCACATGAGAGAACTAGGGAACGCAGTCAGAACATACAATGGTCATGCATGGGCGATGTCCCTTGAAGATTGCCTATCAAAACTGAGCAGATATCTCTATTTTCCACTGAGTAAGCAACAAATAAATGTGATAAATAGGTATGTTACAGGCTTATTGCAATATAGATTGAACCATAACTTTAGCGAGGCAATTGAAATAACATATTGAAACTGTCCAGTTTGAGCCCCCAGCCTGGTGACTTGAAAAACATGCCAGGCATGTGTGTGTGTGTGTGTGTGTGTGTGTGTGTGTGTGCCCACAATCCTGAGAAGAGACTGGAGGAGAAGGGATTTTGGTGTGGCCATCCCCCCGGGGGGTGCTTTCTTACTTCCCCCCATCTCTCTCTTGCTCTGTCTCCAGTGAGTACATGAACCTATGGCAAAAAATAATGTATGTGGTGTAAAGTGTATTTTAGAAAAGCTAGTTAGTAATTAGAGAATTAGCAGATCTTGAGTATCATTTGATGAATCAGACCCTTTGACAATCGATTTCTGGGTTGGGATAGTGGGGAAAGGGTATTGCATTTCCTTTGACTTACTTCTTCTAAGTAGTAATTAATCCAGGTGCTAGGCACTGTGCCCAGCGTGGTTACATTACTAAATCTATTTGACAGATGGAGGCACTGAGGGCCAAGGCTATCATTATTAACTCACCTGCCTCAGGCCACACAGAAGATACCCCTGCTTCTCACTAATTCTATACAGTGTTCATGAAATGTGAAATGAGAAAAATGTTCTGTAGTCAGATAGGTCTGGAAAATATCGAACCAAAATACCAAGCTGAAAGCAAACTGAACAAATCCTTTCTTTTTTTAGTTTTCTTTTCTTTTCTTCTTCTAGAACTTGCTAGAAAGAGACAGTGAGAGGGAAAGTGAGAAATCACCCCTGCCCCAGAGGGGATGGCCACACTGCAATGCCTTTTTTTCCACTTTCCTCCTAGAATTTTGACACACAAAAATGTGTCTGGCATGAGTTTCAAGCCACCTGGTCCAAGAGTTGAACAACTGTCAGCTATGTGGGAGTCTAACACCTTAACCACCATGCCACCTGCTGTCCCCATACCCTAACTTTCTTAATGGCAATGATGTACTAATTTATTTATTTACATTTTAGATTTATTTACATTTTAGATTTTTGCCATAGGGTGAGTGTGCTTGCTGAAGAGAGAAAGAGAGACAGAGACAGAGAGGGAAAGTGAGAAATCACCTCTCCATTCTCCTCTCAGGATTTAGACACAGATGTACATGCACCCACACACATACCCAGCATGTTTTTCAAGCCTCCAGATTCAGGACTTGAAATGTGGGGCCTGCCGTGTGGGATCCAGCTGCCTTATCCACCATGCTACCTGCTGGCCCCGATGTACTAATTTAAAAATCTCTGAGCATATTTGCTACAATACTAAAAATTTAATATATGTGTTTTTAAACTCCATCTATACATATAATTATAGGGTTAATTGTGGGCTATAAATGAAACTTACAGTCAAATAAAGAACAGCAATTTTCTCTTCTGACCCAACACCCAGCGAAAAGCCAGAATCCATGTGCATCTGAGGTGGGCCTAGCCCTGCCCATTTAACTGGAAAGCCTCTGCCTCAAACCTCTTCTTCTGGTCCAACACCCAGTGAAAAGCCAGATAGGAAGTAACGTATAATCCATCAGATGACCAGAAACCACTACCGCAGGGGCACAAACAATACGGGAAATCAAGAAAATAATTCTCCCCCAAGGGGGAAGAACAGCTCTTCATCATCTACAGATAGTACAATGGAACTCGTGGAAATGTCAGATAAAGAATTTAGGATATTCACAGGGACAAAGATAATAGAGATGCAAGAGAAGAGAGACAGTGAACTCCAGAAAATGCAGAAGAGACAATGAGTTCCAGGAGGTGAGGAAGTTCTTGCACGGTTTGAAAGAGGAAATACATACCATAAAAAAGAATCAAATGGAACTGTTAAGAGATGAAGACTGTAATACAGGAAATCAAAATCTTCCTTGAAAGTATTAAAAGCAGATTAATTAGATCATGCAGAAGATCGAATCTCAGATGTAGAAGATAGAACCACTGACCTAGAAAAATTCACCAAAAGATTGAGAAAATAACCTTCCAAATAAGAATAATATACGAGTATTAGCAGATACCATTAAATGCCCAAACATCCGGATAATCAGTATCCCAGAAGGTGAAGAAACTAACAAGGGCATTGATAATCTATTCCATAAAATCCTAGAAGAAAACTTTCCAAACCTAGAGAGGCACTCAAATATCCAGACCCAAGAAATACAAAGGACCCCATGAAGAATCAACCTGAGAAGATCGTCTCCAAGGCACATCTTAGCCAGATTGACCAAAACCACAGACAGAGACAAGGTACTAAAATTGGCAAGAGAATCGTGTCAAGTTACTTTCCCATCAGGCTAACATTGAACCTCTCTTTGGAAACAATGTGAGCAAGTAAAGAATGGAAAAATACAATTGAAGTGTTAAGTGAAAAACAATTTCAACCAAGAATACTGTATCTGGCAAGATTATCCTTCATATGGGAAGAAAAGCCTGAAACATTCTCAGATAAACCTGAAAGAATTTATCACCACCAGACCAGCTCTTCAAGAAGTGCTGAAGGGAGTGCTATACCAGGAAAACTAAAGACAGATAGAAATAAGAGAACTAGAAATGACCAAGAAAAAGGCCAACTTAATGGTAGGGACAAGTTCAAAAATAACAATAATAATGTTGAATGTTAACTTCCAGGATTGAAATGGAAAATTCAGACCACAGTAACATTGCAAATTCAGTAGAAGAGATATTAATTACATGAGTCAGAACAGGAGAAATGGAATTTTTTGACTTTAGAATAAAACATTACTTATTTTCTTTGATGCTTTGATTTCCATATTTAAAGACTTTTTTTTTTCAAAAAATTTTTTTTCAATTTATTTATTTGCATTCATTCACTGAACATCATTACAGCATACAAAATGAGATTTCCCATCCAAAGTACACTATATATTGTCTCAATCAAGCACATCAACAAACATGTTATTGTCAGTAAATGATCTTCCATTTCTTGTCTTCTGTATGTTTTGCTTTTTTTCCCCCCATCCATATTTAAAGACTTTTGTCTTCCCTTGAACTGTTGGTAGGTTCATCTACTTACTATTTGAAATGAATCTTAACTTTTTTTCCTGGCTTTAAGTTTTAAGTAAATTTCTCTTAACCCTTTTTTGATTTCTTTTTTGAGAGTTTTTTTTTTTTTTTTTTTTGCTATAGGGCACGTGCGCTAGCCAGACAGACAGTGAGAGACATAGAGACAGAAAGCGAGAAATCACCCCCCCCCCCCCCCCCCAGGGAGGATGGTCACGCCGCAATCCCTTCTCCTCCATTCTCCTCTCGGGATCTTGGGCACGCACGCACACGCGCCCGGCGTGAGTTTTAAGCCACCGGGTCTGGGACGTGAACTGTGGTCGACTACGTGGGAGTCCAGCAACATAGCCATTACGCTAACTGCTGGTTCCCAACATTTTTTTGATTTTGAGCTATTAAAACTAAAACTTTTTCTTGAAATTTAAAAATACATGTTAATAACTATTTAACGACTGCACTAAACTATATAGCCCCAGCAAGGTGCTACTTTATAGTATGTTCACTTTATCACTGCAGTTTACGCCTAAAGTCAGACATGTATTCATAGATATGTATATATCAGCTGTGCTTCCTATGGAAAGTTTTAAGCTTAATTAAGATCTTCAGTAAATCAATAAATTTGGGAAAAAAAGCATGGAAAACAACTGTAGATACCAGAGACAGTATGGGGTGGGGTGGGGGGATTGACAGAGGAGGAAAGGTAGGGAATCAAGGATTGGGGGGGGAAGCAAAATATATAAAAAATAAGAAATAGAAAATTATTTGTTGATGATAACATGTCTGGTAATAAGCTTGACTGAGCCAATATGCAATGTATTCTGGATGGAAAATCTCATTTTGTATACTGTATTGATGTACAATGAATGACTGTGAATAAATAAATTAAAATTAAAAAAATTCACCAAAAATAACTGAGAAAATAACCTCCAAAAATGAGAGTAACATATGAGTATTACTGAATACCATCAGACACCTAAACATCCAGACCATCGGTATCCCAGAAGGCAAATAACTAATCAGGGCATTGATAATCTATTTCATGAAATCTTGGAAGAAAACTTTCCAAACCTAGAGAATCATTCAAATATCCAGACCCAAAAAAACCAAAGGCCCCCACATAGAATCAACCCAAGAAGATCTTCTCCAAGGCACATCATAGCCAGATTGACCAAAAACCACAGACAAAATACTAAAATTGGCAAGACAGTAGTGTCAAGTTACTTTCAAAGGATATCTATATCAGACCTCTCTCAGAAACAATGCAAGCAGGGAAAGAATGGGAAAATATATTCGAAGTGAAAAATAATTTCAGCCCCAAATACTATATCTTGCAAGATTATCCTTCATATGGGAAGAAAATATAATATTCTCAGACAAACAGAACCTGAAAGAATTTACCAACACCAGACCAGCTCTTCAAGAAGTTATGATGGGAGTGCTAGACCAGGAAAACTAAAACGAATAAGAGAGTCATGACCAAGAAAAAAGCCAACTTAATGGTAGGGACAAGTTCTGAAATAATAATAATGTTGATTGTTAATGGAAAGATCAGACCACAGTAACACTTCATATACAACAAAAGAGAGATTACAGGAGACTGAACTGGTGAAATGGAATTCTAGGACTTTTTTTCTAAAACATTACTGATTTTCTTCTATGCTTTGTCTTCCAGATTTAAGGTTTTTGGTTTTCTTTTTGAGTTGTTGGGTTTAATAATTCATTAGAAAAACAATTTTTTAAATCGAAACATAAACTTTTCTCCCTTCCTGACCCCTTTGCAATTGGAAAATATTTGCGAGCATTCTTATTTTGTGGCAGAGTGGTTATTTGCAATAATACAATAGTATCTGTTGCCTTGCACCAGAAATTGAATTCCTTTGGGTCTCTGTGTAAATAACAGACCAAATTGAGATTAACCTAATTTTTTTTTCAAATTAATTAGTTTATACCTCTTAAGTAAATGGGGGAATGGAGAGAGAAAAATGTTTCAGAAGGAAAATTACAGTGGACTTGTCACTAGATTCTAGCTTTGTCCAAACTTTAAGATCTTTCGTGAATCAATAAAATGTGAAACAAAAAAATTTAGTATGGAAGGGAGGGAGGGGAAAGGAGAAGGAAAAAACGGGTAAAAGTATGCTTAATTGACAAAAAATCATAAGTTATTTGCTGATGATAACATATATAGTAACATCCTTTTCTTCACTGACATGCATGGTATTTGTGTTGGAAAAAAATGTATACTGTAAAGACGTGATAAAAATGTTAAATTATTTTGAAAAAAAGCACAGCAATTTTATTTCTCTAGAGGTTAAAAATGTTCTCTTTTGTGTTTCGTATTTGGACAACTTTGTTGAGCTATGTTTTTTCTTACTAAACTTAGATTGCTTCACACGGATCAGCTTGCCCTGTGGACAGCTGAGAGTTGGTGTTGCAGACACTCATTAACGAGTTCCTATGAGTCACCATCTGAATTGCCATGGTTGTCTGCCAAGTGGGGCTGGAAATCACCTGGATGATCCGAACTTGGAAACATCTTTATGATGGTTCTTATGAGTCTCTAGAGAAAAATCTAACATACGGTGAAGCCAACATCCAAACACTAGCCCTTGCAGGTCCCCCACCTCAGCTGGAATTTTCCCAAACACGGAGAGAGAAAATAGGCTTTTCTGTTTACTTGGCAAAGTACCAAATGTCTCGAAGAGAAGATTGGAAATGAACTTGTTTAAGTTTCTTTTAGTGAAAGCAAGCATTTCCCCGCCCCCCCCCCCCCTTTTTTTTCCTGTTAGAGCCCAGAATAATCTCTCATCACCATAGTGGCCCAGTGTGGAAAAGTATGCTCTAAAAAGCTCCAGAACAGAGCCACATGTCACCCTCATTTGAGTGTGTCAGTTTCTGAAATACATGGGTTCATTGTTCTAACAGGGAGGCTTTTGTAACAATGGCAGATTTCCTTAACACTTTCTTTGAATTTAGCTTTCTATTCAATAGCCAAAGGTGATAATGTAAGACGAAATGACATTGACTATTGGGAACCAAATTTGTAAACTTTCTTGGGATAATCTCTCCCTCCCTAACCAACTTGATCTACAGCTGGAGAACATTCTAAGGGTGTAAATCAACCCCTCTGTCTTTGATGCTATTAGGGTCACGCTTGCTTCCTTAGGTCTGAAGGGCCCGGGCCGTGTATGGAGTTCGCCACGAGATGGCAGTGTTGCTTAGGAAATGAGAGGTTTCCCGCTGTCTCCCATGAGATTCAAGCTGGGAAATCACTTCTCAGATAAAACCTCTAACTTAATTATGGATTTTACTGCTCTTCTTAAATTTAGAGAATAACTTAAATTAATGGAGGATAGCCAGGTATAAAATGCAACATGTGTGAATGAAAGTGTGGAGAGCATTTGAGCCCATTTAAAGCAATTGTCTGCTAGAATTACATCGAGAGGGGTCTGCTAGAATTACATTCTGCTAGGGGGGGGTCTGCTAGAATTACATGGGGGGGGTCTGGTAAAATTACATTAGGGGGGTAGATTTTTAAATTTCCTTATGTAGGGACCAGCAGATGGTGTAGCAGTTACATTGCTGGACTCCCACATGGCTGACCACTGTTAAGAGCCCTGGGTCTGGTGGCTTGAAAATGATGCCAGGCACAAGTGCATATGTGCCCAAGATCCTGAAAGGAGAAGGGATCGCAATGTGGCCAATCCCCAAGGGGGTAATTTTTCACTTTGCCTCTTACTGTGTCTATCTTTTTCTCTCTCAAAAAAAAAAAAAAAATTCTTTGCAGCTTAACACCATCCTCTTGTTAACTTACATTTCTTACTGAGCCATGATTTAGTTGCTTAATAAAATTTTAAAATGTAGGTCTTTGTTCTTAAACACAGAAGAGGAGAAACTAATAGTTTCCTAAGATTTCCAAGGTTTTTCAAATGATTGATATTTAACATGCCCAACTTCCCAGGTACTGGGCAGTGAGCTCAGTTTCAGTAACCCCTAGGATCATTTCCAGCAAGAATTTTAGCTTTTCCTTGGCAGATGGGATGTTATCGCTAATTAACAGTCAGAGAGATTGCAGGGTCTCATCAGAGTGATGTCCTAGACCGTTTGAAAAAACCACGATTCTGTATGCAAGCAAGGAAAATTGATAGCATCGATTGTAATTAAAAAAAATCATCCCTGCAAAGATAGATTTCCATTTTGACTTTTTTTTTTTTTTTTTTTAAGATTTTTGCTTTAGCGTGCTTGTGCTTGCTGGAGAGACAGAGACAGAAAGTGAGAAATCACCCCCTCCCTCAAGGGGGAAGAGCTACACTACAATCCCTTCTCCTCCACGCCCCTCTCTGGATCTTGGGCACGCACGCTCACGCGCCTGGCGTGTTTCAAGCCTCTGGATCTAGGATTTGAAACAGTTGGCCATGCCTTAACTATCACGCCAGTGTTTCAAATGTTAAAGATGTAATCAAGGGACCAGCAGAGTAGCCATGATGTCGCTGGACTCCCACACGGCCAGTGCGGTTCGAGTCCCAGACCTGATGACTTGAAATGCACCAGGCACGTGTGCGTGTGTGCCCAAGGTCTTGAAGGAGAACGGAGGAGAAGGGATTGTGGCATAGCTGTTCTCCCCAGGGGGGTGATTTCTCACTTTCCCTCTCTCTGTCTCTGTCTCTCTCCAGTAAGTGCACATGCCTTATGGCAAAAACCTCTAAAGAGACGTAAGGAAAGGGATGAGTATTAACAGAGAGCTGCGGGAGAGCTGTTTGCAAAGAGCTCTTTGCTGGTTTACTCCAAGGAGATGTTCTCACTACCCAGCAGGGAAGGGAAGGTGAGAACAGGGCATTCCACGCAGATTTTGCCCTTGACAGCTGCAGGGGACACTCCTTATTTGGGTCCCTGCTACTCAGAGTGCCAGTCTGCAGGAAGGAGCTCGGGCTTGAATGTAAATCGAGGCAACTTCTCCCCTCGAGAAGGTGCTGTTTATTGCAGCATTGTCCACAATAGCTAGGACACGGCACCCACTGAGTACCTTACCTCCCCCCTTTTATAGGGAGTTAGTTATTCAGAGAATAGTGAATAATTGATCTTAAAATTTTGTCTTAAAAGTTGTCATTAGAGTCAATAAATCAACAGTTAAATATGCCATGTAACATTTGCTATGTGAAAGAATAAAGAAAATGAGGTACTTCCACACGATGGAGTACTGCTCAGCCATGAAGAACAATGACCTGTCACTTGGTGTGGAGTGGATGAATCTAGACAATATAATGACAAGTGAAACAAGCTAGCTGGTGACAAATGTGATGTGATTCCGCTTAACACACACGGAGTGCCCTTTCTCCTTAGCGGAAGCTGCAGGGCCCCACAGCACAGCAGGGCCACGGCGGGCACTGTAACAGGAGCTGTGCGGGCAGAGGGAGGTGGGGGGAGTCCGGAAGGAAATGATGGACAGACACGGGACGCATGTAAACCAGTGCGCTAGGCTGTGGAATGGTGGACCCCAGTAAAGAATGACCCTGACAATTCAATATATGCTTTAAAAAATCATAGAACAAATATCGAATGTCCAAACGTAATGTAATGTTAAATGTCAAAGACAAAGATGCTTATATCCTTGACTTGATTATTACACACCATATACATGCATTAAAAAACCATACTGTTGAGACCAGCAGTTGGCATAATGGCTATGTCGCTGGACTCCCATGTAGTCACCTGTGGTTCGAGTCCTAGACCCGGTGGCTTAAACTCATGCCAGGTGCATGTGCTTGTGTGCCCAAGATCCTGGGAGGAGAATGGAGGAGAAGGGATTGCAGTGTGGCCATCCCCACTGGGGAGTGATTTCTTGCTTTCTGTCTCTGTCTCTCTCTGCCTTTCTGGCACGTGCACGCGCCCTATAGCAAAAACCTCTCCAAAAAAAAAAAAACAAAACCAAAGCAAACAAACAAAACAAAACCGTACCATACACCACAAGGATGTACAACCATCATAGGCAAATCAGAAATAAAGGGACCAGCAGATGGCATAATGGATACATTGCTGGACTCCCACTGGGCCAACTGCGGTTTGAGCTCCAGACCTGAAACTCACACTGGGTGCGTGTGCATGCTGCCCAAAGCCTCCAGAGGAGAATGGAGAAGGGATTGCAGTGTGGCCATCCCCCTAGGGGGTGACTTCTTGCTTTTTGTCTCTCTCTCTCTGGCGAGCACACATGCCCTATAGCAAAAATATGACCAAAAAAAGGAAAAAGAAAAAGAGAAAACATCTGCTGCCCTCAAGGTGTGCAAGGACACAGCTGTCGTCTGTTCTGGCACACTCCTTGTGTCACTGGGGACCCGTAATCAGCGGTTGATGGACGGGCAGTGGCACTGCTCGAGGTCGCGGTGAGAACCGCTCTTCTGGAGTTGCGGGGCCGAGCACGCAGTGGAGCTGAGTGGGCCGCTGGAGTGCCCGTAGACGGCCAGCTTCAGCTCAGCAGAGACTGTCCCTGGGGCAACCCATGGGCTCTCCCTGAGGGAACTTCCGGGACGCGCGGCCTGTTTGACTTCAGTCTTTCTGGACTGGAGAGCTAACCTAGTCATCACAGGTCGCTGTAGCAGACACAAGCACTTCCGTAATCTCTGCTGTGAAGAGCAGGGAGTGCTTCAAAGAGATCTCACAAAGACATTCTATTCAGAGACAATCCCAACATCCGCCAAGCTTTGTCTCTGGGAACAACTCTTCCAAGAACAAGAAATATATTAAATGAAGTTGCTCATTTTAAATATTCTGAATTGTGGAAGTCAAGTTATTAAAACCAGAGGGAGACTTCTCTGATGAACCTGCCGCTCAAGGTGTGCTCACACCTAGAGGGCCAGCAGTATTCTGTTTCGATGATTTCCTTTTAAGTTTATTTCTTTATTCAGAGCCGGCACCGACAAGCCCACAGGGCGATCCTCCCCGCAGCCTTCAGCCAGGCCTGTGGGCACCTGCAGCACACCTGGTGTGTACGCACTGACCAGGGACCCAAACCCAGGGACTGCCACGTGGCGTCAGCAGCACGCAGGGAGGACCTGGGGCTAGTGCCACCACGACCGGGCCTGCTTTTATGCTTTTATTCTTAAAGTTGAAAATAGAGGACCAGGCCCAGTCTTGGGTTCCCACTAGACTTAACATGAGCTAGGATGACAGCAAGCCAGTTTGGCCCTCACATAGAAAATTTGGGGTTATTTTCCAAAAGTATTGCAGAGAGCTTTAGGAAGAAATTAGAATTTTGTTGGACTTTCTTAAGTTTTGAATTTAGACTATAAAAAATAAAAGTTCAAGTGTAGACGGGTGTGGGGGTGTGCACTATGACTTCTTCAAGGCTCAAGGTCTTTAAAGACAAAGTAACCCGTACAGGAGCAGAACACGAAGTCAGGCTGCAGGCAGACCTTTACAGGACGGGCAGCCCGTGCTGTCCCCACGGCCTACAGAGCCCATCCCCAAGGGTTCCCACGGCTAGGGGCCTGCTTTCATTACCAGAACCCTGACCGGACACCAGGCACCTGACGAGGCGTCCGAGGGTCCCCTCTGCTCCTGCTCCTCCTCGCTGAGCACGGGTGGGGACGGTTCGGGCTGACAGGGGAGCCCTCTCCACAAAGCTCCCTGCAGCGTCCAGGCTACAGGGAGAGTACATCTCTGGGTTTTAGAGAGAGGACAGCGGGGTGTCCACGTCATCACTTCTCTGGCCAAGCTGTGGAAGCTGGCTGCTGCTGAGCCGTGCAGAATGCAGGCTGAGATGGCGGGGTGGGGAGACAGGACCCAGACCGTGCTGTGCTCTCACCGGGCTGGTCCCCTCTGGCTCAGACCAACCAGTGGCACCTTGTATCTGCTGGATGGCACCCTGACATGGGTCAACATGGGGGGTCATTCTGATCTGTCCAGCCCAAGCAGTGCAGGATTCAGTCCACATCCCACAAATACACGCACGTGCGTGCATGAACACACATGCACACACACATATACACATGCATACATACACACACATACATACACTCATGCATGCACAAACACACCACCACCGCCTCGCAGATGTGCTGATAAAGCCTGGAGATGCGGCTTGGGTTTTTTTTGCTAAACTGCAGGTATTCCAGCTAGACAGACCTGTCCACAGGAGGATTTGCAGAGAATCTACCCAGGCCATGAGACTTTGGGAGAAAAAAGCAAAACACTCAGCGATTCTTGAAGTAAAATGTACGTCCTTCTGAGAGCTGAGTTGATGCCAGCTCTGGACAGACTCTCAGGCCAGGGGCTTCAGGAGTGGGTACTATTGCTGTGAGCCGAGTTTGCCCAGTGTCAGGTGAAGTGTCGGCGCTGGTTGGAGGTCCCCTTCCTCCCAGAGGACAGACGGGTCAGTTAGAGTGGCCTCACAGCCTGCCAGCACCGGTTGACCCTGGGGCCACTCTGGACTCAGGCAGCCCTGCACGAAGCCTGGGAGGTTTATGACAGGTCTCGAGGTCACCCTCATCTAGGGTGGCTGGGAGACTTCTCACGTCTCCACCTTGGAGACATGCAGGTAGCAACCAGCCCAGTGAGAATGCAGCTCCGTCTTGGTCCTCTCTCCCCACCTCCCTGTTACCTTGCACCCCACTTTCTGCACAGAACATCAGCCACCAGCTCCTGAAGCCTGGCCAGAGGAGAAGCGATGACGTGGACACCCCGCTCTCTGCTCTCGATAAAACCCTTAGTACACGAAGCGGCTTCCAGGTCAGCGGGGTAGCCTGACCTGCAGGACTGGTGTCTGTACTGGGGGCCGAGGGCCCCCACCACCCTGCCAGCAAGGCTCTGCAAGCTCCGATTTCTGTAGAGGGATGAGGGGGCTTTTAGGGAGCTGTGTCAGGGACACAAGGGTGCAGGAGACAGATCAGAAGTGACCCCCCAATGTTGACCTGTATTAGGGTGCCATCCAGCAGATACGAGGTGCCAATCTGGGCTCCTTATCTTACCTCCTCAGTTCCCTTTTCTCTTCTGGGACTTCTGCCTGAACTGGGAAGACGTCCTCTCTGCTATTAGACTTTCCAACCCGCAGCTGGGAGTTCCGTTTGGGCTTTGGGAGGAAGAAGAGAGTGACTGGGGTGGGTAGAATAGAAGGCCGTACGGGCTAGCCCTGCGGTGCAGCGGTTAGGGGAATGGGCGCCACATGGCTGACCCAGACTTGAATCCCCAAGGACCTGAAAGACATACGATGCACGTGTGCCCCCAAATCCTGAGGGGCTGGAGAATTGGAGGGGAGTGGGTGGTGGCATGACCACATCTCCCAGAGACTCTCGCTCTCTCTCTCTCTCTGTCTCGTGCACATACTCTCTGGCAATTAAAAGAGAGAAAGCGAGAGAGGGAGAGAGGAAGAGGGCGCGGGCTGTGGAGGACCAGAGTGCGGAGCATATCTGATGTGGAGTTTTACTGAAGACGCTGTGTGTCTCAGTTTTCCGTGTATCCCCGCCTCCCCAGCCTTACTCTCTCTCCACAGTACACTCACCTGCTCCCACAGTGTTCTGGGGGTCCCCGACCGCGTTTTCTGACCTCTGAGTCTGGGGTGGGCTGCTGGGGGCATTTCTAGGACTCCTGCGACTTGAAGCTGCCAGGGAGGCTCCAAGGAAAACCAAGGGGAGTGTTGAGGTGACCGGGGCAGAGCAGACGCGACTACAAGCGACAGGGAAAACATCACTGCTGCTTTTTAGAAGGAATGGCTGTTTTTGAGAGGTGTAACTTATAATGTACATAAAGAGAGGACTAAATAACATCGCTTTAACCAGAAAGGAAGTAAATGTCTTCCTCAACAGGACTCCCTACTGTAATACTGTCATCTACTTTGAAATATTTTGCATGATTATGAGAAAAAAGTAGGGAAAGGCTACCTCTCAAGCTTCTCTTTTATAGCATTGATGGGCTCATGAGCTTTTAGGATGCAGGCTCGTAATGAGACATCTTGCAAAGACCTTCACCATTGGGATCAGTGGTTAGCTTAATGGCTATGTCTCTGGACTCCCATATAGCACCAGGTGGCTTAAACTCACACCGGGTACGTGTGCTGTAAGATCCCAAGAGGAGAATGGAGGAGAAGGGACTGCTGGCTCTGCTCGCTTTCTAAGACCTTCACCATCTTGTCTGTAAAAGTGACTGGTGTGGAGCCAGTGGTTAAGGTGCTGGACTCCCACATGACCTAAAGAGGTTCAAGTCCTGGACCTGGAGCTTGAAACTCACACCGGGCATGTGTGCGTGCATGCCCAAAATCCCAGGAGGAGAATGGAGAAGAAGGGATTGTGGTATGGCTGTCCCCCAGGGGGATGATTTCTCTCACTGTCTCTCTGGCAAGTGCTTGTGCCCTATAGCAACAAGCTCTCAAACAAATAAACAAAAACAAACTAATGCCATTTCTGGCCTGGCTTGGCCTGGCCTGTGGCTCTGATGACAGGAAGAAAGGTTCCATTTCCTCTGTGTGTGGCTGGTTCCTAATGGCAAAGGAAGTGTTTCCTAGGAGAAATGTTTTGTCCAGTTCTAACAGAATCCAAAAACTCAAGGCGTTATTTCTTCTACTCCGCGAATGCCAAAGAGTAACACAATGTGAATAGTCACGACTTCACGCCACCTCCTATTTTCCTACAAAAATACATGACAGCAGAGTCCCCATGCTAATTGTGCTCGGGGGACTTCCGAGAAAATTGACCTCGCTGATGTGCTATTTTAATACTGAGGTCCTTAAATCCTTTGCTTGGCCGGACTCACTTTTAATATTAAAAACTCAATTAACTCAAATCCATAAACACAGGCCGTGTGCAGGCTTGGGTTTCATTTGCAGCCCAACTGGAAGGACTGGCAGACAGTTTATGGGCTCTTATTTTTCCAGGGTGAACCTGCAGGGGCCTGTTCCCCAGCCACTGTTTCTGACTGCCATATGCGCTCCTCACTGCAGCAGTAATCAGGACCAGACCTAGCCTGATGTGAAATAAGATCTGAAGGCCCCAAGAAGTCATCCTAATGAAACCCGAGCAGCTGGCGCCCACAGACGGAGAGAAGCTGATTTACAAACATCATTTCCATTCTAGATTTCCAGTCCATCTTGCTCGAAGCTTTGGACCCTGAAAAAATTGCACGAGGTCTTGGGGCTTTGTGTGACCAGAGCGAGCCTGGCTGCAGCTTCACTGAGGAAGTGAGAAATGACTTTTCAGCTGATCACAGGGCTGGGTCTGCAGTGATCAGGACAATGGGGTTTATGCATGGGTTCCCAGTGAATTACCAACAATGAGCATTGTTACAGGACAAGTCCTGTATGTGTGTCTTTTCAAGACTTGATTTTAATTAAATTGGATCAGCAGAGCTGCAGCAAGGCCTGGTGGGAGTTGGGAAAACTGCAAATAAAGGGTCCTTGGCACAAAATGAAATGCAAAAATGGGTCTGGAGCTTTAACAGGGCTTTGTGGGTACTGGATGAGGACAGAACTGGAGACAGGGCAGTGGAGGGTCCCCCAGGCCTCGGGGTGGGAGGCCTTCTGTGGGCAAAGCTTACTCTTCGGTTGGAGAGAGATACTTCAGTGCGTTAGGGATCAATGTCTAGCCTTTGGTAGCAAAATTCGGAGCCTCTCACACGCACTGGCTCAGAGGAAAGAACTACAACGGCTGAGACGTGGATCCTGTCCTTCACTCCCACCACATGAGTCCATGCAGGGGCCCATGTCCCTTTATATTTGCTCCTCGTTCAACAGAGGTGAAAGTTCTCGCAGACCTTCCTCAGGTGAGACTCGCCTGAGGACAGCTGCGGAAGGAAGCCAGACCCTGCAGCCCTTAGAGTGTTGAGAATTTATGGGCCAGACGGTGCCGGGGAGGTCAAGAGCGCTGAATCCCCCATGGCCAGCTGCACAGTTTGAGTCCCAGACCCAGTGGCCTAAAAGACGCGCTGGGCACGTGCGTGCATGCCCAAATCCTGAGTGGAGAAGGGATGTGGCATGGCCACTCCTTAGGGGGTGAGAGCTCACTCCACGCACCATCCCTACCCTCTCTGGAGAGCACACGTGCCCTAAAAAACAAACAAATAAGGGTTTAGTCTTTCTGGTGACGTCACAAATGGGCTGTCCCCGATTTGATGTGGTGCAAACACTCCTCCATTCCCACCCCTTCCGGGAGTGGGGCCTGATCCAGCCCAATCCAATTAGAAATGTGATCTGATCTTATGATCTAGTTATTCATGTTAGTCCAGTGTCTTTCAGGAGTAATTACTGAGTGTTTCACGTTTCTCCCTTCTTTTCCCTACGCTTCTCCAAGAGGGTGCCCCAGTGTGTGTGGACCGGGCTTCCATCCACCCCACAGCCGTAGGAAAGGGGCCGTGGGATTGAGCTGACCTTCGGCCAAGCACAGCTCGCGTCCCCGAGGTCCGGCGGCCTGGTCCTGCCTTGGGCGTTCTGCACCACCTCTGCTGATGTGTCCGGTTACACGCGTGGTCTAGTCTTTCTCGGACAGGTCGGCACAGTGCTTCTCCCTACGTTCTCCCACCTTCCCGGGGGAGTCCTTGCCACGAGTCCATGCAGTTCCCAGCTCGGGCTTGTCTACCCTGCACTTGTCACATGTCCCGATCTCCTGCAGACCCAGCCATGTGATCTCTGGGTGTACTCGTTTCCCTCAAGAAGGTGGGTGTCTTGGGGACGAACTGACTTCCACCTAGGATGGATGACACCCAGGAAGCTAGGGAGGCTGGGGCGGCAACCTGAGCCCTGTCTGCACGCGTATTCCACTCTGCGGGCTTCCAGGCCGTCCCGCGGGTGCAGGGTGACCTGGAACAGTGAACTCCACCAAGTCCCACACAGCCTGGAGGGCAAGGGTTCCTCTTACCTTGGCTGCTTCCCTCTCACCACTCAAGGGTCGGTCAGGGCGCGTGTCTGACCTCCTCTCCCCCAGCCGCTGTCTCAGCGGCCTCAGCTGGCCCTGGGAGGGCAGGCGGGCTCTTCTCACTCCCCCACCCTGTGCACGTGGGCCTCCCTGTGTCAAACTCGCTCTGGCTCCCGTGGGCTTCTCCTCTCCACTTCTCTAATGTCCTTTCTTCCCAAATTATTCTATGTTTTCTCAAGGATCAGATACTAAATACATATAGGATACACAAGAAGTGTTTGAGTGTGGTTATCTTTGGGAAAACAATAGAGGTGAGAAGTTTCATTTCAATTTTATATACTCTGGGCTGTTTGAATTCTCAAGTCATGCAAAAAGTTATTTTTACTTTCTCTGCTCTATCAGATGAGGTGAATTAAATTTTTTATTGCAGTAATTTTAAAGTACAGCATTTGATATTAGAACATTTAACTTTGGTAGAATAATGTACGCAAAAGAACGCTCACAATGGCGTAAACTGTAACATTTGATATGGTTTAAAACGTAGTCATGAGTTAAATCTTTTTTTTTTTTTTTTTTTTTTAGGTTTTTGGCATAGGGTGCATGGGCTTTCTGGAGAGGAGAGAGACAGAGAGAGGGAACGAAATCACTCCTCAGAGGGATGGCTACTCTGCAATTCCTTTTCCTTCCTTCTCTGCTCGGGATTTTGGGCACACATGCAAACTTGACCGGTGTGATTTTCAATCCACTGGGTCCGGGACTCGAACTCTAGTCAGCCAGGTGAGAATCCACCCACCTTCACCACTACACCACCTGCTAGCCTCCTTCATTATAAATTTTAAATAAAAAGGAATAACAGTTAATTAAATAATTTCAGTAAAATAAAAAATGAAGAAAAGGGCAGGTTTTGGCTGCATCCGATGAAAAACCTGCCGAGGCGTCGGGTGGGTGGTGAGATGGACGGCTGCCTCACTTCCGTTTCCGCCGCTTTCTCAGCAGAACCTGGGACCAGGCGCCTTGCTGGAAACTGGACCTCCTGGTGCTCCTCGCAGTCAGGCGCAGCCATGTTCTGTGCTTCGTCCAGTGCTAGGTGGTAGGGCTGGTGGGTGAGATTTCTGATGGGACTCATGAAGAGGAAGAAGCAGGGCCAGCCAGTGGCCTGGTGGTTGAGGTGGCTGGAATCTACATGACTGGAGCATGGTTCGAGTCCTGGACCCAGCTTGAGAAACAGGCACATACTCAAATCCCAAAGGAAGAAATGGAAGAGAAGGGAGCGTGGCGTGCCCATCCCCCATGGGGTGCGTTCTCATTTTCTCTTTCTCTCTCTCCTAGGTTAGCACGCTCACCCTCTAGCGACTTAAAATTAAACAAAATGAAAGGGAGAAATAGCTCTTGCTCTTCCTTTCTCCTCCCATTCCAGCCTGATTTCCAGCAGCTTTTGGACTAGAAGAGCCTAGAAGACGGGAGCCGTAGGCTGAGGAGGAAGGACTCGGTGATGGAAGAGGCCTGGTCCTGGGGCCCTCCTGAGCCCCAGTACCACTCCCGAAGGAGCTGCTCAGGCTTTATCACACGGCAGAGTAAGCTGTAGTCCGTGCACGTTTCTTGGGGTCCCAGTTTGTTCACAACTGGATATGATTGCTAACCGATGTAGTGGCTTCATTATGTTTGCTCTGAAAATGAGTTAGGAATATTGGTCAGTAATGCTGGGACCAGCAGTTGGCGCAATGGCTATGTTGCTGGACTCCCACGTAGTCGACTGCGGTTTGAGTCTCAGACCCAGTGACTTAAACTCATGCCGGGCGTGTGTGTGTGTGCGTGCGTGCCCAAGATTCCGAGAGAAGAATGGAGGAGAAGGGATTGCGGCGTGGCCATCCCCCCCTGGGGAGTGATTTCTCGCTTTCTGTCTCTTTGCCTCTCTCTTTCTTATGAGCCCACGCGGCCTGTAGCAAAAACCTCTCCAAAAATGCATTTTAAAAAATTGGTCAATAATGCTAATCGATAATGCCAATTAAAATGTGTAGTGAAATAGCCCTTCATGTCACGGACCAGGTGTCAAAATTTCTACCTGTTCAAAACGGCAAAATGTCCTGTGCTCTGAAGACGTCCTTTCGGGGCACGTTAGGGCCTAATTCCTACCTCATTTAGAAACCTCCAGTGGACCCCATTTTCCTCACACAGCAACGACTATGCCAGTCTTGACCTACAAGCTTTTCTCATTGCAGAGGCTGCTGGGAACACCCCCAGTGATGTGTATGGTGGCCCCCACATTCATTTCGGCGAGACACCCTGTCCCTCCAACAGAGCTGAATACCTGTGGTTTGCATCTGCCCTGGGCAGAGTGAACGGAACCAGCTGGGAGATTTTGGTGGGAAATTCTTGATGAAACACAAAGGTTGTGTAATTTGGATGTCATCTGGAGTCTCCTGGAGCTTGCTCTGGACAAGAATGATTCAAGCCCCCACATAAGGTCCCGGAAAGGTCAACGTCCAACCAGAATTCTGAAATTTGCCCTCACCCCTGGTTTCCTATGTTCCGTTCTGTTTCACGTCTGTATCTTAGATTTGTTTCCATTTTTTCTTCTATTACTCAACACTAAAAGTCTTCTTTATTTTTCTCCCCCAAACAATTGTGAATACACACCTGTGGACTCTGGTAGAGCTTCTGGCAAAGGTCTGCTGGTTACTAGGGGGGTCGTCATATCACTACACTGCACAGGAACTGTCCTGTATTAAAGTCCCATATTAAATAGTTTCCTTCCTCCCTTTCTTTCTCCTTTCTTTCTTTCTTCCTTTCTTTCTTTCTTTCTTTCTTTCTTTCTTTCTTTCTTTCTTTCTTTCTTTCTTTCTTTCCTTCCTTCCTTCCTTCCTTCCTTCCTTCCTTCCTTTCTCTCTCTCTCTCTCTCTCTCTCTCTCTCTCTCTCTCTCTCTCTTTCTTTCTTTCTTTCTTTCTTTCTTTCTTTTTTCTTTCTTTCTCCCTCTTTCTTTTTTTCTTTTCTCTCTCTTTTTCCTTTTAAAAAATTTACTATAGGACCCATACACTTGCTAAAGAGACACAGAGATAGAGAAAGAAAAAGTGAGAAAGCACCCCCAAGGGGCATGGTTGTGCCACGATCCTATTTTCCTCTTGGGAGTTTGGGCACGCATGCACACGTGTCTGGCATGTTTCTCAATCTGCTGGGTCTTGGACTTGAACTACGCAGTTGGCCAAGTGGGGTCCAGCTGCCTTAACCACCACAGTGTAGGGCGGCCTAGCAGTCTTATTCTTTCATGTTTTGTCAAGCTGCCTGGTGCCCCCAGGACGTCACACTGGCCCTGCTGCGTCGTGCAATGCCCAGGCTCCTGTTACTCTGCTAGCGCATCTTCTCTTTTCCTTTCTTCCTTCCTCCGTTACCCACTCACCTCCCAAGTGCTCCCAGGAGCTCCATATTCCTCCGACCCAGTTCTCTCCAGCCCTCGTCCCCAACTCCACTCCGGACCCATCTTTTCAGGTCCCCAAACCATCAAGGTGTTTCAATGAAGGCCAGTGTCACTCCTTTATTATTATTATTATTATTTTATGTTTATAAACCAGCTTCTTTTTTTAGAATTTTTAATTTAATTTAATTTATTATTATTATCATTTTAATTTACTGAGGGCATGTGTGCTCACTAGAGAGAGACAGAGAGAGAGGGAAAGTGGGAAAGCAAGCCTCCAGGTCTGGGACTCAACCTGTGGTGGACCCTGTGGTTGTCTAGTGTCCAACCACCACATGACCTGCTAGCCTGGTGTCCCTCCTTCAAGTGGGCCTTCTCCCTTGAGAGGCAATGGAGGTTTTAGTATTTTTTTTTAATTTTTGTTTTTGTTTTTTTTTAGTTATTTATTTAATTTTATTTATTCACTAATTTATTTTAATTTGACCATAAAGAGACAGACAGAGAGAGAGCGCAGGAAAGTGAGAAAGCAAGCCACCAGGTCTGGGACTCGAACCATGTTTGGTCATGTGGGAGTGCCCAGTGCCTTAACCATCATACCACCTGCTGGTCCCAACAATGGAGGCTTTTAAAAACTATTTTGAGTATAGGTACGAGAGCTCACAGATGAAAGTTATTCCTAGAAGAACCAGGAGTGACACGAATTATCATTTTCATACTCAGAACCAACAGCAATAGCAATCGTTTGAACCCAGTGCAGCAAAGGTGCAGCACACCCGTCCACTGAGGAGAAGGAGCAGCCAAAGCAGGAAAGTGATCACGTTCTTGAACGCTGGCTGTTATTCTTTTATTTATTTATTTATTGGAGAGGTTTTTGCTATAGGGTGCGTGCGCTCACCAGGAAGACAGAGACAGAGAGACAGGAAGTGAGAAATCACCCCCTCCATGGGGATGGCCACGTCGCAATCCTTTCCTTCTCCTCAATTCTCCTCTCGGGATCTTGGGCACTCACGCACACGTGTCCAGTGCGAGTTTAAGCTACCGGGTCCTGGACTTGAACCGTCCTGGACTTGAACCGCGGTCGACTACATGGGAGTCCAGCGACATAGCCATTACGCTAACTGTTTGTTCCTGCTGTCAGTTATTCTAATGCCAATGTTAGAAAAGTCAAGAAAACGAATCCCCGAACATTTACAAACTGGCTTAGGGGAAGATTGGGCTACTGTGAAGTGACCTTCTCAGAGACGCACGCTGGTTATGCCGCCCCTTGGCCTCACCGTGAGGTCGAAGCCACGCTGTCCTGGTGGTTCTTCTGGTGGTCAGAGCAGAAACGTCCTTCTGAGTTCATAGCACTTTGAGAGCAGTTTTCAGACCAGAAAGCATCGCCCTGGTGAGCTGCTGGGCTCACGGTTCTCCACACTCGGGTCAGGGCTCCCTGTGTGTTCAGCGCTCCCGAGGTGGCAGGACATCTCAGTGTCCGTTTTCCTCCCGGACAGGCCAAGCTGTTTCACATCTGCTGCTGAATTGTACATACATGTGCCCCGTAAGACTCCCAGCCCTCGGTTCTCTCTGGGTGGGAGTGTGGTTAAAAACTCAGATAATGCTGGGGCCTGAGAGAGAATGTAAATACCTAAACTGGATCAGGCCCATTTTAAGGGAGAGCAGTGAGGACTTCCATGTCCTGGTGTGACTTACTTCAGCCTGCTGTTGTCGTTAGGGACTGAATGTTGGTGGCCCTCCAGAGTTGGCAGGTTGAAGCCCTGACCTCCACGTGATGGCGTTTGGAGGTAGCCCCTTCGGGAGATAATTGTATTTAGACAACTTCGTGGGGCAGGTGGGTGTGGGGAGGATGGGACGAGGGTCCCGAGAAGAGGAGGAGAGACCAGAGCTCTGTCTCCTCCACATGAGGACACAGTGAGAAAATGGCTGGTGGCCTTCAGGCCAGGAGCAGAGTCCTGACCAGGAATTGAACCTACGGGCATCTGGATCTTAGACTTCCCAGCTTCCAGAACCCTGAGAAATGGGTGTCTGTTGTGTAAGCCCCCCGCTGTGTGGTGGTGTTACAGCAGCCCGAGCTGACTAACACAACTGCCCTGTGGGAATGCAGACCTACAATTGCAGCAGCCTACAATTTTGAAAGAAAAACGGAAAATTTCTGGTATTTAAAACACTAATTGAGCCAAATGAGACAAAGCCATAGGCTGAACTGGCCTCTGGGTGACCGCTTTGCAGCTTTTGCTGTGGCACTTTAGGGTTCAAGCTCTAAAGTATGAAAGGCCCGAGTTGCTCAAAGCTCCAGTCCTTATTAACTTGGGCCAATGAACTTATCTTCTCTGAGCTGAATTTTCTCATCTATAAACTGAAGTCTTTTTTTTTTTTAAAGAATTATTTATTTAGTTATATGCATCATTATTATTTTATTTTAAAATTTGCTACAGGACACATATGCTCAGCAGAGAGACAGAGAGCGAGAGAGAGAGAAAGTGAGAAACCAAGCCATCAGGTCCAGGACTTGAACTGTGGCCAGCCACGTGAGAGTCTAACTCTTTAATCACCACACCGCCTGCTGCCCTTAAACTGAACTTTGTGCTTGTGGCCGGAACCGCCATCTTCCAGTAATGAACCAAAATGGCGAACACAAAGGGAAAGAGGAGAGGCACCCGATGTACGTTCTCTAGGCCTTTTAGAAAATGTGGAGTGGTTCCTTTGGCAACGTATATGAGAATCTACACGAAAGGTGAGACATCAAGGGAATGGGTACTGTTCAAAAAGGAATGCCCCCAAATGTTACCAAGGCAAAACTGGAAGAGTCTACAGTGTTACCCGACATGCTGTTGGCATTGTTGTGAACAAACAAGTTAAGGATGAGAGTCTTGCCAAGAGAATGAATGTACATATTTAGCATATGAAGCATTCTAAGAGCAGAGACAGCTTCCTAAAATGTGTGAAGGAAAATGACCAGAAAAAGAAGGGAGCCGAAGAGAAAGGGACCTGGGTTCCACTGAAGCGCCAGCCTGCTCCACCCAGAGAAGCACACTCTGTGAGAACCCATGGAAAGGAGCCTGAGCTACTGGAACCTAGTCCCTATGAACTCATGGCACGAAGGGTGTTAAAAATAAACTAATCTATGGTCTATTAAAAAAACAAAACTGAACTTTGTAATAGCACCCTTCGGGATTAAATGAGATGATGTAGGAAAAGAAGCACAGTGCTACATAAACAGAATGTTAAAGTGATCTAATCTGAAGAGGCTGCCAGGTGATTCCAATCACATGATGTTCTGGAAAACACGAAACTACAGACATAGAAAGGAGTTTGCCATGGCTTCAGGGAGAGGGAAAGGAGGATGAATAAATGGAGCATAGGAATTTTATTTTTGTTTTTGTTTTTACCATAGGGCGCATGTACTTGTGAGAGAGAGAGAGAGAGAGAGAGAGAGAGAAAGTGAGAAATCATCAACCGGAGGGATGGCCATGCCACAATCCTTTCTCTTCCATTCTTTTTCTGGGCCAAACTCATACAATGTACAACACAGTGAGCCCTAATCCAACCATGGATTATAATGAATAATAATATATCAATATTGGCTCACCATTTGTAACAAATGTATCATATTAATGAAACATGTTTATTGTTGGGGAAACTGGGAAGGCTGACTGAAAGGGAATAGAAGGGGAAAAGTGTTAAAAAATAAATGGTCATTGAGGAGAGGCAAAGGGCAGGCCTTCACAAGAAGATTCCTCCATGGTTCCTGAGAAGTAGTGATTTCAGGGAAAAAAGAGAAATGAAGATTTTCTACTGATAATTCAGCTTCCAGCCCACAAAATTTAGTGGTAGGGAGCCCCTTTAGCCTTCTGTCTCTGTCTCTATCTCTCTCTGCCTCCTCATTTTTTTTTGTAATTTTCCTTTTGAAAACTTTTTTTTTTTTTTTTTTGCTATAGGGCGTGTGTGCTTGCCAGACAGACAGAGAGAGACAGAGAGACAGAAAGCGAGAAATCACCCCCCAGGGGGGATGGCCACGCCGCAATCCCTTCTCCTCCATTCTCCTCTCGGGATCTTGGGCACGCATGCACACGCGCCCGGCGTGAGTTTTAAGCCACTGGGTCTGGGACATTAACCGCGGTCGACTAAGTGGGAGTCCAGCGTCATAGCCATTATGCTAACTGCTGGTTCCCTTTTGAAAACTTTTTAAGGTAAAGTATTTTCTCAGATTTCAGCCCTGCTTTTATCTTGCTAATAATCCCTTTTTACCTCCCACCCAGGAGAGGCAAGGGGCAGGCCTTCGGAAGAAGATTCCTCCATGGTTCCTGAGAACTAGTGGTTTCATGCAGTGCACAAGACACTGCCCAGTTTTCTATTTTTTGCTTTTTTCAAAAAAATTTTTTTTGCTTTTTAAATTTTTTCCTTCTTTTTTTCTCTGTTTCTTGGTTGTTGTTGTTTTTTCTCTGTTTCTTTTTCTTTTATCTCATCACTCTGGTCCTCAATCTCCATTCACTGTATCTCTAGATGGATCTAAGAGAACCATAGTCAAGCATCCAAATACTATTAGAGTTAACATATTCCTCAATACCCACTGAATCTGCTGCACAAAGGGATAAAAATGGAACAGAAAAGAGATTCCAGATCACCTCCTTCTGTGTGCTCCTGAATGCTCAGCTTGAACTCCAAGAATTAGGAAGAAACACACCCTCCATCATATGACTAGAAATTACTGTGGGCCACAAGAATTATGGGAAAGCAAGAAAATACCTCTCTTCTAGGGAAAAGAATAGTTCCTCTTCATCCACAGACAGTTCAATGAAAGTCATGGAAATGTCTGATAAAGAATTTAGAATATTCATAATGACAAATCTCACAGAGATGGAAGAGAAGAGAGACAATGAACTGCAGAAGAGAAAGGAGAAAGGAGCTGATGAGTTCCAGGAGGTGAGGAAATTCTTGCACGATCTAAAAGAGGAATTACACACTTTACAAAAGAATTAAATGGACCCGTTAGAGATGAAGGCTATAATACAGGAAGTCAAAAGCTCCCTTGAAAGTATTAAAAGCAGACTAGATCATACAGAAAATAGAACCTCAGATGTAGAAGAGAAAAGTGCTGGCCTAGAAAAATCCACCACAAAGACTGAGAAAATTGCCCCCAAAATGAGGATAATATACGAGAAATACTAGATACCATCAAACATCCAAACATCCAGATAATTGATATCCCAGAAAGCAAAGAGTCTCATAAGGGCATTGATAACCTATTCCATGAAAGCCTGCAAGAAAACTTTCCAAACCTAAAGAGGCATTCAAAGATCCAGTCCCAAGAAATACAAAGGACCTTAAATAGAATCAACCCAAGAAGATCTTCTCCAAGACACATTATAGCCAGATTGACCAAAACCACAGACAACGACAAGATACTAAGATTGGCAAGAGAAAAATGGCAAGTTACCTACAAAGGATATCCCATCAGGCTAACAGCAGATCTCTCTTTGGAAACAATGCTAGCAAGGAAAGAATGGGAAAATATATTCAAAATGTTAAGGGAAAAGCAATTTCAACCAAGAATTCTGTACTCAGCAAGATTATCCTTCATATAGGAAGGAAAGACATGAACATTCTAAGATAAACAAAACCTGAAAGAATTTACCAACACCAGACCAGATCTCCAAGAAGTTCTCAAGGGAGTGCTATGCCAGGAAAATTAAATATAGACACACAGAAATAAGAGTTCAAAAACTAAGAAAATGGCCAGCTTAATTGTAGACACAAGTCTGGAGTTGAATATTATATCCCAGAATTTACTCAGGAAGATCGAACCACAACAGAAGATAGATTAAGTACATGAGATTGAACTGGTGAAATAGCATTTTATGGCTTTTGACTAAAACTTTGCTGATTTTTTCCTAGGCTCTATTGTCTGGTTTTAAGGATTTTTGTCTTGTCTTGAGCTGTCGATAGGTTTATGTATCTACTGTTTGAACAGACTCTTAATCTGTTTCCTGGCTTTAAGTTTTAAGCAAAGTTCCTTAGCATTTCTCTGATTTGCTAAAGTTAAAACTGCTTTTCTTGAAAAAAAAAAATACACACACATGCATGCAAATGAGCATAAGAAAAACTGGTGAAATCTGAATAAGACGGTTGAATGATATCAATGTCAATACTGTGGTTATGATATTATACCATAACTTCACAAGAAGTTACCATTGGGGGAAAATGGGATCAGTACATAGGAGCTCTCTCTACTACATATTTCAACTGCAAGCTAATCTATAATTACTTCAAAATAAAACGTTCAAGTTAAAAAAAATAAATGGTCATTGATGATAGAAATGGTGAAGGTAATTATGCTTGTATCAGTTAGTTACTGCTGTATGACAAACCACTCCAAACCTTAGTGGTGTTAGACAATAATATGTGCTCACAAGGCAATGGGAACAACTGCTGATTGGGCCAGGCATGGCTGATCTGGCTGAACGCATGCATGTGCAGTCAGCTGCAGGCTAGATGCCCATTTTGGCAAGCCCTTGTCACCTGGGGCTCTTGTCCCATTTGCCAAGTGTGCCTGCACCAGCTCAGGTTCCAGCAGGGCTGACCACAGGCCGTGAGTTCGCTCCTTCTTTAGCAGCTAGCCTGGATTGTTCACAAGGTCCAAAAAAAGTGCAAGTCCTGGCACCCTGTCACTTCCTCTACAGTCAAATTGGGCAAACAGGTTGCAAGCCCAGCCAGATCTGAGGACTGAGAAGGCAATCTACGGTTCCTTAAGCCAGGAGCCAGGAGCCAGCGCCAGCATCACACGGCAAAGAGCGTGGGCACAGGGAGCAACTGATCGCAGTCTATTTTTGTCCAGACCTCCACCAAACTGACACCAAAGGAGGTTTCTCCCCCTGTCCCTGAGAGGTTATTTAGGGCCCTTCAGCTCTTGGCTCATATGTAATAGGCTGTAGTTTGTGTGCTTTGTTTTTGTTTTTAAAATTTGGTTGAAAGTATATATTAGGACATTGAAATTGACCAGAGTCTAAAATGTTAATCCAGCAAAATCAAGGGAATAAAAAAAAATCTTTCAAATCAACACCCAAGTCTGCCCTAGAAAAATATGGTCTTATGGGACATCTTGGGACCACCAGTTGGCGTAATGGTTACGTTGCTGGACTCCCATGTAAGTCAACCACGGTTCGAGTCCCAGACCTGGTGGCTTAAACTCATGCCGGGCACTTGTGCGTGCGTGCCCAAGACCCTGAGAGGAGAATGGAGGAGAAGGGATTGCAGCGTGGCCATCCCCCCTGGGGGGTGATTTCTCACTTTCTGTCTCTCTGTCTCTCCCCGTCTTTCTGGCGAGCACACGTGTCCTGTAGCGAAAACCCCTCCAAAAATATATATAAATAAATAAAATAAAAATGCAGGACATCTTGTCAAAGGGGCCTGGAAACTTGTCATAGTCCCTGTAGCACATGGCAACAGCCCTAATTCTGTGCTATCAAGAACAGCGATTTTTGTTGCTCAGTAACACTGGAGGAGAAAATTTCAAATCCATTTACCACTACTCTCAAAGCCCTAGGACACCCAAACGTGACTCACAACCTTCGCCGGTGGGAATGACAGCTAGGAACCTTTGCTTCCTGGGAACAAATACGGCACACACATTGCGCTTAACTTGGGTCTAGGAATTCTGTGACGTTGACGGGAGAAATGTTCTTACAACTCATGCTTTGAGAGCCACGGTTTTTACCATCTGTTTATGTTTGTGGACAAGCAGTGCGCAATTTTACTGGAAGAGCATTTTCAAAAAACCCGGACACCCACATGATGGAGAAATAGGGTTGAAAATGTTCCAGTGTTGTAGTTGAATTTATATTCTTAGCCCTAAGAAAATATTTTGAATCATCTTCACTAGGTCACTGTAAGCCATTGCCCAGGGAGACCCACAGACACCATGAGCCACTGAGCAGGAGCACTGAGCCCAGCTCGCCCCCTGGTGGCCAGCATGGGTCCTGCTGTTGTTCCTCTCCAGACCCCAGCATCAAGGAGATGCCTCTAGTGACTCCGAGTTCTTTCTATCTTGGGGGTGGGGGGGGGGGGGGCTCTGGGTGCACGATATTTTCCAGCATTTCTCTCCTTATCTTGTTCTATTTCTTAAATTCTTCTAAAGAATTGTTAGTTCTCAATGAAATTCCATTTCTCCAACATTCACAAGCCAGGAAGTTTAGAAATAAGGGCAGGAAGGTCTCTTGCCAGCCAGGGGCCAGGACAAAGGAAGAAGTGTCAGAGTTGTTATTCGCCTCTTCCTGCGTTTTTTCAAATTGGGCAAGATGTTTTTAGCATATTTTCCAAAGTGCATTCGGTGGAACACAAGTCCAATAAAATGATCTTAGAAAAGGGTTCCATGCCAGACAACTTTGAGGAACAAGGCAAACTATACTTTTGCTTTGGAAAGCCTCGATGTATATTAGCAAATAAAAGCTCTAAGAAGCTTTCTGGTGAAGAACAGTATTTCCCACTTGTTTGCCCAGGGGATCTTTTTAAGGACAATAATAATGACTGAAATGCTGCAATACATCAGTGAGGCTTTGGGGGTTTGTCCACGCTCGCCCCTGTCTGAGGGAGCATCCCCTTTCCTCACGAAAGGGCTTCAGGGGAGCATATCCCTTCTCATTTCAGGCGGAGACAATGAACGGTTTGTTTTCCTACCATCATTCTTTGCTGTGAATGATGGTAGCCTGACATAGGTAAATACAAAACAAAGCCAAGCAGGGGGCTAGCAAGTGGGTGATGGTTAAGGCACTGGACTTCCACATAGCCTACTGTGGTTCGAGTCCCAGACCTAGTGGCTTGAAAAACATCATGCTGTGTCCACCTGCTTACGTGTCCAAAATCCCGGGAGGAGAATGGAGGAGTCCAAAATCCCGAGAGGAGGATGGAGGAGAAGGGATTACGCCAGGCAATTACTACCGGGGAGAGGGGAGTGATTTCTCACCTTTCCTCTCTCCAATTCTCTCCAGGGAGCACACGTGCCTTAGGCAAAAAAATAAGGAAAACGAACAAAACAAAAAATCCTGAACACCAGCATACACACATACATCAGACACACACTCCACTGAAATGGATTCTCTTATCGGGCAATAAAACGGGACAGACGCATTTAGGTACCCGGGACTTCACCTTTGACACCGCTTTCACCAGGAATTGCAACTCATCACAACCCCTTACTGGTTTCCATATACCTGACAACTAGCGTAACATTGGGCAGGTAGAAGGATTCAGTCACTATTGACTGACTCACTCAATTAGACGGTGCTTTCCAAGAAATATTAATGAGTTAATATTAATGAGTTGAATTGGCCTAAATGAAAACTTCTTTATCTTGATAATTTTGTATTTAAAGGAATTAGTAAAAATACACATTTTTTTGGTGATTTAATGGATATTATTCTTTTTTTTTAAAAAAGGAATGACTTATTTACTTAATTCCATTTGTTATTATTATTTTTTAATTTGACCAGAGAGAGGCAGAGAGAGAGAGAGAGAGAAAGGGAAAGCGAGAAAGCAAGCCGCCAGGTCCGGAACTCGAACCGCAGTGGGCCATGTGGGAACCCAGAGCCTTTAACCACCACGCCACCTGCCAGCCCCATGGATCTTATTCTTTCGGGCATAGTTAAAATAAAAATGTGAGCTAATTTAAAGGAAAATGTTAAGCAAATGAAAGAGCAATTGGCAGGTAAATATAAAAATTATTAAAAGAGTAGATGAAGTTTAAGGGACTGAAGTTTAAGGAAACGTTCAGTTTATCAGACTCGTTTTGAGTCGAGGATCTGCAAGACCTATGAGGGTTGGCGTGTGGGAGAGAGCAGGAAGGTGTCGGCTCCCTCCTGAAGGAAACACGGGCCACACTGGGTGCTGATGTTTGCACAGAAGTGGCCACGTGTCCTCTTCTGAGAAGCTCAGGCCTACTTTCCCCCAGGGCTAGGGCTGGAAAAGTACACACAAATTCAGACTAATGAATAAAAGCAGCGATTCCGTAACCCCCTCGAGTTGCTAAGAATTGTGCTTGTCACGGAATCCTGGTGACAGCTCCAGATAGCAAACCAGAGGTTCTCGCTCAGACACCCTGAAGAGGGGCCTTCTCTGGTCCCTGCAGTTAGGCCCCTCCTGGCTTGAGTTGGGATGGAGGGGACTGACTTGGGTGTAATGTGACTTTGGTTTTGCTGATAAAAGTCAAAGCGGCCAGGCGGTGACACAGTGCTAACACAACCAGACCCACACGAGAAGGCGCCTGGTTCGCGTCCCGCATCGTCATGTACAGTAAGTGCTCACAGTCCAGGTTGCTGAGGCTGGGGATGGACTGTGGCATAGAGTCCCTGTTGGGGGTGTGTCTCTCTTTCTCTCTGTTGCTAAAAAAATTAACTTTCTTTTGTTTTGTTTAGATTTTTGTCATAGGGCATGTGTGCCTGTCAGAGAGAGACAGAGATGCAGAGAGAAGGGAAAGTGAGAGATCACCTCTCAGGGGAGATGGCCACACCACAGTCTCTTCTCCTTTCTCCTCTAAGGATTTTGGGCACACACGCACACGTGCCTGCCATGATTTTCAAGCTGCCAGGTTTGGGACTCGAACTGTGATCACCCATGTAAGATCCAGAGCCTTAACGTCTACTCCACCTGCTGCCCCAATAGGTGAACTTTAAAACATTAAAATAAATAAATGGATAGAAAGGGTTGGACCAAATCAGATATTTTCAATTTCTTTTTCGTTCAGAATACTTTCTTTAAAGGAAATCTGTCTTGGAAACCGTAAACGAATAGAAATCAGATAAAGTGGGTCCTATCACTGCGGTTAACACAGGGAAGGGGCAGCGATGGTGGCAGAGGGGTTGAAGTGGGGGGCGATTGAGGGCTTTCTTTGGCCTCACCTCATTTTGAATGGCCCCTCTGGGGATTTCTCAAAGCACACTTAGAAGACTTCTAGAAGAGGTATTTCCTAAGGCTTCTTGTAGATTAAAAATTCCAGTTTTTTTTTTTTTTTTCTTTTTTTGGAGGTTTTTGCTATAGGGTGCATGCGCTCGCCAGGAAGACAGAGACAGACAGAAAGTGAGAAATCACCCTCCAGGGGGGATGGCCATGCTGCAATCCCTTCTCCTCCATTCTCCTCTTGGGATCTTGGACACGCACGCACATGCGCCTGGCGTGAGTTTAAGCCACGGGGTCCGGGATGTGAACCTCGGTCGACTACATGGGAGTTCAGCGACATAGCCATTACACTAACTGCTGGTCCCCCAAATTCCAGTTTTTAATCTCTTTGGAGTTGTAAGAATAAATATTACGTTGTCAGGAACGTTACTGTGTATTTTTCTGTTTTTCTGTGCAAACATGTGTCTTGACTTTCCCAATGACCCCACAATGTTCAAACTACAGAATAACCTGGATCAGTCTTTTTCTCCTATTTTTTTTTAATTTTTTTTTTTTTTTATGGAAACACCTAATAGCATAGGAAAGAATTACATGAAATCCTACTGCATCATGCCTGCGCAGTCTGGGAGGGAGCTGAAAGCATACTTTTACATGAGTGAAACTTTGACATTTCTTGCTTTATTTATTTACTTTTTGGGGAGGTTTTTGCTATAGGGCATGTGCACTCACCAGAGAGACAGAGACAGAGAGACAGAAAGTGAGAAATCACCCCCCAGGGGGCATGGCCATGCCACAATCCCTTCTCCTCCATTCTCCTCTTGGGATCCTGGGCACACACGCACATGCGCCCAGCGTGAGTGTAAGCCACCGGATGTGGGATTCGAACTGAGGTCGACTATGTGAGAGTCCAGCGACATAGCCATTACGCGAACTGCTGGTCCTAGCTCTTGCTTTATCTTATAAACAAAAAAAAACAATTCTTACTTGTCCTGTGGTCTTGCTGAGTTGTTAAGTATCTAGATTTGGAGAATTTAGTTGAATTGAAGAAAATTGACATTGCATATCAAGTCAGAATCTGAAGAGTTCTCTATCTCCTGATGTCGAATTTTGATCATCTAGATTCATATCTATGAGAATACAGCGTATGTATGTTTTCTCCCACATCTTTGGATGAATTGATGCTTCAGGCATCTGCCTTCCTGAGGTCCAAGTACTCATTGGATGCCTTGAATTCCCAGGGAGGGTGCATCTATCTGATGCTGGGCATACAGCAATTCAGCCCTGAACCGAACATCCAGCATCGAGGGGTGTGCTGTGTGAGGATGTTTCGTAGCATTGATTAGAAGTAATTGTCTTTTCCCAATGCAGCATCATTTTTAGCTTGGACTGTCAAGTGGAGAATGACTCTTGTCAACAAAGCCATTTAAATGCACCTTCACATTGGTACTGGACTTTGGAAATGCTATCCCTGAAGAGAAAAAGCAGGGAACCCAGACTTAACAATGTTTGGGAACACTGAGTGGCAGGACTGTGGAGTCCTGGGTAATGTTTGCAGAGCCCAGCTGAACGAAGCGAAGACTTCCTCCATGTGTGTGTAAGCCAAAGTTCCCATCTAAAAGGACATCCCAGTGCAAACATCCTGGGACCCACGGGGGTAGTCCGGACACAACCAGATCATTTCATTAGCCCTTGGTTCAGGGTTCTAACGAGTTCCTCGGAGAGCTGCAAATACAGAATGATGGCGGATCCCGCCGCGTTGTCCTCCACTCTTACAGCACAGCAGGGCAACCACTGGGCTACCAGTGCCTTCAAAGCGGGAACCGTTTTCTCCCCCTCCCCCCTCACTGTCTGTACCCAGAACCTAGCATAACACTTACTAGCACAAGTACTTATTTTATGTATAAGACAATTTTGTTCAAGATGTTGCTTTCTAGTCAGTAGTAGAGCCAGGATTTAAAGTGGCTTCCTTAGGGTGCAGAGTCCAACGCCACCTGCTGAAGTCTCCCCACCGCCTTCGTGGACATACACGGGTGAACCCTTCCGGCATTTCCAGCCCTCTTCTCTCCAACGGACGGTTTATGCTGCAGCTTACTTTTTTTTCTTAAAAATACTTCAAATAAATCACTTCGGGCATGGACATCTTGGCCTTGAGTTATTACCACGTCCCCCCAAACGGGAATCCCTTTCTGCTCTTTCTGTTTTGATTCCTAGAGGCCGGCGGCCAGATTTGATGACCTTCCCTGCCTGAAAACGCCTCAGCGTCCAGAAGCTGGTTTCCCCGCTCCTCACAGAAGGCAGACTAATTAGAAGTCTGCTGAAGTGAGTCTTCTGGTTAAAATGCATCTTTGCTCAGTCGAGGAACTGAGCCTACCTTCCAGTAAGCGAGAGTGTCCCCTGGGCTAGCATGTGTGAGCTAGGAAGTCAGCCTGAAGCCTCCCTGAGCGCTGAAGGCAGTGTGGACGTCCCCAGAAGAGTTAAAGTGTGGTCCTCCGCTTTATGGATATACCGCAGGTGGGGTACTTCGTGGATCAAAGCAATGGGCACATCCTGTACATTCTGCTACCTAGAACAGTCACAGTGCACCTGCTCCTTGGAGAAGTCTGAAACTTGAGTGCAAATGGGGAAGCAGAGGCATGAAGTGAGTTGGGCTTTACATGTTTCTGGGGATAGGAGCTGTGCTATGGAAGACTGTGACTGAAGGGTTAAGAACACTGTTCTCACTATTTTTAACCTGCTAGGCTCTGGTGCCAGGCTGTCTGGGATCTAATTATAGCCCCTCAGTGAGCAGGGAGTTTGAGGTGATTTTAATATCCTCCTGGGTTTCAATTTCCCTGTCTGTAAAATGGGGCTATTACTATGTTGACTTGGTAGAGATTTCTTTCAAAGGTCAAATGAATTAAAACCCACAATGGTCTTAGTGTTCTAAAGCAGAATGTTCGACCAATATTCTCCACCATGATTGTTACACTCTGTAAGGCTCCTCAACTCTCCCTTGAACCCTGGAGGTGGGTTACTTAAACCCAACAGGACCTGCTACATAATCTGGGGGCAGGTACAAAATGACAATTCAGTGCCCCTGATTCAAGATGTCAGCAGCAGAGCATTAAAGCCAAACAGGAAACCCTTTGAGTGGGATTAGGCACGCAGGAAGCTGGCCTTAGAACAGTTACAGAAACCAGAAGGTTTTAGAAAGAGTGCATGGTTACACAAAATAAATGAGTTCAATTTCTCCCATCTGGAAAAGCCAATGAAATATTTTTTCCATTTTCCTTCCCTCCTCCCCTCCCCTCCCCTCCCCTCCCCTCCCCTCCCCCCCTTCCCCTCCTCTTCTCTTCTCTTCTCTTCTCTTCTCTTCTCTTCTCTTTTTTTTCTTTTCTTTTTTAAGGTTTTGCACTCATCAGAGAGAGATAGAGAGGGAAAGTGAGAGATCACCCCCCAGGTTATGGCCAAACTCCAATCCCTTCTTTTCCATTCTTCTCCTGGGATTTTGGGCATGCATATACATGTGCCTTGTGTGATTTTCAAGCTGCAGGGTCTAAGACTCGAACTGCAGAGAGCTATGTGGGAGTCCAGCACCTTAACCATCATGCCACCTGCTGACCCCAAAAATCCGTTTAAAAAAAGATGAGAGGGGACCATTTGTAAAAGACTATATCCATCTGAGAAAGTAAACTCAGAATTGCCCCTTCTGAAAACTCAGTTTTTGGGCATCTCAGTTGAAATGTAGCAATCTCTGCTAGGTTTGTAGGGAAAATGTAGACTAGGTTTCAATATGGGGATGATTCTTCCAGGGTTCACTTTATTCATTTATTTAATTTTTTTTGGAGAGGTTTTTGCTATAGGGCGCATGCACTCACCAGAAAGACAGAGACAGAGAGACAGGAAGTGGGAAATCAACCATGGCCACGTTGCAATCCCTTCTCCTTCATTCTTCTCTCAGGATCTTGGGCACGCACGAACAAGCACCTGGTTCAAGCCACTGGGTCCGGGACTCAAACCACAGTCAACTACATGGGAGTCCAGTGATATAACCATTACAGCAACTGCTGGTCCTCATGGTTCACTTTTTAAATGTTTTATTTATTTCTATTTTAATTTAGCTAGACTATTTAAAAACTGTTTATTTATTTACTTCTGCCATGATTGAGAGTTGGAGAGAGAGAGAAAGGCAGTATCCCTAACAGAGCCCTGATACCATGATCCACCCCCAGCCTTCAGCCCGCCCAGATCATGGGCACTTGCCCGAGTACTCAGAGAGAGCCTCGTCATCAGGAGATGACGCAGTATTACAACTCTTCAGGGTCGTCCAGAGACGACGCAGTCTTACAACTCTTCAGGGTTGTTCGGAGACAATGCTGTGTTACAACTCTTCAGGGTCGTCCGGAGATTGTGGGCCAGGGATCGTGGTTATATACATGTTGGTGGGCAGTGATTGGTTAAATGAAGGATTGTAAAAGGTGGATTATGATTGGTTGCTTTTGTGGACCAATCATGAGGTGCCGCATATGCAAATCTGAGGGATTCTAAGCTCACTGATTTGCTATGGGAAGTGGCCAATCAGAGTATGGTTTTGAAGGTGAGGTTTTGAAGGGGAGGCAATCATGGCCTTTGGCATTGTGTAATTGTTTGCTGAGAAACCAAAACCTAAGGGCGATATTTGCTAGTGCACAGCCTCCCACCAATAAGGAAACAAATAAATAGCAAAGAATAACCTTGACAAGTGGTTAAAGAGGAAAGTCAGTTTTATTTTGTTCTTGCCAAATCCATTCAGTCTTCAGATGTGGTGGAGGCCACAATTACTTGAAACTTGTTAGACAGATCAAGGCAATCCAGGGGAAATTGAATTCCAGATAGAAATGGATCTGTGCCACCAGACCATTGGGTAACATATAAATACGAAGGTTATAAATATGTATATTAAGATTATACTTGGAACGCTCTTGCACTGTTGTCTAAAATTCTTTGAAGTGGCATCTGCTCACCGCGAGGCAGCCATCTGCGGCAAATGTTTTCAGTGAGATCGTGTAGATTTCATTGTATTAAAAATACAATTGAATAATTTCTTTATTTTTTGTTGTGTGATACCTTTGTTATTCTTTCTTTTTCCACTTAGTAAGATCAAGCATAGTTAGACACTCATTTTCATATGGGTGAAACCATTGTTGTTTGAAAAAGAACAATTATTTTATTTCTTTGTTCGCCTGCCAGTGACTTTTGACGGTCACTGTTCAATGTTTGTCCTAGAAGAAAAGAGAGGAGTGGCTTGCAAATGTCTTCGATTTTTGATCATTCTCTCTTAAACATGCTACGATGAAACGTTATAATGGACATTATGAAGCTATTGATAGTTTTAGTCCACTAAAGCATTATGAAACTGAAAATTCAACAGGACATTTTGGAAAACTGGATCGAATGAACTTTGTGAAATTCAGCAAATGATATAAGAAATTACAAGAAAAGTCTTGAACTTCCATCTTGGAAGGTATTTTACTAACTTTTTTGTTCTTAGTGGAAGCTGTGAGGTTTGGCATGTAGAAGAAGTTCCAGATTTTTAGAGTTTTCAGCAAAAATATTCTTTTCTTTCAACTCTCAGGAAGATTTTTCTTTTTTCTTTTCTTTCTTTCTTTCTTTTTTTTTTTTTTTTTTTTTTTTAGAAATTAAGAAGATTTTGGGACTCATTGATGGCATAATGGTTACGTTGCTGGACTCCAACATAGTTGACTGCAGTTTGCGTTCCAGGCCTGGTGGCTTAAGACTCATGCCAGGTGCGTGTCCGTTCGTGCCCAAGATCCTGAGAAGAGAATAGAGAAAAAGGGGTTGCGGAGTGTCCATTCCTCCTGGGAGTGATTTCTCATTTTCTGTCTCTCTTTCTCTCTCTCTTGTGAATGCATGTGCCCCATAGCAAAAATCTCTCTAAAAAAAAAAGTAAGAAAGATTTGAATACAGATAATAATAATTTTTATTCTTTAAAAATTTTTATTTGACTTTCTGCTCTCAGGATCTCAAGAATGGGAGCAGAATGGAGGACAGGGGATTGCAGCATGGTCATCCTCCCTGGGGGGTGGATATCTTGCTCTCTGTCTCTGGTGAGTACAAGCACCCAGTAACAAAAAAAATCTCTCTCTCAAAAACAAAATTTCTGCTCTCCTTGTTTCCTCATCTGCCCATTTTTTCCCTACTGTTTTTTGATTTTGTGTCTTTCCAGAAGGTCTGTTCATACATGAGCAAATATGAAGTAGACTCTTACTTTCCTTATTTAAACACCCACAAACAAAGAGAAAGTTTTAATTTAAATTGCAGGAGACAAAAGTCAGGATTAGAAGTGAACTGGCACCTTTAAATGAATACTTGGATAGAGTTGAGTTCCCCCATACTCCAGAGCCTCTGACTCTTCCATTTGGTGCTCATGCAAGTGAGAGTGAGGATTCCAAGGGCAGGGCTCCAAGAGTGATCTGCACCTTGTCTTTCTCCCTCAGGACAGCGTCTTGGAGACTTTCATATCAGTACATAGAGATGTATTTCTTTCTTTCTTTTTTATTTTATTTATTGCTATGCATGTGTGTGCATTTGATTTTTTATTACATTTAATCACTATATATCTTTACAGAGTAAAAAATGGGTTTTCCTAGCATAAATATAGTGCATATCAGTCAAGTAAAAGATATTACCATCTACATTATTATCAACAGATAGCTTTTCATTTTTGTGCCTGTACAATTTTTTTCCTAATCCCCTCCTCCCCATTATCCACCCCATCCTATACTGTCTCTAGTAGTTGTATTCCCTGGTATTATAACTTCCAAATCCTCAATTTCCACTGTAGAGTGCAGACATTTGGTATATGTTGAGTGGGAACATACAATGCCTCTCATACAATGGCTTGATTCACTTAGCATTAAATCGTCCATAATTCTCCCCTTTGTATCAAATGTCAAGGTCTCATTTTTTTTTATGGCTGAGTAGTATTCCACAACATATATGTGCCAAATTTTTTCAACCCATTCATCTGTTTGTGGACATTTGGGTTGACGCCATGTCTTAGAAATTGTGAGTAGTGCTGCGGTAACCTAGATGTGCAAGTGCTTTTGCCACTGAGTGTTTTCCTACCCTTTCAGTGGATACCCAGGAGTGGAATTGCTGGGTCATATGGTAGTTCTATTTGTAGGTTTCTGAGGAACTCTAATGGCTGTACTAATTTACATTCCCACCAACAGTGTAAAAGTTTCCTTCTCACCACAGCCTTGCCATTATTTATCACTTTTAATTTTTTAAATCTTAGCCATTCTGACTGGGTTTAATTGGTATCTCATTGTGGTCTGGATTTACATTTCCCTTATAAGAGATATTGAGCATTTTTTCATATGCTTTTTGATTTGGTATGTCTTCCTTGGAGAGTTGTCTGTTCAGCTCATTTGCCTATCTTTTAATTGGATTGATTTTTTTTTTTCAGGTAAGTCACTTGAGTTCCCTGGATATTCTGGTTACCTGAGGCATAGTTTGCAAATATCGGGTTGTTGAAAAAGTCATGATGCATTTTTTTTTTTTTTTTTAGAAAAAGGTAGAAAAAAATATGTCAAGACTTCTTTGGCAACCCAACATATTCTCCCATTCTGAGGGTTGTCTCTTCACTCTAATTATTGTTTCTTTTGCTGTGCAGAAGCTTTTTAGCCTGATGTAGTCTCACTTGTCTATTTGGGGGATTATTGCTTATGCTTTGGGGTCTTATTTAAGAAGTCTTGGTCTACTCCAATGTCTCCCAGAGTTTCCCCTGTGTTTTTCACAAGTAGTTTTATAGTTTAAGGTTTTACATTTAGATCTTTGTTCCATTTTAAGTTGATTTTTTGTTCAGGGTGAAAGATAGGGGTACAGTTTTATTTTTCTACAGGTGAATATCTAGTTTGTCCAACACTCTTTGGTAAAGAAATGTTCTTTTCCCATGGCATTGTCCTGTCCCCTTTGTTGAAAATCAGTTGGCTGTATGTTTTGTAGTTTATTTCTGGGCTTTCTATTTTGTTCCATAGGTCTACATGCCAATATTTATGCTGATTCTGTGTTGTTTTGATTATCACAGCTTTGTAATATATTTTGAAGTCAGCTAGTGAGATGTCTTCTTCTTTATTATTTTTGCATTGTACTGCATTGGTGATATAGGTCCTTTTATGATTCCAGACAAATTTTATAATTATTTTTTCTATTTCTATGAAAAATCTCTCTGGTAATTTGATCAGGATTGCATTAAATTTATAAACTAATTTGGGTAGAATTGACATTTTGATTATATTAATCCTTCCTGAATTGGAAGAAATAATCCAATTCAGGAAGGATTAATATAATCCAGGAATGTGGGATGTCTTTCCAGTTTTGTTTATCATTTTCAATTCCTTTTTTTAGCTTTTTATAGTTCTCCTTGTAGAGGTCTTTCACTTCTTTGGTTAGGTTTATTCCTGGGTATCTTACTTTTTTGGTGGCTACTGTAAATGGGATTGCTTTCTTCAGTTCTACCTCAGTCTATTCATTTTTAGTGTATAAAAATGGTATAGATTTTTGTATATATATCCTGCCACTTTACTGTATTCATTTATCACTTTTATGTGAATTCTTTAAGGTTTTCTATGTATACAATCATGCCATTTGCAAATAGAGCTAATTTCACTTCTTTCCCTATTTTATTTTTTTTAATTTTATTTTCTTGTCTGATTGCATTGGCTAGGCCTTACAGTACTATGTTGAATAGGAGTGGGGGAAGTGAGCAGCCTTGTCTTGTTCCAGTTTTTGGTGGAAAAGCTGACTCTTCCCCATTTGGTATGACGTTAGCTACGAGCTTATCATAGATGGCTTTTATTGCATTGAAAAATGTCCCTTCTATGCCAATTTTGTTGAGAGTCTTAATAACAAAAGAATATTTTATTTTATCAAATGTTTTTTTCCTGTATTAATTAATATGATCACATGTTTTTTTTCCTTTCCTTTTGTTTTTATTTTTTGTTAAAAATTTTTAAAAATGATCTATTTATTTGTTGTGATTATTCAAGCCACTGGATTTGGGGCTCAAACCTTTGGTTGGCTATGTGGGAATCTAGCACCTTAACCAGCATGTCACCTGAGAGCCCCTATCTTTCCTTTTATTAATGTGACATATCACATTTATTATTTTTTGTATGTTGAACCACCATTACATCCCTGTAATAAAGTTGACTTGCACATGATGTATAATCTTTTTAATGTGTTGTTGGATATGATTTGCTAGAATCTTGTTGAGAATTTTTATATCTGTATTCTTCAAGGATATTGATCTGTAGTTTTTGTTCTCTCCTCTCCTCTCCTCCCCTCTCTCCCCTCCCCTCCCCTCCCTTCTCCCCTTCCATTCCCTCCTCTCCTCCTCTCCTCCTCTCCCCCCCTCCTCCTCTCCACTCTTCTTTTTTCTTTCTTTCTTTCTTTTCTTTTCTTTGTTTATGTCCTTGTTTGTTTTGAGAACCAGGGTGATAGAGGCTTTATAGAATGAGTTTGAAATGGTTCCTTTCTTTCAGAACTTTAGAAATAGTTTAATAGAATTGGGGTTAGTGCATCCTTTAAAGTTTTGTAGAATTCAGAAGTGAAGCCATTGGGACCTGGGGTTTGTTGTTGTTGTTGGGAGACTATGGTTCATTCAGTCTCATCACTCGTTACGAGCTTATTCCATCTTTCTATGTCTTCCTGAGTCATTCTTGGTAGATTGTATGTGTCCAGAAATTTGTCCATCTTGTCCAGCTTTTCTTGTTTGTTAGTGTAGAGTTGTGTGTACTGTTCTCTGACGACTTTCTGTATTTCTGTTATGTCCGTTGTAATATTGCCTCTTTCATTGCTGATTTGCTTTATCTGGTTCCTTTCTCTGTTCTTTTTGATCAGTCTAGCTAATGTTGATGTTGTTTATCTTCTCAGAGAGCCAGCTTTTGTTTTCATTTTTTTGGTATAGTTCTTTTATTCTTTGTTTCATTTATTTCTGCTTGAGTCTTTATTCTTTTCCTGGTATTATTGTTGTTGTATTTCCAGTTCCCTGTGGAGTGTTGTTAGGTTGTTGATTCGACACCTTTCCTTTTTTTTCTTGTGAGCAACAATAGCTGTGAACTTCCCTCATATGACTGCTTTCACCCATAGGTTAAAAAACTTATGCTCATTATCACTGGTTTCAACAAATCTTTTGATTTTAGTCTTAATTTCTTCTGTTGTAAAGTCATTCAGGAGTAAGTTGTTTAGTTTCCATGTGTTTGTATATTTGGGGAAGTTCTTTTTGCAGTTAATTTCAAGTTTAATTCCATTGCAATTGGAGAAGATGTGGGATATAGTTTCTATAGCTTTAAATTTGTAAAGGCTTGTTTTGTGTCCTAGCATGTGCTCTATCTTCAAAAATGTTCCATGTAGGGGTGAGAAGAATGTGTATTTTGTTGTCGTTGGGTGAAAAGTTCTATAGATGTTGTCAAGTTCATTCAATTTACCTGATCATTTAGATTCTGTATCTCTTGGCTTATTTTTTGTCTATATAATATGTCCAGAGGAGACAGTGGGGTGTTAAAATCTCCAGTGATTAGTGTGTTACAGTCTCTCTCTCCCTTTAGATCTAGCAGTCTTTCTTTTCTGTATTTTTGGGCTCCAGTGTTGGATGCATAGATGTTTTTAAGTGTTACATCTCTTTGGTGAATTAACCCTTTTAGTACATATAGTGTCCTTTTTCTCTTATAGTTTTGTCTTAAAGTGTATTTTGTCTGATATCAGTATTTTAACTCTAGCCTTTGATTTCCATTTGCATGGAATAGCTTTTTCCAGCCCCTTACTTTTAATCTATATATGTCTTTCTCAGTGAGGTGCATTTCTTGGGAACAGCATATGAATTTTTTTCTTTTTTTTTCCCCTTTCAGACAGTCTATGTTTTTTTTTTTTTTTTTTTTAAAATTTTTTTTAAGAGGTTCTTGCCATAGGGCCTGTGCATTCACCAGAGAGACAGAGTCAGTGAGAGGGAAAGAGAAATCACCATCCCCCCTGAGGGGTGGTTATGCTGCAATCCCTTCTCCTTCCTTCTCCTCCTGGGATCTTGAGCATGCACACACACATACCCAGTATGATTTTCAAGCCACTGGGTCTGAGATTCAAACTGTAATCAGTCATGTGGGAGTCCAGCGATGTAATCACTATGCTGCCTGCTGTCTCCAAGTCTATGTCTTTTAATTAGAGAATTTAATCCATTAACACTCAGCATTGTTATTGATATTTATGGACTTATCTCTGTCATTTTGTAAGCCATTTTCTTGGTTGTTTTGTGTTCTTTTATATCTGTTTGTCTCTCTTTATTTTTCCTGATGTAGTATTCCTTTCATAATTTCTTGAAGAGCTGGTCTAGTGCTGGCAAATTCTTTCAGGTTTCATTTTTCTGAGAATGATTTTATTTTCCCTTCCTATCTGCAGAATAATCTTGATGGACATCATATGTTTGGTTGAAGTTATTATTCTTTTAGTGTTTTGAATATGTTTGCACACTCCTTTCTTGCTTGCATTGTTTCAGTAGAGAGGTTTGACATTAGCCTAATAGGATAACCTTTGTAAATAACTTGACATTTCTCTTTTGCTATTTTTATAATCTTGTCTTTGATTTTTACCAATCTGGCTATAATGTGCCAGGGAGAGGATCCTCTTAGGTTGATTCTACTTGGCGCCCTTGTATTTCTTGTGTCTGGATGTCTGAATGTTTCTCTAGGTTTGAAAAGTTTTCTGCAAGTATTTCATGAACTACATTTTCTATGCCCTTATTAGATCCTTCACTTTCTGGAATAACAATTATTTAGATATTTGAGTGTTTAATTGTATCTATTATTTTCTGTAAATTGTCTTCATTTTTAGGAGTTATATTTTTCATCCTTTTTGGTGGTTTTATCTAAGTCAGAGGCTTTGTCTTCTAGATTAGAGATCCTATCTTCTGCCTGGTTAAATCTACTATTAATGCTTTCAAAGGGGGTTTTGATTTCTTGCATTACAGTCTTTATCTCTAGAAGTTCTCTTTGATTCTTTTTTATGGTGTCTCTTTATAGAGTTTTTTCCTTAAGTCATGGAATGATTTTCTTATCTCCTAGAATTGGATATTCATTTTCTCTTGCATCTCACTGAATTTAGTTAGGAAAAATATTATGAATTATTTTTCTGGACATTTCAGTGATTTGTTTGTCTGTTTGTTTGCATTTCATTGTTGGGAATGATTTATTGTGTTCCCTTGGAGAGGAAATATTTCCTAGTTTTCTCATATTTCTTGAGGTTCTTCTGTTTTTTTTTTTTTTTTTTTTTTTTTTTTTTCTGGTGATGTACTCGCTTCTTGCTACCTTCTTTCTTTTCGTTAAAACACAGTCTCTTGTATGGATGCTCCATTGCATATTTTCCAGAACTTTATTAATGGTATGACTTTTTTGCCATTAAAAATAATTTTATTAAGTTGAAAGATTCCAAGACATAGAGGTAGGAAGGACAAGTGTAGATACCCAAGATGATGGGGAGAGGCTGGATAGTCATGGGCAGGTGGGAGGGGCTAAGGGAAGAATCACTAAACAGACACAAGTTCTCCATCGAAAATGATACACGTGTTGGGTCCAGCACGTGGTGTGGTGATTAAGGTGCTGGACTCCCACATGGCTTACTATGGTTTGAGCTCAGGATCCAGAGGCTGGAAAATCATGCTGGCTGTGTGTGCGCGCATGCCCAAAATCCCAAGAAGAGAACGGAAGAGAAGGGACTGTGGCATGGCCAGCCTCCTTGGGGGATGATTTCTCACTTTCCCTTTCTCAGTTCCTTTCTGTCTCTCTCCAGTGAGCACACATGCCCTATGGCCCAAACCCCCCCCCTCAAAAAAAAAAAAGAAAGAAAGAAAGGAAAAAAGAAAAAAGAAAGAAAATGATATATGTGGTAATATTCTTGATTTGATTGTCACATACTGCATGCATACTTTGGAAAATCATACTGTATGTTTTAAAAGGGTACAGTGATTAAGTGTGAATAAGAAATCAAAATTAAAGAAAAAAGACTGTTACAATGAATAAGTTGCATCAGTTCTCAGACAGACTTGTTCTTTTTAAGATGTGCTTGGGACCATTAGTTAGCATAATGGCTATGTCGCTGGACTCCCATGTAGTAGACTGTGGTTTGAGTCCCGGACCTGGTGGTTTAAACTCATGCCAGGCATGTGTGTGTGTGTGCCTAAGATCCTGAGAGGAGGATGGAGGAGAAGGGATTGCGGCGTGGCCATGCCCCCTGGGGGCTGATTTCTCACTTTCTGTCTCTCTCTGTCTTTCTGGCAAGCGCAAGCACCCTATAGGAAAAAATCTCTAAAATAAAAAAAAGATGTGCTTGGATTTTAATTTTATTATTATTTTTTATTTCCAGAGGGTGTGTATACTCATCAGAGAGAGAGAGAGAGAGAACACCCTTCAATGGGGCATGGTCAAACTGCAATCCTTCTCTTTCCGTTTCTCCATCCCATCAGGGTTTGGGGCACACATGCACATGTGCCTGGCATGTTTCCTAGCCTCTGGGGCTGGGCTTTGAACTGTGGCTGACTGTGTGAGACCCAGCTCCTGAGGCGCAGTGCATAATCACTGTGTCGGGGGCCTGTGGTATGCTCAGTTTCTAAAAACAGCTAGACCGAGATAATGAACAACAAACTGCAATGATGTAAAGTGTACGATTTTTTAGAAGTTTATTCCTTGAGATAAAGAAAGGGACAAGCATCCTCCACTGTGGCCATGCTGTAATCCCCTGCGGCCTTCCCAGCCAATCAGGATCACAGTGCGCAGGCCCTGTACGTGTGCGTGTACCGAAGAGATGAGCCCGTGACCCCTGGGGCACCACTGACCTCACCTGAAGTCTGCAGTACCATGAGTTTTGACACATGTACCACCTCGTGAGACCATCATCACTATGAAGATAATGATCATATGAATAAATACTACTGCATTTCCAGCTATCCTTTTATAATCCCTCTCGCACACCTCTCTTTGCACTCTCAGGGAATCCCTTCTATATGCCATTATAAATAAGCGTATTTGCATTTCCTGGAATTTTATATAAATGAAATAATATAGTATATACTCTTCTTCTTCTTCTTCTTTTTGTTTTTTGAGAGGTTTTTGCTATAGGGCACGTGTGTTCACCAGAAAGACCGAGAGAGACAGATAAACAGAAAGCGAGACATCACTCCCCAGGGGGGATGGCCACACCACAATCCCTTCTCCTCCATTCTCTCGGGATCTTGGGCATGCACGCACACACGCCCAGTGTGAGTTTAAGCTACCGGGTCCAGGACTTGAACTGCAATTGACTACATGGGAGTCTAGTGATGTAGCCATTATGCTAACTGCTGGTCTCTACTCTTCTTTTCTTAAGGTTTAATTTTTTATTATTATTTTAAGAAATTGTATACATTTAATCATTATGCATCACTTTGCTTGTAAGTTGAATTTACCCAATGTGAATACATATCAGTCCAGCCGAGGATACCAAACACATTATCATCAACAGATAATCCACTTCTCTGTCCCATAAATGTCCTGTCTCTCTGTTTTCCTCCTTATATATTCTTATTTTGGTCTGGCTTTTTTTATTCAGTACAATTTTATTTTTATTTTTACTTTTTAAAGATTTTTGCTATAGAAAGTGTGTGCTCACTGGAGAGACAGAGACAGTGAGAGGGAAAGTGGGAAATCACCCTGTAAGGGTGATGGCCATGCCACAATCCCTTTTCTTCCATTCTCCACCTGGAATTTTGAGTACGTATGCACATATGCCTGGCGTGAGTTTCAAGCCACTGGGCCCAAGACTCAAACCGTGGTTGCCCATGTGGAAGTCCAGCACCTTAACTGCTATACCACCTACTAGCCCCCCAGTGAAATTATTTTGAGACTTATTCATTGTGTGTATCAATAGTGTGATTTATTTTTTTAAATTATTGAATAACTTTGGTTTTGTTTTGTTTTGCTTTCTATAGGGTATATGTGTTTATGGGAGACACAGAGAGAGGGCAGTGAGAAAACACTCCTTAGGGGGATGCCATACCACAACCCCTTCTCTTCAGTTTTCCTCTCAAGACTTTGGGCATACATGCACATGCACCCAGTGCATATTTTTTAAGCTGTCTGATGGACTTGAATGGTGCAGTCGGTCATGTGGGATCCAGCCACCTTAACCATCACACCATCTGCTGGCCCCTACTGGGTAGCTCTCCATTATGGATATACCAAAATTTATCTGTTCACTTCTTGATTGTTGTTTTCAGTTTGAGGCGATTACAAATCAAAGCTGCTAAGCACATTCATTTGCAAGTGTCTGTATAAACATGCACTTTTATTTCTTTTAATAAAATACTTAGAAGTAAAATGTCTGAGTCTATGGTAGCTGGATGTTATTTTATTTATTTATTTATTTATTTATTTATTGGAGAGGTTTTTGCTATAGGGCTCGTGTGCTCACCAGAAAGACAGAGAGACAGAGAGATAGAAAGTGAGAAATCAACCCGGGGGGATTGGTCATGCTGCAATCACTTCTCCTCCATTCTCCTCTTGGGATCTTGAGCAGGCACGCATATGTGCCAGTGTGAGTTTAAGCCACCGGGTCCGGGACTTGAACCGCAGTCGACTACGTGGGAGTTCAGTGACATAACCATTACGCTAACTGCTGGTCCCAGGATGTTAAAATTTTAAGAAACTACCGAACTGTTTTCCAAAGTGTCATACCATTTGCATTCCTCAGCACGATTAGCATTTCAGTTGCCCCATATTCTTGACAATACTTGGCCTGGTCAATCTTTCTTACCCCAGTCATTCTAGTAGATATGTACAGATAACTTTTTGTATATTTCATAGTACTTTTTTTTTAATGTAGGCCATGATGATCATGCCATCTACGAGTAAAGATAGCTTCGTTTTTTATTTTCAATCTGGTGGCCTTTTATTTCTTTTTCTTGGCTACTTCCCTTGACTAGAATCTCTAGTAGTGGCCAAATGAAAGTCTTGAGAGTGGACACCTTTGTCTTGTTCCTGGTCTTACAGGGAAAGCATTCAGTCTTTCACTGTTAAGTGTGATGTTAGGGGTAGGTTTTTGTGAATACTTCCGTCAGACTGAAGAAGTTCCTGTGTCTCTAGTTTGCTGGGAATTTGTCTTATTTTGTTTTTAATCAGGAATGAGTGTTGGATATTGGAGTTTGTCGAATGTTTTCTTCTTCAGTTTAGATGCTAGTGTGCCTTATCCCCCCAGTTCATGAACATGCGAATTATATTTGTTGATTTCGAATGTGAAACTGGTCTTCATTCCTGAGGTAAATTGCATTTAGTCATGATATATTATTCTTTTTACACTTTTTTTTTTTTTTTTTTTTTTTTTTTGGAGAGGTTTTTACTATAGGGTGCGTGCGCTTGCCAGATAGAGAGAGACAGAGAGACAGAAAGCGAGAAATCACCCCCCAGGGGGGATGGCCATGCCGCAATCCCTTCTCCTCCATTCTCCTCTTGGGATCTTGGGCATGCACGCACACGTGCCTAGCGTGAGTTTAAGCCACTGGGTCCGGGACGCGAACCGCGGTCGACTATATGGGAGTCCAGTGACATAGCCATTACGCTAACTGCTGGTCCCTACACATTTTTAATTTAGATTACTTGGAATTTTGTTTGGGATTTCTGTGCTTGAGTTTATGAAGATGCTCATCTACCGTTAGTTTTTCTTAGTTTTGGAGTGCTAACAGAGTAGTGCTGACCTCAGAGAGTAAGTCAGAAACTGTTCTATTCCCTTAGAATTGAAGGAAGAATTTGTATAGAATTGACATTATTTCTTTCTTAAATGTTTGGCAGAATTCTCCAGTGAAGCCATCTTGCCCTAAAGGTTTCTTTATTAAAAAGAGTTTTTAATCTATAAATTCAACTGTTTAAATAAATATAGGGTGGATATTCAGGTTTCCTATTTCTACTTGAGTGGTGTTGTAGTTTGTTTTTTTCAAGGAATTTGTTCGTTATGCTTAAGTTGTTGAATTTGCTGGCATGCAGTTCATAATATTCACCTATTATTCTTTTAATATCTGTAAAATCTTTAGTGACGATGTCATCTCTCTCATTACTCATATTGGTGATCTGCTTTTTCTCTTCTTTATTCCTTCTAAATTTGCCTACAAGTTTGTCATGTCATTAGCTATTAGCTCATGTTAATTAAATTACTTGGTAAATAGTCTGATCCCTGGGACTTTCTTTTAAGATTCAGTAGATAGTGGCCAGAGGTGGCATGGTAGTTAAGGCACTGGACTCCGACATTACTGACCATGGTTCAAGTCCCAGACCTGGTAGCTTGCTTTTCACTTTGTCTCTCTCTTCCTGATGAACACATATGCCCTATAGCAAATTAAAATAATAATAATAATAAATAAAATTAAATAAAGAATTAGTTTACAAAGGGTTTTTATTATCAAAGCAGCATGTAGTTTAGTGCTATTTTTTAAAAAGTTTATTTGTTTTATTCATAAGAGTGCATGTATGTGCATGGGAGAGAGACTCTCCACCGGGTCTTGTCACACCACAGTCCCCTTCCCCTGCCCTCCAGTTCCTCAGTATCTCAACCATTCGTGCCTGGAATGTTCTCAAGCCAAGTCAGGGATCTGAACCTGCGGCCATGTAGCTTTCCACACTGCAGTTCAGACTGTACCTCCAGGCTGGGCCAGTTTAGGACCAACTGTATCCATTATTGAGGCAAAATCCTTCCAAGTAGTCTACCAGTGCCCATGAGTTGTGAGGTTTTCTCCTCTGGCTGGTGGGAACAAGAACTGTCCGCAGCCTGGTGTGACCACTGGGCTCTGTTCCCGCTAGTTCTCCCAGGGGGTTCTTCTCCTGCCTTAGAGAGCTCCTTGCTCTTGTGCACTGGCCGACACTCGCCTGGAAACTCCTGACGCACCCTCTGCTGGTCTCCAGGCGTCTCACCTGCTCAGCCCTTGTCTCTCCAGGACCTGCGCTGAAACCCTAGCTCCTGAGCTGCCCTGACTCTCAACTCTGTCTCCTCAATGCTCCCTGCTTCTCAAGAGGGTAGGCGTTGGAGTCTTTCCAGGCAGTGGGGCCACTCAGACGGCTCCCTTCGTTGTTTCTCATCCCATAGGGGTCCTTGTCCTTCACTGGCTGATGTGCAATCATTCTTGAAAACCTCTGCTTCATACGTCTCCTCTGATTTTTCTGTTGCTTTGGACAAGAGGCTAAATCTGGTTCATGTTTCACGTTGGCTTGAAGAACTTGTCTCCCAGATGGATTTTTTTTTTTTTTTTGAGAGATGTTTGCTATAGTGTGCATGTGATCGCTGGAGAGACAGAGGTGAAAAGATAAAAGTGAGAAATCACCCCGAGGGGGGATGACCATGCTTCTCTTCCATTCTCCTCTTGGGATTTTGGGCATGCATGCACATGACCCTGGCGTGTTTCCACACTCAGCCAAGTGGGAGTCCAGCGCCTTAACCACTATGCCACCTGCTGGCCACCCCAGATAGATTTTTAAAGGTCAGGGTTTATGAGAACCGTGTTCTGGGGTGCAATGGGTACAGTACCTTACTAAGTCCTTTAAAGCAAAGCAGAAAAACAAAAATGGAAAAGCAAACAAAAAATATAGAACTATAAAAAGGTACTATTGTAATTCCCATTTTATAAATGAGGCAAGCAAGGTACAGGTAGATGAATAGATGCTTTGAAGTGTACTGTGGCTCATCAGTGGTGGAAGCCGCATTTACAGGCAAGGGCTCGGACCAAAGCTCTGAGCCAGCCTCCTCTCTCACCGCCATCTGTAGCTCTGGCTGCACAAGGGACGTTGGGAGAAACGACTTGCCCTGTCCACGCCCACCGTCTTAGGGCTCTTTGAGAGTTTAAGGCAAGCCGTTTCTCACAATTTCCTTTAATAATGAAAACGATTCTGGACTTTTCAGTCTTTCTTCAATGAATGCTGGTGGAGAACTCTAGGTGCCTTCAAGTCAGAGACTGACTTCAGGTTTCCCTTCTGTGTAGAGAGTCAGCTTATTTGAGGCCCTTTTTGCCCCTGCACGCAGTGAGACGAATTTAGGTTTCAAATTTATAAAAGAATACATTTTTATCACAGACATAATTAACTTTGGTCAAATGATTACTACTCCTTTGAAATAAAAGAAAAAGACCAAATTGGCTGTCTTTAAGAGCTATGTGAACACACCTCTGAAGTTTGAATGGAGGAAAGGTAAGGCCTAGATTTCAAGTCAACATCCAACTTTTTTGTGAGAAGTGGCAAGGCGGCTCCTCTATTGGGAGATTTCCCTGTGCACGTCTGCAGTGGTTCCACAGACCCTCAGCGAAACCGCATAGCACTGGAACACTAAAACCAGCTCAACTGGAAAGACCCAACGTGAACACAATCGACACAAAAGTAGAGACAAGTTATTGCACATCTTTTTGTTTTTGTTTCTTTGCTTTCATAGCGCATGTGTGCTTGCTGGAGAGAAACAGAGAGAGCCAGAGAGAGGGAAAGTGAGAAATCATCCCCAGGGGGGATGGCCATACTGCAATCCCTTCTCCTCCATTCTCCTCTCGGGATTTTGGGTATGCACACACACATGCCTGGCTTGATTTTCAAGCCTCCAGATCTGGGACTCAAACTTGGAGTTGACTATGTGGGGTCTAGCATCTTAACCTCCACACCACCCTCGGACTCCCTATTACATATCCTTTTAAGAGGAACATCACTACATAACTTAGGGTGTTGGTTTCAGGACAACCCTGAGTATGCCATAACTCTGAAGTTCTCAACATGGAACATGTAAGATTTTGGCTGACTGCTGTCAGCGGTGGAGACTCAGGACTCTTCATCTAACACTTACGGGTAGATCTCGGTTTTAGGATTTGAGGTTTTTTCCCTGATCTCTCTGTTCTCTTTTTCATGCCTGATTAATTCTCATTATACAAATAAAATCTGTTTAATGCTGAAAAGTGAGAAATCTAAGTAAGCCGAAAGAAATCACCTGCAATCTTACTTCTCATCAACAATCACAATGAACGCATGGTCTATTTTTTTTATTTTTAGAGAGAGATTTTTGCTATAGGGCACTTGTGCTCGTTGGAGAGACAGAGAGAGACAGAGAGATAGAAAGCAAGAAATCATTCCCCAGGGGGGATGGTCACACCGCAATCTCTTCTTCTCCATTCTCCTCTCAGGATCTTGGGCATACATGCGCACGTGCCCGGTGTAAGTTTTAAGTCACCGGGTCTGGGACTCAAATCACGCTCGATGATGCCATCTACTGGTTCCTACATGGTCTATCTTGATGGTCTTTGCCTCGCCACATATAAGTAAAGTATGTGTGTGTATCTGTGTATATAATATGTGATTTATGTGTAGCTATAATTCTTTTATACTTTAAATTTATTTTATACATTTAATCACTGTACATCGGAACAGCTTGAAAATTAAATTTTCCCAGCATGAATACACTGCACACGGTCCAGTTAAAGATGTCAACCACGTTATCTTCAGCAGATAGTCCTCTATTTCTGCCCCTTAACTATCTCGCCTCTTTAGTTTTCTCCTTGATTCTCTTCCTCTCACCCTCTCCCACCTTCCACTCTCCTCCCATACTGTCTCCAGTACCCGCAAACTTTTTCCATACTTCTATATCCTCCAGTCTTTTAGTTTCCACCGTAGAGTGCAGCCATTAGTTATATATTAACTGGGAATATTCAGTGTCTCTTGTAATTTGTAATTCAAATATAGCTTATAATGCTGTGAGAAAGAGATCCCTAGTGTATTTGGGATTATGGCACAAGATGGAGAAAGACCTAATACCTCAGGTGACATCTGGATTGGAAAAGCCCCTGCAAAGACATGGCAAGCTTTTAAAAATTGACTTTTATTTCTACCTAAACCTCCCAAGTTTTGACCTTCAAGACATTTCCAGAGATGAGATGCCTAGACTAACGACTGGAGAGCAAACCTTTGCATGGAAATCCCAAAGCTGACTCAGGCAGAAGGCCTGCGCTGGAAATAGTCAGAACAGTATTTCCCAGACCTGCAGCTGTGCAGGTTATCATCCCCAGGGGACCGCGAACCATGGTCGTGATTATAGAGAGCAGCTGACTCTCCCTGGGTCCCAGGAGTACTAGAAAGTCTCAGTTTTTCATAAATTGAGATCAACATCTTTAAAGGCCTAGAGTCAGTGAGAGGAAAGATTCACGTTAGACGGTCCCATGCCGTTCAGCTGGTTCCCAGGCCAGTGAATTTGTTCCTATTTGTGTGTACTTGGTTGCACTCACAGAGAAACCAACTCCAATTTAACCAAAAGAGAACATTGCGGAAGGGGATTTGCTGACAAGGGGAGAAAGTGAAGCTTTAAAAACAGGCAGGAGAGGGACTAGGTAAGTAGAAAACGGTGGCAACTATGCTCAGGGATGATCTGGTGACCACTGACTGATGCGCCAGCGATCACAGGACCTGTGTCAAGGGGACAGCGGAGGCCCAACGCCATACATCCACTATCCGAAAGTTATCAATAAATAACAAGTAAATGAACTGCCCCTTAAATAAAGTGTGACACCCGCTTTTCCTGATGAATGGACTCTCATAATCAACTGAAAGATCAAGTTCAAACTCAGAATTTGTTTTTCTTTCATGAGAGGAGAGAAGGAGAGAGACAGAGACAGGTATTTCAACAGGACGTCTCTGTGTCCTGATTCTCTTGCCTCCCAGTTAGCTAGGATTACCAGCTTGTGCCACCAAGCCAACGTGTCCGCGTTGGTCCAGGAATGAACCCCAACTTCTCACATAGCCCCCAGCATCCCGAGAGGTGGCGCTCTCTGGGCAACCCAACTTAGAGTTTTTGACTCCTTAGTCCTCCAGGAGGAAAACTCGGCCCCAAGCACACCCCTCTTTTCTTCTCTCTTCAGTGACTCAACAAGCACTGAATGGCCCATAAAAGCCACCACGTGGCCTCCCTTTGGATCGAAGGTCAAAATAATCTGCTCTCGGGGGAAGGACACAGGGAGGAGGCCCACGCCAGTTCTGAAAATGACCTGGGGTCACGCGGGCCAAGAATTCCGGGCACCAGGTTCTTGGCGTGGAGTCAAGGAGCTGGCTCCGTTGCTCCATGGGAGGGGCACAGAATGGGAGGGCCAGGACCAGGTCCCCAAACCAGGGCTGGGGTCCACATCAGTCCCTCCAGTCCAGATCTGCCAGTGCTGCGCCCTGAAGCGGATTGGCTGCCCACCCCCGTCCCCAGCCAGCCCCAGCACAAATCCACCTGTACCTGAGTCCTAGCACCCCAGCAGGGCTGTATGAATGGCCGAGTCAGGGTTATGTACCCAGTCAGCCTCTGGGAGTGAGGAGGGGTGGAAAGCAGTGAAAAACAGAATCCTGTGAAAAAAAGGGCAAATGTGCATCACCCCAAATTCAATGAACCACTTCCAAGCGTGTTCTGCTCCAGGCTGCTACCCCAGCCACCGGTGAGTACTGAGAAAAAGAATAAATGCAATGATCCATGCTGAAGGTGGTCACAATGCAGGGCAGCATGGAGCTATCTCTACTGGAAGCCAATGGAGATGTTCGTTGTTCCTGTTAGTTATGTTTCTACTTTTAGGCCTGGGCCATCTCTCCATGGGCTGAAGGCAGTGAGACTATGTGCATCTTAGGCACCAGTGTAGGAGGCATTTGCTGCTTTGTCCATCTGACAGCTGTTGCCTTTCCCTTGGTTCCATGGTGGCCGTTCTGGTAACGCTCCCGTTGCCTTGAGTGTCCTTGACTTACTCCCATTCCAGAGGTAGCCATGTGGCCCGCTCGTCTTTCCCATTCAACGTTCACACACTCATGGTCACGGGAACTGGTTCCCAGATGTTGGAAGACCTTCTTGAGCAGACCCATCGACATTTCTAACCTGTAGGTATTTAAGATGGGATATTCAAGAAGGGAGAGTTTGGCGATAAGCAATGTGTCATGAGAAAGTGCTTCCCAGGGTTCAGCAGGTGGTGTGGTGGTTAAGGCACTGGACTCCCACATGGCTGACTGTGGTTTGAATCCCAGACTCTGCAGTTTGAAAAATCACACTGGGCATATATGTATGTGCCCAAAATCCTGACAGGAGCATGGAGGAGTAGGGATGGTGGTCTGCCCCTGCCTGGGGCGGTGGTGGGGGGAGTTATTTTTCACTTCCCTCTCTGTCTCTCTCTGGTGAGCACGTGCACCCTACTTCCGGGCAGACCCCTCAGTCTTAACATGAAGTAAGCTCCAAGACGCCTTAATTCTCCATGTTGATGGCTACATCTGTGTGCTTGGGTCTATGTGGGTAGAATTCTCAGGTCAGTGGCTGGCTTTTCTAGGTCGTCTGCTGTCCAGTGACAGGGACTCCTTAGGAGTCAACAGAACCCTGGGGTGTGACACATTTGAGTTTGATCCTAGTCACATCTCTCAGTCTCGGCCTCATCCCTTTTCTAAAGGGGGTGATCTTTAGCTTGGAAAGGAAATGAAGCCCAAGATGCAGAGGAGGTTCTGGATCTTCTTGGGCACATTGTTGCTTTCGAATGAGGTCCTCTAAAATGGGCATGGTAGTGATAAAGGAGGAAACGAAACTGAAGCAATTGCTCTGTTCCCACCAATTACACAAGGAAGTCGGTCTCTTTGCCTTACAGTTAAAGTTTGTACGGGCTTAGGGGTTCACTGTGCACGGCAAGCTCAGGGGACAGTTACTTGTTCCTTTTTTGTTCACCTTGAGTTGCTCAATTCAATTCACAAGTATGAGTTTCTGTGCTTGGTGCAGCGAGGCTCAAGCGTGGTATGACACCATCACCCTGTACCACAGGCTAGGGTGAGTGAGATAATCCTGAACGAACAAAGGCAGCCTGCTCCTCCACTTTCTGATTAGGGAGAATGAACCTGCTTCCTCCTATGGGTTTGTTTTAATGGTGGGCTGTAATCCTCTCTGCTTTTCCTTTGGCCAGAATCCAGGCTACTCCCGACAACTTCCCCTCTGAGGTTTCCCTTTGATTTGTGAGTGAGAGGTGCTCTGGGTTTGACCCATTTCACTTCCCAGCTGGGACCTGCCTGGGGGTCATGTTCTCCTCCCTTCTGCAACTCCTTTCCCCAGTCTCAGGCTGCTCTCCTGGCCTCAGGGGTCTCCACACCTGCCTCTTGGCGGGCAGCAAAGCTGCAAAGAGACACCAATTCTCAAAGCCCTCTGGCTGCATTTAACCTGATTCTCCCTCTCCATTTTGGTTTCTTTCCAGATGGTGCAGTCAGACCTTCCTCAAGGGTGCAAATTTTATGGGCCAAATAGAGGAAAAGCAGACACTCATAACAGACACTGGGCTGGTGCTGGTATCCTCGAATCTGGAAGAGAAAAGCCTTTATTTATCAACTCAATACGCTGTCTTTCATGTGCCCAGATAGCAAAGCCAAGGGGAAGATGCCTCACTGATACAGATGAGCAGAAATCTCTGTGTAACCACGTGGTGTTTATAGCCAGCCTGCAGTGGGGAGCTCCCCGGTGGGCTGCTTGGGGACCCTATGGGGTGCTGCCCTGAAGACACTCAGGGAGTGATCGGGGGTCCCAGCCTTGACCTGGGCTCCCTCGCAGCCTTTCTCTGAATACCGATGACTAGCTTACGACGTGTTCCCACTCTTGACCAGTGCGGGGCTATGAGAACCTAGAACAGCTGTCTCTACAAGAGGACTGGCCTGCAGGGCAGCTGGACAGCTTGGGCCCAGCTCAGGACTCCCCGTTCTCAGGCCGTGGTCCCCTCTCACACTGGATTCTGTGCTGAGGTGACTATTACACAAATCGCCTTAACCCACTCGGCACAGAGAGCAGCATTTCATTTGCCGTCTGCTTCTCTCCTTTCCCTTCAATGTCACCCTCATCCACCTTCCCTCCTACCCACCTTCCCTCCTATGCACCTTCCCTCCCGCCCACCTTCCCTCCCGCCCACCTTCCCTCCCGCCCACCTGCCCTCCTATCCACCTTCCCTCCTGGCCATCTCTTGATTCGCTATTTCATTCTGGAGTGTGTGAGTGTATGTTAGCAGTGGTAGCTGTTAATATAGTTCAGTATGGAGAAGGCCAGCGATGCCGTAGCCATCATTCGCTGTCCTTCAGGATTCATGCTCATCTTCCTCATCTTCCTCCTTAATAGGATCCTTAATTTTTAGGTGGACATGTGAGTACCACAGGAATCAAGACCAAATTTCCCAATCTCCTTTGAAGTTAGCTGTGATCACATGACCAAGTCCCCAGTGAACTATAGGGGGAAGTAGGGTGCTCAATTTCTGGGAAGAGTTCTTAGAGAAAGAGCATATTCTTCTTCTTCTTCTTCTTTTTTTTTTTTTTTTTTTTCTCTTTTAAGAGAGATTTTTGCTATAGGATGCATGCGCTCGCTGCAGAGATGGGGAGAGAGAGAGAGACAGAAAACAAGAAATCACCCCTCACGGGGGATGGCCACACTGCAATCCCTACTCCTCCATTCTTCTTTTGGAATTTTGGGCACACACACACGTACTCAGCTTGAGTTTTAAGCCACCCACCGGGTCCAGGACACGAACCGTGGTCAGCTATGTGGGAGCCCAATGACGTAGCCATTACACCATCTGCTGGTCCCAAAAGAGCATATTCTTTTCCCCACCTCTTTTATTCCCCCCCTGAAGACACAGCCAGCTTGGACCAGCAGTGGAGGCCGGGAACGGTGGAGAAACACGATGAGAGGAGCCACATTCCCCAAAGGAACCGATGTTCCTGGAAGCAGCCTTCAGTCTCCGCTGGGCGAGAACTGCGGGATGACACCCCGCTCCTGCCTCCAGGTTATGCTCTCCATAGGGACCTCCCGCAGGCCCCGGGTTCTGTACTCTAGCTGCCCGCGATGGGCGTCCGCACAGTACTCCGCACTGACGGCCTTCCTTTCCGGGTTCATCCCTTCACATGCCCACGCCTTTCATGATATCACCCCTCAAACTGTTTGTCCACGTCCTCCCTCAAGGTCTGCTTCTAAAGGAGCTCCACTCAAGCTGGTAGGGGGCAGAAAGGGGGAAAGCGGTCCGTGTGGGGACCTGTGTCCACCAGGCACAGGAGGAGCTCTGCAACAGCGTGTGAAACCCCGCGGTCGTGTGTACTGTTCTCCAAGGCCGGCCTCCCAAATGACCCCCAAACCAAGACTGAGCTTAGGATTCCCAAGCGTCCGTACACATCCGAAAACTTTCTGACAAAATGCCAGATTGTAAACGGTCTGGAAAGCTGGTGGCTGTCGTGTCAATGTAAAGTCTGCTGAATAAACTTCTGAGGCTTTGTTTAGTTAGAGGGTCAGACCGAGCGTGTTGAATGTAGATTTTCTCCCTGGTACTTCCACCTGGAGAAAAAGGTGTCTATTTCTGAGGCTTTGGGTTATTTGTGATTTGGGTTGTTTTACTAAATCAATTTCATAGGGATTTGGGGGATAATTAGTGTGTGTGAATCATACTTTTATGGAGAATTTTATGTCTTCCAATAAAGTCTTTGGCTCATTAGTTTATAATTTTGGAGCTATTACTTTAAAATTGTAGGCTCGAAAGGGCCATAACCACCAGATGGGCAGGGAGAGTTGAAAGCTTGACTTTTCTTGATTACAATTGGAAACCGGAACTTTATCATCATATTCTTACAGAGGCCATGTGGCTGGGGCCACAGGCACCTGGGATGTGGGTGGTGCAGCCTTCCCTCAGCTTCTTCCTGGAAACCGAGTCATTTTCTCGACAGCAGTAGTGCGTCAACCTCCACCGGAAGCATGTACAACAGCCATGGAGTGTCCTGGCCTGAGATGATTACAGACCTTCCCTCAGGGACTGGTCGCCTTGGTTCTGTCAGAGAAGCAGATCTCTAGTCTTCAGGAGGGGGGCATTGAGGGGAGCTGTCAAAATTACTTGCTTTCGTGGAAATAGTGTAGTAATTTGTCCACAGCAAACACAGTTCTAAATTAACGTGCAGACTGGCCCCCCCCCCCCCCCCCCCGCCGTGACCTCCAGAGAGCCCGACTTGTATTAGGCTACTACAAATCCATGATATCGGGTCGTTGGAAAAGCCATGACACATTTCTGCATAGAAAAACACATCATGACTTTTCCGATGACCCAATACATTGTTGATCTTCTGAATTAAAAATTTTGACTTTGCTTTAATGTAAACGCTGTTCAACAGGTATACTAAACACTCTGAAGAGACTGACTGCAGTTCATAGGAAATCAATTCTGAAAGTTTTATTCTGACAAACAGAATAATGTATTGAAAGTTAGGTATAGCTCTTGAACAATGACTCTTTCTGTAAGGAAATTGTTCAAATTACACATGAGATTACTGTTTTCAGTTCATAACTGACTTCTGTTCTCTTGAATGCTTCTGATGTATTTTAACGTGACTTTATGGCTATCAATAAAACTGGTTTGGCTATATGAGCGTTTCAAAATGTTTATGGAAAATGCACATTATAAAAAATTATGCATAGATTTCAAAGGTATTTGATGCCAGAATAAACTCATACTTGGGTGCTATATGTATGAAATTTTGAAGTCTCCTCATACTTAAACTCATTAATTTAATGATATTTTAATTTGATTAAATAATATTTAAAAATAAAATTAATTAAAAAATACTTTCACTTTATCCAAATTTTAGAAGCAGTAGCTATTTCATGAAGAGGGAAAATAGTTGTCAGTATTCACATAGGATTATTTAGTTTTGGGACCAACAGATGGCATAGTGGTTACATTGCTGGACTCTTATGTAGTTGACTGCAGTTCAAGACCCGGACTCAGCCAGGTGTATATGCATGTGTACCCAAGATCCCAAGAGGAGAATGGAGGAGGAGAAGGGATTGCATGACCATCCACCTGGGGGATAATTTCTTGCTTCCTCTCTTTCTGTCTTTCTCTGTCTCTCTGGCGAGTGTACTCACCCCATAGAAAAATCTCTAAAAAAAAAAAAGAAGATTAGTTTCAGTTGATTCCTCTATGAAGAACTGTAATGATGGCTGATCTTATTTTGTCAAATTGAAATGAGCAGCCATTAGGTCTTTATTGTTTTCAGGGTTGTCTCAACTCCCTTTTCTGAAGCCAGAATGCACTTGAGCAGGCTGAATATCTCCATAAAATGGTATTTGCATAATTGGTGAAAATAAAATGTTTAAAAAATCAAATAGAAGAACGATCTCCCTTTGTTGTGGTGTTCTTAAGCACGATCAAATGAAAAATATGGATTAGAATGTAGTTGTGAAAAATGTAAGTGCCACACAAATTTGTTATTGTTACGTCAGCATATACCTTTGTATTTACTTAAACAAAATATTATTTCTCAAGTCTGAGGTGTAAACATTGTTTCATTTGTTGGTTTGAATTCAGGATTTTGAAACTTGCTGATCTTTTTAGAGATGCCTTAGTATTTTTACATTATTGTCGCTATTGCTAAAGAAAATCGCTTTGGATCTACTGTAGTTTAGAGTACAGCCCCCGCAATATTTCAGAACTTGTTACAGCCAAGGATAGATCTTGCATTACTCAAAACTGCTGCCCATGTAGAGATCTTAGAGGTAGAAATATGGGGGACAGCACTAACTGACCACCCAGCTTTATCCTCACGCCCTTTGCAGCGAACGTAATTTTGTCTAGGCATCTCTTCTTTCCCTGCACAGCTCTGAAAGCTACCCCATCCTGACTTCTAAAGCTGTCACCTGATTATTTTAAGCCAGTTGTAGTAATTCCAGCATCTTGCCTGGGGTTTGCTCAGGACCTGAAGCTATCCATGCCTGTCTCTACCATTATTGGGAAATGAGTACAGATAGCATAATATCATTAAATTAATGAGTTCAAGTATGAGGGGACTTCAAAATTTCATTGGTCAGTGAGACTATAAGGAAGACATCCTCTGTGGTTGGAGGGGTTTTTCTCTCTGACTGGCTGAATGTAAAGGAGAAAGCATGTTTTCCAGTTGCTCTTGGTCAACAACTTGTGAGAGTGAGAGACGTGAACTTAGAGACAAACGAACACCAGGGAAGAGCCAAGGGAATTCCAGAGCAAAGGAAGCCTTATTCTATATCTGGGCCTATCATACTCAGACTGCAGGTGAGCTTCTGTACTTGAAGCCCATATCATCCTGATCTATAAGGAGAATATCTAACTTACACTCAGAAAAGGACAGACTCAAGAAAATCCTATCAAAACCCCAAGGATTTTTTTCTTTCTTTTTTTTTTAGAAATAGAAAAGCACATTCTGTAATTTTTATATAATCTCAAGAGACTCAAATAGCCAAAACAATTTCGGAAAACAAAACAAAGTTGGAGTAATTTACACTCCCTGATTTTAAAACTACAAAACTACAGTAGCCAAAACTGTTTGGCATGGTGGCATTGGCATGAATATAGACATGCAGATTAACAAATAAACTAGAGAGCTCAGAATAAAGCCTTACATATGATTTTTAACAAAGATGCCAAGACCATTCAATGAAGAAAGGACAGTGTCTTCAACAAATAGTGTTGAGAAAACTGAACATTGACATGCAAAAGAACGAAGTTGAGCCCTTACCTTATACCACACACAAAAACGAACTCAAAATGAATAAAGACCTAAACATAAGAGTGAAAATGGTAAAACTCTTAGGAGAAAATGGGAAAATCTCCATGAGATTGGATTTGGCAATGATTTCTTAGATAAGACACCAAAAGCACAGAAGCATAGGTAGATTGTACTTTATCAAAATGAAAAAAAAATCACTAACCCCATAGCTCATTGTAAGTACTGTGTACATAAACACAGACTCCACATGGGGGACTGTGGTTTGAATCCTGGTTACTGAAGTTTGAAAAATGCTAAGCATGTCATCATGCATGCCCCAAATGCTGACAAGATGGACAAATGTAGAAGAAAAGATTATGATGTGACCACTCTCCATTGGGGGATGCTTTCTCCCTCTCCCCCCTCTCTCTGGTGACCACACCCACTCTGTAGCAATACATTTTTTATTTTAAGATTAAAAACTTTCATACATAAAATGACACTATCAAGAGAGTAAAAAGGCAATCTATAGTATGGGAGAAAAATTATTGCAAATCAAGCATCGATAGAGTTACTTTTCTTTTCTGAAGAAGATATAAATGGCCAGTAAGCACATAAAAAGATGTTCACCATTACTAATCAATCAGAACCATAATGAGCTATCACTTCACCTCCATTCAGATGGCTATGATAAAAAACCAAACCAAAAAAAACCCTCAGAAAATAACAAGTGTTACCCTCTGGTATCTATGTTTGCTTTCTATGCTGTTTTTCCCCCACATTTTATTGAAATACTAGAGATCTTAATTAATCTAAGTATTTTCATAGCAAACACAGCTGATATATTCATTTCCATGAACAAAAGTCTAACTTTAGACATCCTATAAAGTAGCACCTAGCTGGGGTTATATATCTTACTGCAGTCATTGAATACATATTTTTTTCTGAAGCTTTTTTTTCCCTAACTTAGTTGTAGGTTCACACATGATACTTTGGGGGAAAAGCCTTTTTTTTTTTCTCCTCAACGTTTAACTAAAAACATTTTTAAAAACTACAGCTTGCTGCTGACCCAGCATTCTCGTTTCCGTGTGAGACGTGTTATTACAGTATGTTTACAGTATCAGGTGTACAGTACATGAAAGGGTCCACTCTACTGCACAGGCCTCTCCTCTTCTTTCCCTATCATCCCAGCATACAAAATGTGATTTCCCATCCAGAATATACTGCATAGTGACTTAATCATGCATATTATTATAAAAAATTTTCCATTTCTAGTTCCTAGAATTTTTTTACCCCTCTTTCTGACCCTCTGTCCTTTCCCAACCTCTTCTCACACTATCTCTGGTGTCTACAATCGCCTTCCATTCCTTTCCCACCCACATTGTATTGATCACACAATTTCTTACATAATCTAACTATTTTCAATGGTGAGTTTACTCATTACTATTAAGAAAACCAGTTGTCGACAGTCTGCTCCATGGCTCCTGCGATCTAGCCATTCTGGGAGAAAGGAAGATGTCCCACTCCTAACTGGGCCTCCAGCATACAAAACCCGCGTGGTAGGAAAACCCCTTTCAAGTCTCCTGTCTCTGAATCAATCTTTGTCTCTCTCTACCTCTGTCTCTGTCCTCTCTCTCTCTCTGTCTTTTTTTAATTTCTGCTTTTTAGAATTTTTTAAGGTGAGGCGTTTTACAGGGCCCTTTGGCCCCTCCCTCCTAGGCCTTTGTTTTGTTAATAATACCCTCTGCTCCTCCCAGAACAGCCCTTCTTCAAGAGACAGTCTGCTCCATGGCTCCTGCGATCTAGCCATTTCAAGCGCGCCGCGTGGTTTTCTAATTATTGATTTTTATTGAAATTTTTTGAATATTAATTTTTCTTTTTTAGATTTATTGAAAAGTTTTTCTCTGTTTCTTGTCTGGTTTTTTTTTTTTTTTTTTTTTTTTTTGCTGTTGTTGGTATTGTTTCCCTCTCTCTGCTTCCATTTCTGCACACTCCCCGACCCTCAGATTGAACTTCCAAGTTTGGGAAGAAACCGACCATCCGCCAGATGACTAGAAATCGCTGCAGGACCACAAGAAATATGGAGAAGCAGGAAAATGCCTCTCCTCCAAGGGAAACGGATAGCTCCTCTTCATCCACACACAGTTCAATGGAAATCATGGAAATGTCTGATAAAGAATTCAGAACATTCATAATGGCAAAGCTAACAGAGACAGAAGAGAAGAGAGACAAGGAACTGCTGAAGAGGAAGGAGAAAGGAGTTGAACAGTTCCAGGAGGTGAGGAAATTCATGCAAGATCTAAAAGAGGAGTTTCACACTTTACAAAAGAATCAGATGGAACTGTTAGAGATGAAGGCTATAATACAAGAAGTCAAAATCTCCCTTGAAAGTATTAAAAGCAGACTAGATCATACAGAAAATAGAATCTCTAATGTAGAAGAGAAAATGGCTGGCCTAGAAAAATCCACCATGAAGACTGAGAAAATGGCCAAAAAATTTGAGAATAATATGTGAGAAGTACTAGATACAATTAAACGTCCAAACATCCGGATAATAGGCATGCCAGAGGGTGAAGAGACTCATAAGGGCATTGATAATCTATTCCATGAAATGCTGCAAGAAAACTTTCCAAACCTGGAGAGGCACTCAAAGATTCAGTCCCAAGAAATACAGAGGACTCCAAATAGAATCAACCCAAGAAGATCTTCTCCAAGACACATTATAGCCAGATTGACCAAAACCACAGACAAAGACAAGATACTAAGACTGGCAAGAGAAAAAAGGCAAGTTACCTACAAAGGGTATCCCATCAGACTAACGGCAGACCTCTCATCGGAGACAATGTGAGCGAGGAGAGAATGGGAAAATATATTCAAAATATTAAAGGAAAAGCAATTTCAACCGAGAATTCTGTACCCAGCAAGGTTATCGTTTATTTGGGAAGAAAAGACATGGACTTTCCCAGATAAACAAAACCTGAAAGAATTTACCAGCACCAGACCAGATCTCCAAGAAGTTCTTAAGGGAGAGCTATGCCAGTAAAATTAAATGCAGACACACAGAAACAAGAGTTCAAAAACTAAGAAAATGGGCAACTTAATTGTAGGGACAATGTTTGGAGATGAATATTATATCCCAGAATTCAATCTGGAAGATTGAACCTTAACAGAAGAAAGATTAAGTACATGAGACTGAACCGATGAAACAACATTCTGTGACTTGACTGAATTATTGCTGCTTTTCTCCTAAGCTTTGTTTTCCGGTTTTAAAGGATTTTTGTCCTGTCTTGAGCTGTTGATAGGTGCATGTACCTACTATTTGAACAGAATACTAACCTGTTTCTAGGCTTTAAGTTTCAAGGAAATATCATTACCAGTTCAAAACTACTCTTCTTGAAATTACCTGCTGAAAGTAGTTAGATTACTTATGATATTGTGTGGTCAACAAAATGTTGGGGAAAAAGGAATGGAAGACAACTGTATAGAGCACAGATAGTGTAATAAGAGAGTGGGAAAGGGCAGAGGGTCAAACATGGGGTAAAAAACATATATATACGTATACATATGTATGAAAGTAGAAATGGAATATTATTGATGATAACATGCTTGATTAAGCCACTATGCAGTTTATTCTAGATGGGAAACCACATTTAGTACGTTGTGATGATGCTCAGGGAATGAAAGTTAAGTAATTAAAAAAAAAAGTTGCAGGAGGAAAAAAAAAACGGTAAAACTGTTCGTATCAATTTAAAAATAAATGCATATTTGATGACTGCAGTAAGCTATATAGCCCCAGCTGGGTACTACTTTATAATATGTTCATTCTACTCACTGGGGTTTATGCCTAAAGTCAGACTTGGGTTCATGTATAGGTATATATCAGCTGTGCTAGCTATTGGATATATTTAGACTAATTAAGTTCATTAGCAAATCAATTAAATGGGGGTGGGGAAGGCATAGAAAGCAACCATGCATACCAGAGACAATGTGGGAGGAGGGTGGAACATGGCAGAGGGTGAGGGATAAGGAATCAAGGATGGCAAAACAAAAAACAAAGTATACAAGACATAAGAATTGGAAAATTATTTGCTGAAAACATGTATGTTGATGTGCTTGATTGAGCCATTACACAGTGTATTTTGGATGGAAAATTCATTTGTATGCTGTAGTGATGTATAGTGAATTAATGTAAAAAATAAATAAATTTAAAGAGAAAAAAAAAATCTTAAAAAAATTAAAAAGTGGGCAGCCAAAAAAAAAAAAAGAAAGAAAAGAAAACCAGTTGTAACTTAAATCAAAGAAATGCCAAGGAACTTCGCTTAAAGCCAGGAAACAGGTTAGGATTCTGTTCAAATGGTAGGTGCATGAACCTATCAGTCTCATGTACTTTTATCTTCTGTTCTGGTTCAGTTTTCCTGATTAAATTCTGGGATATAATATTCCACTCCAGACTTGTCCCTACGATTAAGTTGGCCATTTTCTTAGTTTTTGAACTCTTATTTCTGTGTGTCTGTATTTAGTTTTCCTGATATAGCACACCCTTGAGAACTTCTTGGAGATCTGGTCTGGTGCTGGTAAATTCTTTCAGGTTTTGTTTATCTAAGAATGTTCTTGTCTTTTCTTCCCACATGAAAGATAATCTTGCCAAGTACAGTATTCTTGGCTGAAATTGCTTCTCTCTTAACACTTTGAATATATTTTCCCATTCTCTCCTCGCTCGCATTATTTCCGATGAGAGATCTGCTGTTAGCCTGATGGGATATCCTTTGTAGGTAACTTGATGTTTTTCTCTTGCCAATCTTAGTATCTTGTCTTTGTCTGTGGTTTTGGTCAATCTGGCTATAATGTGTCTTGGAGAAGATCTTCTTGGGTTGATTCTATTTGGGGTCCTTTGTATTTCTTGGGACTGGATCTTCGAATGCCTCTCTAGGTTTGGAAAGTTTTCTTGCAGGATTTCACGGAATAGATTATCAATGCCCTTATGGGTCTTTTCACCTTCTGGAATGCCAATTATCCGGATGTTTGGACGTTTGATGGTATCTAGTACTTCTCGTATATTATTCTCAAATTTTTGGGCCATTTTCTCAGTCTTCATGGTGGATTTTTCTAGGCCAGCCATTTTCTCTTCTACGTCTGAGATTCTATTTTCTGAATGATCTAGGGAATCAAGGATGGGGGAAAAAAGCAAAACATACAGAAAACAAGAAATGGAAAATTATTTGCCTGACAATATCATGTTTGTTAATGTGCTTGATTGAGACAATATTCAGTGTACTCTGGATGGAAAATCTCATTTTGTATGCTGTAATGATGTACAGTGAATGAATGCAAATAAATAAATTTAAATTAAAAAAGAAAAGAAAAGAAAGTAACAAGCGTTGATGAGAATGTGAGAAATTGGAACCCTTGTGTATTGCTGGTGAGAATGTAAAATGGTGCCACTTCTATAGAAAATGATATGATTATTCTTCAAAAAATGAAATAGAAATTACTGTATGACCCAACAATTTCACTCAAAAGAATTGAAAATAGTGACTGAACACATAGGTATACAAAAAAGGTTTGCGGAAGCATCGTTTGCAATACCCAAGGTGGAAACAATGTAAATGTCCTTTGATGGAAATGAATGAAACGTACAATATGGTTTTTCTCAGAGTGTGTTAAGACAGAGACATTACCATACATTGGGTCAATGGAAAAGTCATGATGCATTTTTATATAGGAAATGGAAAATTACATCTTGACTTTTCTGACAATCCAATATTATCAACAGGTAACTTTCCATTTTTGTGTCTATTAAGTGTTTTAATTTTTTTCCCTGATTCCCTCCCTTTTTCCCCTTATTATTCATCCCCTTCTATATTGTCTCTCCTATCTAAAGTTGGTCTCCCTGCTGTTATACCTTCCAATCTTTTAGGTTCTGCTATACAGGATAGCCATTGGGTATATATATTAAGCAGGGACATACAATGCTGTCTTTATAGTCTGGCTGACTTCGCTTAGCATGAAATCTTCTATATTTGTCCATTTATACCAAATTTCAGGGGCTCATTGTTTTTTATGGCTGAGTAGCATTCCATAGGAAAAACAAATAAGGTGTTTTTTTTTTTTTTTGGAGAGGTTTTGTTATAGGGCGTGTGCACTCGCCAGAAAGACAGAGAGAGACAGAGAGACAGAAAGCAAGAAATCACCCCCCACAGGGGATGGCCACGCCACAATCCCTTCTCCTCCATTCTCCTCTCGGGATCTTGGGCACACACGCACACGCACCCGGCATGAGTTTAAGTCACCGGGCCAGAAACTTGAACCGCGGTCGACTACGTGGGAGTTCAGCAACATAGCCATTATGCTAACGCTAACTGCTGGTCCCATTTTTTTTTTTTTTTTTTTTTTTTTTTAGGTGGTGACTTGGAGTAGATTAACCTTTTAACCTTCGTATTTGTCCACAATAACTGGAGGTATTTAAATATGCAAAGTTAAACCCAGAGAACAGGGGCGCGTGCGTGCACCTGTGTGTTGTAGTAGCCAAGTAACGGTCTGTGTAAGCAAGTATATAGTCCCTCTGATCCTCAGTGGTTTTCGTTACCAGCAGTATAGTACAGTGAGATATTTTGAGAGAGACAAAAAAAAGAGAGACCACATTCACATGACTTTCATTCCAGTGTATTGCTATAATGGTTCTATTTTTAGTTATTGTCGTTGATCTCTTACTGTGCAAAATTTATACATTTAGTTTTGCTATTGTTAGGTATGCATAGGAGAAGAAACCACATCGCGTTCATTATCGCCACAGTTTCAGGGGTCTGCTGGGAGTCTTGGAACATATCCTCCCACAAATGTGAGGGGACCAGTGTAAACACAAGAAGATTTGAAGGTATAGAAAGCCAGTACCTGGGTGACAAGCTGCAATTTAAGGAGGAGAGCACGGCCGGAGGTAAAAAATTTCTATCCTAGGGAATGCCTAGGGGACATCCAATATGTTGTTTCAAGCTTTGGCTGTGCTGTGTTGTAATTCCTCTCTTTGTTTCTCCTCTTTTCAGTCAAAACATGTGATGAGCAATAACCCCAGTTTGTGACTGAGAGTGTTCAGCGTGACGTAAAACGGGCGAGTAGGAGAGGATGGCTGTATCTGTGGAGCTGATGGGGACAGAGTGAAAGCTGCAGTTGGCCTGGTCAGGACAATGAACCCCTCATCCCTCCTTGGTAATTCCTGGCAGGGCTTGGAGGAAGCTTTCCACAGCAGACAGAATGGGTGTTCCAGACACTTCCTTTGGATGTTAGGGGGTGACTCTAGAAACCTACAGACTATGGGAACCAGCATCTAGCGTAATGGCTATGTCGCTGGACTCCCATGTAGTTGACCGCAGTTCGCGTCCCAGACCCGGTGGCTTAAAACTCACGCCGGGCGCGTGTGCGTGTGTGCCCAAGATCCCGAGAGGAGAATGGAGGAGAAGGGATTGCGGCGTGATCACCCCCCCGGGGGGGTGATTTCTCGCTTTCTGTCTCTCTGTCTCTCTCTGTCTGTCTGGTGAGCGCATGCGCCCTATAGCAAAAACCTCTCCAAAAAAAAAAAAAAAGAAACCTACAGACTTTGACATCAGGGTTACAAATGGAATCAAGTTCATTATAATGTGTAAATTCAAACATATTTTCGTGGCTTTGCAGCAGTGGTTATGTTTTTTATCCCTCAGTCCTTGACATGTTCTCTCCTAGCATATAAGCTTTGGTTGAAAAGATATTTAAATTGAGAACTAACTAGAGTCACAAGCTAAGGTTGGTGCCGGATGTTGCTTATCTTAGGACACACAAATGATCAAAGTCAACAGAGCATGTTCCACGAGCTCTCTTGTTACACTTTTTTTCTTTTTTTTTTGTATCATTCACAATGAAGAGGGAAAGAAAGTGATGTCAGAGGTGGATATTGCCATAGCAGGCCTTTGCTTTGTGTTCGCTTTAATCCTCCTCTCTAGGCTCCCTGCATCTCGCAATGGGCTCCCAGAGCTAGGTCTGCTTTGTGGAAGACTTCCAGTGCTAAGGGCGGGAGACCGCTGTGCAGAGCTCAGCTCTTCTTCTTCCTCGTCTTTTGTAGAAATCTGGAAGCTTCAGTCAGGGGTCGATGAGCCTGTCTCATCCAAAGACACAAATGTTGAACACACCAGCGTGGCTAACGTGTGCAGTGTTGGCGTGGCTAATGTGTGCAGTGTCAGTGTGGCTAACATGTGCAGTGTCAGCGTGCTAACGTGTGTAGTGCCGGGTGGCTAACATACGTAGCATCAGCGTGGCTAACTTGAGGAACCAGCAGGGCTTAGCTTACAATGTCTCCAGGTGGGAAGATGCAATTGGTTTTCCCAGTACATCCTCCAATTGTGGTCTTGCTCTGCTACTGAAATAACGATCCGCAGGGATTCAAAATGGAGAGGAAATGCAGCTTAGGTTCCTGCTCCCTTTCATGGAGGAGCACAGTTCAATGAGCCCTCTGGATCGTCTCAGAACAGTGTCTCAAATGGCCAATGCGGGCTGATCCTCACAGTCCTTTAATGTAGGCTTTGAGGAGAGCAGAGTTTAGTCTAGAAAGGGAGGAAGAGAAGAGCACGTGTTGGCCACGATGCTGCGAAGGATCTGCGTGATCGCTAGGCCACGGATACCTGGGAGGACCTGAGTGCAGCTCTGGGAGGCAGGGCTGACTGCTGAGGAAACGCCAGGACAGCTGTGTTACTCGAGCTCACGCTGCACAATGCGAATGTGGGGGTGTGCACGTGTCTTGGGGGTTTGTACTTTCTTGGGAACTATTCTCTCACCTCTATTTTTTCTTTATTGAGGTAAAGTTCACATAACAAAATTAACCTTTTAGAAACATACAACACAGTGGCATTTAGTACTTCCACAATGTTGTGCAACCGTCTTACCTATCCAGTTTCAGAACTTTTAACCACCCTATAAGGGTATTATTCTTTTTCCCATCAAGCAGTCTCTCCTGTGTTCCTCTTCCTCCAAGCCCTTGGCAATCACTAATCTGTTTTCTTTCTCTATGTCCTCAGTTATTCCTGATATATCATGGAAAAGGACTCATACCAGGGAACTTCAAGAAAATTCATGGAAGGTACCAGCAGATGGCATAATGGTTATGTCGCTGGACTCCCATTTGGCCGACTGTGGCATGAGTCCTGGACTCGGTGGCTTGAAACTCTTGCTGGGCATGTGTGCGTGCATGCTCAAAATCCTGAGAGAAGACTGGAGGAGAAGGGATTGTGGCATGGCTTTCCCCTCAGGGGGTGATTTCTCCCTTTTTGTCTCTGTCTCTCTGGTGAGTATGCATGCCCTACAGCAAAAATCTCTCTAAACCTAAAAAAAAAAGAAAATAGGAAGATGGAAGTACAAGTTAATTTTGGTGCAATAAAAATGGAAGTCTATGCATAGATTTTTAATAGGCGTGGATTTTCCATGAACTTTTGATGAGCCCTTTTATACTGTGTGACCCTTGGTGTCTAGCTTCTTTTATTTAGCATAACATTTTCAAGATTCCTCCATGTTGTAGCATGTATCAGTACTTAATTCTTTTTTTATGGCTGAGTTTCATTACATGGATATACCACATTTTGTTTAGTCATTCATCAGTTGATAGCATTTGGGTTGTTTACACCTTTTGGCTATTGTGAGTAGGGTTGTTATGAACATGTGTGTACAAATTTTTATTGAAAGTGTCTTCCCTTATTTTATACCCTACCTTTCTCAGTGTGCTAGAGGTAAATATATGTGTGTGTGTGTGTGTATATATATATATATGTATATATATATATATATCTTAAATAAAACATGATCACACAAATTTTGATGGTTCTATTAGTCCTATGATTAGAGGTGTAAACATCATAACATATTCATTGCTACAGATGAAAAATAAAGATACATATAACCAAATGGGATGGAAAAGTCATAAAAATTAAAAAATTCTATACTCTGATAGGGAAGTGTCTTGTAATTTTTGGTCATCTTTAAGGAACTGAAGTTAAAAATAGCAGAAACGCATTATGGCATAATTGATATAAGGGAGATTTTACAGATTATTAAACAACAAATTCACATTGAAAGAAAAGGTCTTGGCTCCATATGTTAACAAATTGGACATTTCTCTATTATGTATTATATCCATATTTTAATATATAACACATATAGAATTTAAACAATAAATTTATATAATTTTATGTTTACGTGTTTAAGATTCAGAAAATAAATCATGAGAGCTGTTAGACTGTGCTCACTCCCCCTTTTTTACTGGTTGTAGATGGATTGTCGAAGGCTCAGTTCTCTAATGGGAATTACTCTAATGGGGAGAGGACGGAGGTGAGAATGGGCCGGAGGCTACTCTAAATGCTTCTAGGAACCAGGAGACAGGGAGACAGGAGGTCAGCTCTCCAGTTCCTCATGACACAAGCAGCGAAGTGCCGTTGAACGTGGTCAGAGAGAGGGTGCTTCCCAGAGACCCTTCGTGGTTGGATCCCCAGGGGCTGCTCTTAGGAAGGAGGGAGGTCCAGCTGAGGGCAAGTGTGACCATCAGTGCTGGCTCGGGGAGTGAGGCCATGGACACCAACCCGCCCCACCCACCATCCCTGACCTGCCAGCCTTTACATCCAAGCTGTGTTCTCAGTACAAGGGAGAGAAAATGCCTCCCCTTGGGTAGTCCTCAGCTCATTCTATTTGAAGCAGGTGACCTTTCCTATCTGAGAAAGGGCTTCCAGAAGGGAAAATCACAGTGAACGGATACGGCCTGATTTCATTATTTGGCCTACAGCAGCTGGGGGGACACAAAACATGCAGGAGCAGCAGAGCCCTGTGTTCTTCCCTAGGAGTGAAGGAGACTGGTGATTTCTCGTTCTCCATAGGCAGGAGACTTAGCCGACAGCCAGCACTGACTGCCAGCTACTGCTACATGAACAGGAACTGACTATCCCCGGTCAGATTGCTGCTCAAGAAATTGGGTTCTTGGCCTAGCTGCCATGCGGTTACAGGACCATGGTGTCCTGGAAGGCTGGAAACCACATGGCTGACCCCAGGTTTGGATCCCTGGGTTGCTCTGAAAACATGCGGGATACACACATGGATGCCCAGGATCCTGAGGAGCTAGAGGGCTGGGGAAAGTGGGTCGTGGCATGATGAGACCCTATCGAGTGTACTTCTGTCTCTCTCTCATGCGCTTGTACATACACTATCAAAAAAGAAAGAAAGAAGGAAGGAAGGAAGGAAGGAAGGAAGGAAGGAAAGAAGGGAGGGAGGGAGGAAGGGGGTTCTCTGTGTATTTAGACCCCTCCCAGCCAGTCTTAGATCTTAGTGCAACAGGTTCATCATTTTGGTGCCCTTTTTTTTTTGAGAAAGAGAGAGAACCCTCCCATGGGGCATGATCACAGAGGTCCTTTATGCCCTATTTCTCTTCCCTGTCAGGGTTTTGAACATACTGCTCACATGCTCAGCATGTTTTTCAGACTGCCAGGCCGGGATTTGAGCTGCAGTTTGCCACACTGGATCCTACCCCCTATGCATAGCACTTAACCACCTCTCTACGGGGCTAGCCTTGGTGACATTTTTAAGAAAATAAGAAATACCTGGTATGTATGTATCAACATGGTAAGACATTCAATGCTAAAGTAAAATGAAGGGCAAACTCTTGCTTCTCAAGGCCAAATATGATGTGAGCCAAATAAAACTTTTGAATCCAGCCTTTCAGGCACAAAGAACAATAGAATCCTGTTATTTGACACAAAGTGGACAAACCTAGATGATATGAAGCAAAGTAAAATAAGCCAGACTACGAAAGACAAATATTGTACATCTCTCCTTGACTTATATGGAACATCTGCCTTGTATGGTGGAAACTGAAGGTCTCAGAAGTATAGAATTAGAGAGAGTAATGGCAGACCCCAGAAACTGCATGGGATTGGGTGATGGGAAGTTTGGGAGAAAAAAGGATTTTTCATAGACATGAGAATGCACGCCAAGTAGAAGGAGAGGTTTGGGATGAAGTACCACAGCGGAGTAAAAATATGTGCAGTTCAATATGTGCTTCTCAAAAACTATCTAGAAGGACTGATATCAAATAATGTAATGTTCACTGTTGAAGATGAATATGTAGTCTTGATTTGCTTAATACCGTGTATGTATACTTCAAAAAACTGTAATTACCCCCACAAAAATGTACATCGATATATGTAAACCAAAACTATTCTTTTTTTTTTTTGGAGAAGTTTTTTTTTTTTTTTTTTGCTATAGGGCATGTGCGCTCACCAGACAGACAGAGAGAAACAGAGAGACAGAAAGCAGGAAATAACCCCCCAGGGGGGATGGCCACGCTGCAATCCCTTCTCCTCCATTCTCCTCTCGGGATCTTGGGCACGCACGCACATGCGCCCGGCGTGAGTTTTAAGCCACCGGGTCCGGGATGCGAACTGCGGTCGACTACGTGGGAGTTCAGCGACATAGCCATTACGCTAACTGCTGGTCCCTAAACCAAAACTATTTTTAAAAAGCCCATAATTTTTCCTTTTCCTGAGTCTTTTTTTTTTAAAACACACCTCATCTGGGAATCACCAAACTCAAAAGATAGACAGTGGGCCAGCAAGTAGTGTGGGGGTTAAGGCAGCTGGATTCTACATTACCAACCATGAGGGTTGAGTCCTGGACCCAGCACCTTGAAAATCACACTGGGTGCATGTGCGTGCATACCCAAAGTCCCAAGAAAAGAATAAAGAAGAGAGGGTTGTGGCATGGCCTTCCTCCCTGAGGGGTGACTTCTCACTTTCTCCTTCTACCCTCCCTAGAGAAGCAAATATCTCAAAGCAAAATTAAAAAAGAAAAAAGAAGACAAACAGCAAGAAGTATTAAATTATCTGTAATTCTCAAAACCTGAAGACAACTCTGAGCAATTATAATGGAGGTGTTCATAAAATTAACTTCTTTGGATGGGTTAGACATTTTCACCATCTTAGACAAGTCAATGAGGTGAAAGCACCCCAGTTACTGGCTATGGAAGGTTATGCACAGCTTGTTAGAAGCCAAAGGGCTTAAGGGCTTGCTGTGTGACTTCAGAATTGAAAAGGCACTGCCAATAAGATGTCTTTGCATGTGTGCATATGTGTGTGTGTATGTATATGCGTGTGTATTTAAGTCTGTGTGTATATGCACACACACACATGTATATAAAATGTGCATACGTGTCTGTATGTATATGTGCATGTGTGTGCAGATATATCTGTATGTGCATGTGTATATGTCCGTGTGTATGTGTCTGTATGTGACATTTCCTTTGCTGAGTCTGGCTGAAGGGAAAAGAAAGCATTTTTTTTAAAAAACAGAATCCCACCCTCAGATAACCAGATGCTAATGGCTGTGAGTGCCATTGGATTTACGGTCATTCAATAAATGTGTCATGGAGATAGCCCTGGACTTGCTGTCAGGAGCTTGGGCCCAGGATCCTGGCTCTTCCACTTGCAGCTGAGTGACTGTGAACAAGACATGGACCTTCCCCAGCCTCTGTCTCATCTGTGAGGAGAGGTCTACCCTCATTGGTCCTAGGGTTGTTGCTGGTTCTGAGCTCTGATCATGTGATGACTTTGGGACACCTACTGGTGTCAGGGGCCCAGCTCACCCACCCATCTGCACAGCTCACCGCCTCCTGAGTCCCAGTGTTTCTGATGCGCAGTGGTCTGTTAAATCTGAGGTGCTTGCTAGCTGACTTCGGTAGAAAAGGAAAGGGACAAAAAGTCATAAAATATGGATGTGCCACCTGGTGGTATGAGACAACTGTGCTGACTTCAGAGTTTTCCTTGGCCACGAGAGTCCACTCTTTCGGTGGCCCGTATTTTAGACTCATGTACCCAGAGTGAAGCAATGATAAGAGTGCACTGCGTCCCACTGGCAGAGAGGAGCAAAATGGAGCTCTTCTTCACGGCGTGTTTTCCTCGTGCCTCCGGAGAGCGGCTCTTTCAGCTGCTGAAATAGAAAGCCACAGACCAAAGACCATCTCAGGTCCCAGACTTGAGAGACACTGGGCAGGGATCCCAATGGGAAGTCAGCGTGGAGAACAGCTGCAGGTGCTCGAGGACGCTCGGGTCGCAGATGTGGCTCTGCAGATGGACGTTGGCTCTTCTGGGACTGGTTAGAAGAGAGAGGCTTGCAAAGGGATGGCTGCCTTCCCAAGATAATAACCCCTCCGGGGCTGCGGCCGGCTCTGTCTCTTCCCCGACTACCTGCGGGGCTGTCTGTTGTCCGCTCAAGTCTGCAGGCTCCCCTTGCCCTCCCTGTCCACCCCGGTCACTGCCTGTGTCCTTTCTGTGTCCTGCCCTCAGTGCTGGCGCGGGGACAGCACTTGACTTTGCCACTGGAGAAAAGTTACTCACTTCCCTCTCCTCTTGGGGCAAAACGCACGGAGACGCCTTTGTGAAGTCAGAAATGCTACACAGGCCCAGTGCTCTGGTTTCTGTTCTTTGCTGCTTTCCAAAGCGTCTCTACACAGTGTGTGCAGGAGCGTCTCCTGGGACGTGGCTCTGTGATGGTCGACGCTGGCTCGGTGTTTGCAAACTTCTTTGGTTTTGGAGTTTTCTTCCTGTGAGAAATGACCATGTCTTTACTTTGTGGCTCTTCTGCTATTAATTTTTTGAAAGTGAATAGGAATTCGATTGTAAAAAAAGAATTTAATTGTAAATTGATACTTCTTTCTGATTTAGTAGTTAGCACAGATACCTTAAAATACTGAAATCTGGGGGCCAGCAGTTAGCGTGATGGCTATGTTGCTGGACTCCCACGTAGCCGACTGTGGTTCGAGTCCCAGACCCGGTAGCTTAAACTCACGCCGGGCGCGTGTGCGTGCGTGCCCAAGATCCCGAGAGGAGAATGGAGGAGAAGGAATTGCAGCGTGGCCATTCCCCCTGGGGGGTGATTTCTCGCTTTCTGTCTTTCTGTCTCTCTCTGTCTGTCTGGCGAGCGCACGCGCCCTGAGCAAAAACCTCTCCAAAAAAAACCAAAAAAACAAAAACCTGAAATCTGAAACAGAAATATTTAATTAAACTGACACCAAGTATTTTTTTTTTTTTTTTTTTGGTAACAAATAACATTTCTTAATAGTTCTTTAATACTTATTTTTGGAATCTCTCTAGCTTTTCCTAGTATATATACAGCTTTGGAGAAATTTGTCCATCTGTGATTTCAAGCTTGGGTTATATGTAAGTAACATTTCATTACATGTATATCATTTGGGATTTTTAAACTGGTGACAAAAACCACCGTAAACAAAGTCAGAAGAGGAAAGATCATTTGTATTTGCAATTTACATCACATAAATATACAGTTTTCCAGTAGATTAGTGTGAGGAAGACCTACCCAGTAGATAAAAGGGCAAACACATTAACATATAATTCACAGGAAAAAAAAAGTTTAAAAATGTAACTCTCAGTGTATGAAAAAATTCCAACTTTACTCATGGTAAATTAAAACTAGGATGAGCCATACCTTTCATCAGATTGGTAAAGATGAAATCTTGGGACCAGCAGTTAGCGTAATGGCTATGTCGCTGGACTCCCATGTAGTTGACCGCGGTTTGAGTCCTGGACCCGGTGGCTTAAACTCACGCCGGGTGCGTGTGTGTGCGTGCCCAAGATCCCGAGAGAAGAATGGAGGAGAAGGGATTGTGGTGCAGCCATCCCCCCTGGGGGGTGATTTCTCGCTTTCTATCTCTCTGTCTCTCTCTGTCTTTCTGGCTAGCGCACGCGCCCTATAGAAAAAACCTCTCCGAAGGAAAAGAAAAGATGAAATCTTGTTAGCATGCTGTTTTATCAACGTGGGGAGTGCAAACTTGACAGTGGGAGTGTAGATTGGTATACTCTCTGGTGGATTAAATTAGCAATATCTACAAATAGCACACAGATATGACTCAGTGTTTCCTTTGCTAGAAACATGCTCTAACATACAGTCATACCAATGTGAAATAATGTTTGCGTAAATAAGTTCACTGCAACATTATTTGAATAGTAAAAGACTGGCAACAATGTAAATGTACGAGTTAAAAATTACTGTAATTTCTACATGTCTAGACAATTGCCTGTTTTGCCGCCATGAAAAAGAATGCAGCGGGCATATTTGTACTGAGTGGAGAAATTCTAAGATACATTGAAGGGTATAAAGGCCAACAAGAGGATCTTCTAAGTCTACGGAAAATGCTTACTATGAAAAAACTGTGTGGATTTCTAAATTTTTTACACCAAAATAAACTTGTACTTTAATTCCATTTCCCACAACCTGTTTGAAGTCCCCTCCTATATATAAAATGCATATTATGGGGACCAGCAGTTAGCGTAATGGCTATGTCACTGGACTCCCATGTTGTCGACCACGGTTCACGTCCTGGACCTGGTGGCTTAAAACTCATGCTGGGCGCGTGTGCGTGCATGCCCAAGATTCCGAGAGGAGAATGGAGGAGAAGGGATTGCGGTGTGGCCATCCCCCCTCAGGGGTGAATTCTCACTCTCTGTCTCTCTGTCTCTCTCTGTCTGTCTGGCAAGTGCACGTGCCCTATAGCAAACAACAACAACAACAACAACAACAACAAACCTTTCCAAAACAAATGCATATTATGTATTTATCGATTTGCCTTGTAACCTACTGATGGATGCATATGTGTATGTATGTATATATACATGTTTGTGTGTGTGTGTGTATGTGTGTGTGTGTGTGTATTTGTACTTGTATATAATACCTCTGAATTGGTAAACAAGAAATGGGTAATAGAGGAAAGGGAAAAGGGAAGAATGCTTTGAATTGTGTATATTTTGAATATTTTGTACCACAGGCAAATGTTTCCATTTAAAATTTCACAGAAAATTAATTTTTAAAAAAGACAGAGTGTCACGATGTTGCAATCCTTCTATCTCAGCATCTTAAGCAGCTGGATTCACAGGTACATGCTACTGCCCTTGTTTTTAAGGTTGGACCAGGAATCGAACTTGGACCTCACATGTGGTTCCAACCTGCAGAGCACAGCATCTTAATACGCATCATGGCCACTGCACCCAAAATTACTATTTAAAAAGACAAAAATGCTACTTTCTCTTCCTTTTTGAATTATTTATTTAATTTATTATTATTTCAAATTTGTTATAGGGCTCATGTACGAGAGAGAGAGGGAGAGAGAGAGAGATAGAGAGTAAGAAACAAGCTGTCAGGTCTGGGACTCAAATTGTGGTCAGCTATGTGGGAGTCTAGCATCTTAACCATCATGCCATCTGCTGGCCTCGACTTTCTCTTTGAATATCTGAAGTTAGCTGTGGCCTCTAAAAACTATCACCCTTATCTCCTAGGCACAACTGTCAAGGCTAAGGTGTTCTCCTTCAAATTGTGGGTCACCTATTTCTGTTTTTCATTTTCAAATAGAAGGCTTTCCTAGAGCAAATCTGCAAAAATTATGGCGCTCTTTCTTAGCTCTCTGTGTCCAATCTTTCAATTCTAGGTTGTCTTCTAGGTGGTTACATCTCTCTCTTCTTTTTTTTTTCTAAAGAATTATTTTATTTCATTTATTATCATCATCATTGTTTGTTCTAATTTGATCAGAAAAAGGCAGAGAGCGAGAAAGGGAAAGTAGGAAAGCAAGCTTCCAGGTCTGGGACTTGAACTGTAGTCAACCATGTGGGAGTCCAGCATTCCAAACACCACGCTACCTGCCGGCTCCACATTTCTCTCTTCTTTAGGCAAAATCGAGACCTCTTCTTTTTTTCCAGTTGAATATTATTGCATGACAAATACTGTACTAATCTCTCTGCATTATTTTTAAATCACCACATTTGTTTTATTCTAGCTCCATTTTACAGATGAAGAAATGGAGAAAGAAACTTCACAGAGAGGTGAAGTTCTTTGCTCAAAATTGCAGTTAATTAGTATGTGGTTTTTTTGCCATATAGAGAAATTAGCAAAAATAATACTGTTGGTATGGAAATAATTAACATTTTCCACTTGGAATGAGACTGAGTATTTAATACAAGTTGTCAGCATGGGGATGTTTGAGAAATTGCTAAAAATGGCTGGACTCTAGTGCTTGTATTTCTTCTGGCAGCAAAACATACAAAATGGCTTGTTGATAACAATCTGGGTGGAAAATTAATGTGACCTGAAAACACTGTGTGTCCTGGGGACGGTCCGGGGCTCTCTAAAGAATTGACTCAGTCTGAGTTCAATCAGAGAAGCAGAATCATAGCTCTATGAGAGGGTCTTCAGAAAGTTCCTAGAAAATGTATATGAAGAAGCTACAAATGGGTTTCAAAATTATTTTGCACCAAAATAAGCTATTCCATTTTTCCGTGAGAGTTTTGAAATAGCCTCGTGTGTACACACACACACACACACACACACACACACACATTACATCTATAGGCATATGCAAGTATATGTTTATATATCACGTGTATGCCATATTGTATGTATGATATATCATCTGTCTGATGGTTGACGTGCTGTATTCATGTCTGACACGTGAACTTGAAGTTCACAGGGCACATAGCTGGGAATGGGAATTGGATAGAGAGTGAGAGAAAGCAAAGCCATGTTGAAATGTTTCAGGCCCCCTGCCCTCTTACCTGCTTGTCTCCCTAAGACCCACCTGCTGGTCCCATGAACATCTAAGACCTTTGTGCTCACCTCATGGAGCTGGCCTCCAGCTGGGCCATTTTGGAGGTATGCACCCCCTCCCACATTGGCATCCCTAGATCAGGTGCACTAGACCCTAAAATTACTCTGCTGACTCTGGTCATTGATAGACTAACCTCTCCTGGAAGCTTCAAGTGATGTATGTACAAACCAGGACCCTGACTTAGTGACAGGGGTCTGCACTGGTCTTTAATTGATTTATAAATGCTTTGTTCTTTCTTCCTTTTTCTTTCTTTCTTTCTTTCTTTCTTTCTTTCTTTCTTTCTTTCTTTCTTTCTTTCTTTCTTTCTTTCTTTCTTTTTCTTTCTTTTTGTTGGAGAGGTTTTTGCTATAGGGCATGTGTGCTCTCCAGAAAGACAGAGAGAGACAGGGAGACAGAAAGCGAGAAATCACCCCCGGGGGATGGCCATGCCACAATCCTTTTTCCTTCATTCTCCTCTCAGGATCTTGGGCACGCACACACACACGCCCGGTGTGAGTTTAAGCCACCGGGTCCGGGACTTGAACTGTGGTCAACTACATGGGAGTCCAGTGACATAGCCATTACACCAACTGCTGGTCCCATAAATGCTTTGTTCTTATTGTATAAAACCCGAGCCTGTGCTCGTGATGGCATGGGCCCTTCTCTGCCCGGCCATCAGTGGAACGTTCTCTCCCTGCTGGACCTCTGGGTGTGCTCTTTGAAACTGGTAAACGTTACGGGCAAACCCTCTCTGCTCCACGCTCCCCAGAACAAGGTCAGTTCTCATTGCCTCCCACCTTCATGATGTCTTCACTAACGGCGGAAGTGAAGGTGGTGCCCTTCACCAAGGCGCTGATAACACACCTGGCCCCGGAGTCGAGAAGGCTGAAGGAGACCCAGGGGAGAGGGTGCAGCTGCAGAGGCAGCAGCTGTCTAACAGCAGAGAGGTGCCATCTAGTGACCTGCCAGCTAAGGAAACGACAGGGTGCCGCTTCATTTCTCTCCAAATCTCGTAGCTCATCCTAGCCCGGAATTCCAGGAAAGGGAGTGCTGGGAAATGTAGCTTAGCCAAGTTGGCAAATTAGAAAACCACCCTGAGCATGGGAAGGTCTCCATCTTTGGGACTCAGGTCTCTGATCTGTAACTTGAGATGCAGCTTCCTCTCCTGCCTCATTGCGAGCCTGGGTGCCTTCTCACCTTCTCTCCTAGCTTCTGGGCAGAGGGGAAGCAAAGGAGACACAGAAGCAATCCTCTCCCTTTCCCCAACCCATGGTCATTTCGAGAAGGCGATTCTTTCTTAACAGAGACAAGGAAGGGATTCCAGTTCCTTTCTGAGGAATAGGTGGGGTGGGAGAGCTGTCATCACCCCAAAGCTCAGGCAGCTCTGCATTACGCGTTTTTATCGTTTTGTTTTATTTTCTAATTTGCTATAAAATGCATATACTTACTGGGGAGGGAGAGAGAGAAGGGAAAAGTGAGAAAGCACCTTCCAGGGGCGAGGCCATGCTGCAATCCCTTCTCTTAGGATTTCGGGCACACTCACAGATGCCTGTGTGTTTCTCAAGCCTCTGGCCACGTGGGATCCAGCCGCCTTAACCACCACACCACCGGCTGGCCCAACTATGCCCTTTTTTAACCAAAGAGAGTGCTGGTACCGTCTGTAACGTGGTGGTCTTTCCACGAATGTCAAGCTCACACCTTCAGTCTTGAGAGTGCTCGGTGGACTCCTACCTCAGGTTTGAGAGTTACTCGTCATCTCCGCAGCGTTCACAGCAGCGTGGGCTGGGCCTGGCTTGCTGGACTCCCGGCCCCCTCCCGTGTTCTATCAGACCCCGGATTCTTCCCGAATGCAGTGTGGGCATCCCCTCAGTCAGCAGGGCACCCCTCCTGGAATTTCTCCTTCTTTCCCCTCCCTTCACTACAGCCTCTCTCTCTCTCTCTCACTGCTTTATCCTTCACCAATATGCAGCCCTGCCCAGTTACCAGGCAGTTCTTCTCTCTGACTGGGGAAGGGGCTCCACAGTCGTTCATAGTCTTGAGAGGGAGGCCAGGAAGGGCGGAGGCCCCCAGGGTGGGCTGGATTCTCCTCGAACATCTAGAACTTAACAGACCTGTGGATTGGAAGGTCGAGCCCCCGCTCTCCTAGCTCACACATGTCGTTGGCCCCTGAGTGTCACCGGGACCACCGCCTTCCATTCCTCCTAGCTCACACACGTCGTTGGCTCCTGAGTGTCACCGGGACCACCGCCTTCCATTCCTCCTAGCTCACACACGTCGTTGGCCCCTGAGTGTCACCGGGACCACCTCCTTCCATTCCTCCTAGCTCACACATGTCGTTGGCTCCCTGAGTGTCACCGGGACCACCGCCTTCCATTCCTCCTAGCTCACATGTCGTTGGCCCCTGAGTATCACCGGGACCACCGCCTTCCATTCCTCCTAGCTCACACACGTCGTTGGCTCCCTGAGTATCACTGGGACCACCGCCTTCCATTCCTCCTAGCTCACACACGTCGTTGGCTCCCTGAGTATCACCGGGACCACCGCCTTCCATTCCTCCTAGCTCACACACGTCGTTGGCCCCTGAGTATCACCAGGACCACCACCTTCCATTCCTCAGCTCCCGACTCTCACGGAGGCTGTGGGCGCCTGCCCCGCTCTGTCCCCAGCCCTCCTCTCTGACCCCGTGGGACCCTCAGTGTGCCTTCCTGTTGCTTCATGGTGCATCCTGGCTGCTAGCCTGGAACCTCCATACTGCCTTCGTTCGGGCGGTCTGGCTGTCTCACGCTCCCTGAGCTCAGGCCACCCTTAGCCCATTCTCTGGGCTCCTGGATCAGTCCTGCCCTTGTGCTCAGGTCAAAACCTGCGACCCCGGCCAGGACCCAGCACTCAGGCTTCCCTTTCTGCGAAGCAAGTTCCTGTATCAGGCGAGGGCCCGGAAGCATGTGAAGGGCTGCAAAAGATTGAGTGTGAGGGCGGGTGAGGGGCAGGGCTGGGGAGGTGTGGGAGACAGGCACCTCACCGGGAAGGGTGCTTTGGAGACGCTCAGAGACTCTGTTACAAGAGACTTTGATGGAATCTCCCAACTCCAGGGGTCCATGACAGCACGGTGGAGCAGGGAGAATGTCGGGGGGCCTGAGGGCAGGAAAGGGTAGGCGCCAGAATTATGGCAGAGGAGAAGAGGAAGGGCAAACCTTTCCAGAGAAGCAAATCGGCTTCTGTTCCCTTCCCTGAGCTGGGCGAATAGGAAGAGATTTGTGTGGGGTAACTCAAGCCCAGGAAGGAGCTGGCATTCCAGTCATGCCAGGGTGTGAGTGCTTTCTTGTTTTCCTTGTGAAGTGGTTAAAAAGTTATATTCCCAGTGATAGAGAGCTCCCTTCATATGTGATTTTTGGACAGCTCTAATTGTCAGAAAATTCCTTGCGTATTAGGTCAAAACCATTCTCCTGGTGATTGTTCATTTTCATAGCTATGGGTAATGGTATTGTGCTCATGTAGGAGAATGTCATTATGATAGATGTATTTTAAAAATGGGGTGAAGTATTATGATATCTACAACTTTCTTTAAAGTGGTTCAGGAAAAGACAGCATACACATATATGTATGCTTTCACATATAGAAAACAAATAGAACAAAAATGTTACTTGTTGAATCTAGGGGGTAGGCATATAATAACTCATTTTACTATTCTCTCAACTTTTCTCTAGGTTTGAAATAATAAAGAGCTTGGAAGAAAGTTATTAATTTCTACCATTCAGTTCTACCATTAATTCTTACAAAACCATAGAATACATGAATCCTCTCTTCTTGTCAAAGTCTTTTTATTTTTATTTTATTTATTTATTTATTTATTTATTTTTTGAGAGATTTTCGCTATAGGGCGCGTGCGCTCGCCAGACAGACAGAGAGAGACATAGAGACAGAAAGCGAGAAATCACCCCCCCGGGGGGATGGTCACGCCGCAATTCCTTCTCCTCCATTCTCCTCTCAGGATCTTGGGCACACATGCACACGCGCCCGGCGTGAGTTTTAAGCCACTGGGTCTGGGACGTGAACTGCGGTCGACTACGTGGGAGTCCAGTGACATAGCCATTACGCTAACTGCTGATTCCCACAAGTCTTTTTATTTTTAAGAGAGATTTTTGCTATAGGGTGCGTGCGCTCATGAGAGAGACAGAGATACAGAGAGAGAGAAACACCCCCAGGGGACATGGCCACACTACAATCCCTTCTCTTCCGTTCTCCTCTCAGGATCCTGGGTTCACACACGCACACGCCTGGCATGAATTTTAAGCTGCTGGGTCCAGAACCTGAACCGCAGTCGACTATGTGGGAGTCCAGTGAGGTAACCATGATGCCATTTGCTGGTCCTGTGACATATCTTTAAATGTTGGAAGGCATCTTCCCAAGGGAGATGCTCGCCAACAGGTGAAGACACTCGGGAGTGGAAACCTCGTTGCCTCTGAGTATAATTCTTTTCCTAGCTAACCACTCCTGGTTCCGTATCTGAGACTTTTTGAATGAGGACTTGGGTCTGCTGTTCTGAGACCTGAGATGTCCCCAGAACTTCTCTGCTGGAGTGTGAGGCAACAGAACTGATGGCAGAATGTGGCAGGGCACAGCATACTCTTACGGCAAAGCTGGGCGAGTGTTCACAACACAGGTGGGTAGAAGCGAGGACTCCATGGAAACATGGCAGTTCATGGCTGGAGCAGTTGCTTGAACTCTGCAATCAGGCTGCCTGAGGGTGTGGTACCCAGATTCACCCTCAGCTGTGACTTTAGCAAAGTACTCACCTCTCTGTGCTTCAGTTCCCTCAAGAGAAAACGGAAGACTGAGCCGGGATCTGCCTCCTTTGACTGTTGTACAAAATTCACAAATCGATCCACGCAAAGTGCTTAAAATACCAGCAGCTCTCAATACATGCTAGTAATGCTTCTTATTATTTCAGCCACAGTTTATGCAGAGCGTTTGCATTCTTTTTGACATGCTGTTAATTAGTTCAACAGATAATTATTTAACACTGGCTATTGTTTCTGTCTAGTGATAGAGGCTCACAGACAAAGCAGCTTTTGTTGTGTCCTGAAAGAGGCTCCACGCGGTACGCAGGAGCCCACCCCATGACGTCTAGTGAGGGAGCCTAGCACAGGCAAGTCCGGGGCATTGCCTCTGAGGACAGAAGTCTGACTGCTTTCTCCTGTTTCTAAAAATCCCTTCCAGGGGGCCTGAGGTGAGTCATGCCCACAGATAGTAACAGACCATTTTGGCCCATTTGATAACAAAAATCTTCCTACACCCTGTCCCCGGGATAGTATCTCTGTAATGGGTGAATCACGCCCACCATCATTAACATTTGACTCATTGATAGCAGGAGTCCTCTGACATCCTGTCTTGGGAAAGTGTCTAATGACCTTGTACAAGCCCCCTTATCTCTGGTAGAGCACACTCCTTACTAACTCCTTCCTCAAAGCTACAAGCCCTGCTTCTGCATGTTCTGCCTATTGGGGCCAGGCCAATAGAAAGCTCTTCACTAAATCCTCTCACTCTCACAATCAAATAAAAGGAACCCCTGTACCTGATCATCTCTAGAGAGAAGCATGTTTTGCCTCCTCTCCGGGCCTAGGCCACTCAAATTCATGCTTAAAAATAAACCTCATTAATTAATTAGTTTTGCAGAGTTGGTTATTTTCGTTGACACCTCAATAGCCTCTCCCTGAGTAAGACTTAAAGAACTCCTGGCCATTGTGGGAAATAAGGTATTAAAGTCCCCTACTAACATTGTGTTGCAGTCCATCTCTCCCTTAGATTTTTAAATTCATGCTTTTTATGTGTGAGTGCTCTGATGTTGAGTGCATATATATTTACAACTGTCACATCCTCTTGATGAAGTATTGATCACTGTATCATAGAGCGAACTTCATTTTCTCTTGTGACAATTTTTTTTCCATTTTTTTTGCTATAGGGAATGTGTGCTCACTAGAGATAGAGAGGAAGAGAGAAAGTGAGAAATCTCCCCAAGGAGGGATAGCCATGCCACAATCCCTTCTCCTCCATTCTCCTCCTGGGATTTTTGGGCATGCACATGCACCTGATGTGTTTTTTAAGTCACCCAGCCTGAGACTCGAACCATGGAGTCAGCCATGTGGTATCCAGCTGCCTCACTATCCCTGCCACCACTGGTGCTCTTGTTTGATGCAAGTTAGCGACATTGGTCTGTTTCCATTTCTTCACTTTTAGTCCATGCTTGTCCTTACAGGTGAAGCGAGTCTCCAGTAGGCCACACACAGCTGGGTCTTGTTTGCTTGCTTGATGGTTTCTGTTATTGTTAGGACAGAAAGCACATGAACATGCATGAGGGAGACAGAGATGAAGAGAAAGCACCCTTGGCAGGGTCTTGTCATGTGGTGATCCCCTCTCCCTAGTCCTCTAGCTCTGCAGGATCCCAGGCACTTGTGTGAACTATGGTTAGGGGTGGGGTTAGGCTTAGTCTTAGGCCTGGCTTTTTTTAGGCTGACTAGGATCCAAACTGGGATCACCATATGGCTTCCAGCACTGCAGGACACTAGCATTATTGTAGAACCACAGAGGCTGATAATTTTTGTTTTTTAAACCCATTTATGTTTTTTGATTAGAGAATTTAACTATTTACATTCATAGTTAATTATTAAGAACTATTTCAAAATTGCTTAGAAAGTAGATAGTAAATGCACTCACCACATACGCATGCAGATAAGTAAGTGAGATAATGGATACGTTAATTAGCTTGATTTAATCTTACTACACACATACATCAAAATATCATATTATACCCTACATATGTGTGCATGTGTGATTATTATTTGTCAATTAAACAAGTAAATAAATGAGTTTAATTTTTAAAAAAGAACTCTAGGATCTAGAATACTCTATACTTCCTCTGGATGAGACTAAAGAGCCCCCTCAGGCTTAAGATGATGGAGCAAGGAGTTTTGTTTTTGTTTTTGTTTTATTAGTTTTGGCTATAGGGTGTGTGCACTCACCAGAGAGAGATACAGAGAGAGAGAGGGAAAGTGAGAAATCACCCCCCCAGGGGGAATGGCTATGGTGTAATTCCTTCTTCTCCATTCTCCTTTAGGGATTTTGGAAACATATACCCATGTACCAGGAGTATTTTCCAAGCTGCCAGGTCATGGGATCAAACTGCACACTCGGCTTTGCGGATTCAGCTGCCATTTCCACCATACTCCCTGGCTGGCCTAGGACGTAGTATTTTAAAACATGTTCCTTGAATAAAAAGAAAATGAACTTTGTTTTAATATATTTGCTAGAACCCAAAGAGTGAGAGGATTTGTGTATGATTTTTCCAAATTTCTACAATTTACCAATTAATTTTAAAGGTAAATAAAAATCATGATGATTCACAAGTCACAGATAAAAACCAAATTACTGTGAGCTAAAGCAAACCAGGTTAAGTCTGGTGCAAATAACGGAACATGAAAGATAAAAGTTTTCAGTTTTGCAAAACATTGTGTTTTTGACACACGTTCATAGTTTGTGTACAGATAGGCTTAAACATTAATCAAACCACCAAAAAAAAAAAAAAAGTGCTTAAGTTTTTAGGTGTTTCATATATTTTTAATGGTCCCTATTTTTGTTTTTGTTTTTTGCTTTGTTTTTGTTTTTGGTCCTGTAAGTGAATAAGATAAAATAGTTCTAGTAAGACAAGGATCTGAGGGTCCCTTGAGACAGTCCAGTGCAGAGAGATGTAACTGTTGGTGCTGCAGAGTCTCATCTTCGACTCCGATGAAGGGACCCTGTGGTTGGGAGGAGCAGGCAAAGGGGCTGCAGACTATGTGTGAGGATTCGCTTCTGGGCTTTGGCTTTTGTTAAGTGTCCAAGCCAGTGTCTTCCACGATTTAAAGGAGTGTCACAAGAAGTCCTTTGGCGTTCTCTAGGATTTATTTTTTCTCTAAGTAAAAATAGTTGAACTGAGCCAGGAGCAGTTGCATAAACATGCTGGGAATATGAGTACGCATTAACTTATTTGATGTGGTTTTATTCTTTAAGGATAATAAACAGTGTTATTATTCAACCTGCCTTCTCCTGAGATCTGACACCTTCTTACAGCTCAATTTCCTGAAAAGACATTGGTTCTAAGTAAAAGGGCAGATGAGGTCTTTCAGTTTGGAGTTCCACCGAATTTCTGAACACACGTCAGTTCCGGTACAGGGCAACTGGTCAGGAGGAATCTTTGACTACTGTCTGTTTTTACAGTCTTCTTCCACTGCTTCATGCCTTTGACTCTTGAAAGTGCCAGTTTTAGGTGCTCTTGAAAACATTTGATTATGGGAGGTCAGCATCCCAGATCTGGTGTTTCCTGTGTGTGGAGCAGGGGATCATGTTAGATGGCGGTGACTCTCGTTCTTCCCCAGTGAGAAGAAACGCCTCCTTCACGCAGACATGTGCTATTTGTGGGCTTTTCTTACAAGCGGGAAGCTTGATTTTATCCCCTCCAGTGTGTGTGCTGTGAGTGTTTTCAGCAGTCGGGTGTCAGGGTCATGAAGCAATAAAAGTTTACAAAGTAGTACATGACAGAGTCTATTTCGCACCCAAGACCTTGAAGCTTTATAAATGGGAGCATGAGAGGTGAAAATTCTCCATCGTAAGCTGTTGTGGTTAGTGGTGGCTCTTACCCAGATTTCATTCACTAGTGCACTGTTAGCTCATGTTTCTCTCTTTTTTTAGTAAGAGATTTTGCTATAGGGTGCATGTGCTTGCCAGTGAGACAGAAAGTGAAAAATCAACCACCCCCCCCCCCACCCACCCCCGCCAGGGGATGGCCACACCACAATCCCTTTTCCGCCATTCTCCTCTGGGGATTTTGGGCATGCACACACACATGCCCAGTGTGTTTTAAGCTGCTGGGTCCAGGACTTGAACCATAGTTGACTAAGTGGGAGTCCAACAATGTAACCATTGTGCCATCTGCTGGTCCCAAGGTCTCTTAACAACATCTAGGGAACAGTGTTCTTCTGAAGGATTGGATTATACTTTTGTTATTGTTCATGATAGTGTGTGTGCTCACAAGAGAGAGAGAGAGACAGAGAGAGAGAGAGGCTTCCACCATGAAATCTCTTCACACTGAATTCCCTTCCTCAGTCCTCCAGCTCATCATGATCCTGGGGGCGGGGACGTTTTGGGCCCATTGAGAAGCGGATTTCAACCACGGTTGTCCTTTGGCTCCCTGCTGACTACACCAGAGGCTGGGTCTGCAGGATTGATTAGAATGTAGTTTAATTGCTGTTGCCCTCTTCCCATTTTATTCATTTGCCTAATAATTTGGGGTCATCCTCTGAGTCCCATGTATTTTCCAGGCTACTTTATTCCTTTCTTCTTTCGTGTGGGCTTTGCTTCCCTTCTTTGTCTTCCTGGCTCTTGTTCGTTCTGCAAATTCTTAATTTAAGCATCACTGCTTCGAGAGACCATCCCCTGCCTCTCCCTTGTGAGTTGCATGGCCTTCCTTAGGCTTCCCTTGAGCTCCATGCATCCCCTAACACAGTCCTGCCTGGTAGCTGTTGACTTCTTTGTAGCTGCACCCCCAAATCTCAACAAACTCCAGGATCTCTTGGGGGGAGGTCTGTGTTCTGTTCAGGTTTGTGCCTCCAGCTCTTGACAGCATGTCTGGCACACGGCCGAAGCCCACGGATGCTTGGGGAATGGACGAAAGCCTGCATTCTGCTTTCTCCACCCCTGGGTTAGTCTGAAGAAAGATGAACTAGATTTGAGATTTTATTGCATAATTAAATTACATTGTCAAAATAACTTTTAAAGCTGAGAGGAAATTCAGAGATCAGCTACAGGAAATTGAGGCCTAGAAAGGTGAGGAGAGCTGGCCAAGGTCACGCAGCTGTTTAGTGGCTAATTGGGACTGCAGCCAGGGCTCCTGCTGGCCAGTCCTGGCCCCAATACGGGGAAGCTTAGTTGTCAGTTCCTTTTAAAAAATACCCCAAAATGTAGGCAAAAGGATTTAGCAATCTAAAAATGCTAATTAGGAGACAGTTAATTAAAACTGCTTGGAGTCCTGCCCCCATAGCTGACCATGGTTCAAATACTAGCTCCAGTAGTTTGAAAAACATCCAAGAGTGTATCCGGTGAGCCTCAAATCCCGACAGGCTAGAAGGTGGAGAAGGGAGTGTGGGGTGGCCATGCCCCATCTGGGGACATGCTTTCTCCACGTTTTCCTCTCAGTCTCTCTCCAGTGAGCGCACACACTCGCTGGTAATTAAGGGAAAAAATATCTGGAAGCCTAAATCCGACAGTAGTGACGGGAAGTTCTCTGGGAATGCCAAGAGGAGGCAGCTGAGAAGGGCGGACAGCTGATGTCTACGACAGAGTCGTTGGTGTTCGAGCCGCGTTTGCTGGTCAGGCTTTATGGAGGGCGGACGTCCAAGCAGCCGAAGTCGGCATGTCGCCTTCAAGGAAACGAATCGACACATTTATATCCCTAAGTTTATCCAACGAGGGATCAGGACTGCTTCTTACTTTTGATGTTAAACAAGGATGACGTCAACAGATTATTGGTGCTTCCTACCTGGGAGTCCAGCAGCCAGGAGCCTATTTCCAGAAAATGTCCTATAAAAATCAAAAGTCTGACTTTGGACATCCACTGGACTCGGAGTTGACGCACGAGCGCCTAGACATACAGAAGTCTTTGGACTCTGCAGGAAAGCAGCAAACGGCTACCAGGGATCCCAAACTGACCTGCAGGTTTGCTTTGTTAAAATGGTTTGCCAAAGTCTCCACCAGTATCTATTACCTGGGAATTTTGAGTTTGCAGCTGCCGGCTTAGGACTTAGGGAGGGACTTACCACCACGTGAGTTCACAGGGGACACATCCGTGACAGGTGACCGTGGTTTATAAACAGTGGCTGTGCATCAGATCACTTTGGGGGTCTTAAAAACACAGGTCTCGGGGCCAGTGGACGGTATACCAGTTACATCACTGGACTCCCACATGGCCAACTGTAGTTCGAGTCCTGGACCCAGTGGTTTGAAACTCACTATGGATCCATATGCATGCATGCCCGAGACCCTGGGAGGAAAATGGAAGAGAAGGGATTGTGGTATGGCCGTCCTCCAAGGGGGCTGATTTCTCACTTTCCCTCTCACTGTCTTTCTCTCTCTCTCTCGTGAGTACACATGCCCTAACCTAAAAAAGAAAAATCTTCCTTAAAAATAAAAAGAAACAAATCCCAGCAGGTCTCTAATTTTGCTTCTGGAGACTGACTCGATCGGTTTGGGGTCTGGCCCAGGAATCCGCACGCTGAGCACTCCTCAGGCAGGGCCGGGCTTGGAAGCCAGGGGGACTCTGTGGGACTCTGCACCCTGCCTGTGCTCCTGGGACTCGGGAGTCCGTAGTCAATCTTTATGTTTGCCCCATTCTGCAGAACTTGAGGATAAACGCAGGGAACACTTGACGAAAAAACACCCCAGATCTTTGACCTACCGCAGCTTTCTGTCCTTGTCAGGAGTCGGGCTCATCCCTTCCCTACTTTGCAGTTGACGCTCACTTTGAATAAAGTGAAGGGATACCAGTGCTAATTTTATAGGGGCAAGATAGGTCACATACATACCACATGTTACTCACGTACACACCACATGTGCACACCACACGAAAACACACATGCACACCACATGTGCATGCCACACACACCACGTATACATGCCACATGTATATGCACATGTACACACCACACATACACACCACATTTACACATCACACATACACACCACACATGCACACCACATGTACACACCACAGGTATATGCCACATGTACACTCCACATGTATATGCCACATGTGCACACCACATGTAGACGCCATGTGTACATGCCACATGTAGGTGCCACATTTACAAGCCACATGTACATGCCACACGTACACACCACATTTACACACCACATGTACACACCACACATGCACACCACATGTACACACCACAGGCACACAACACATGTACATGACACACACATGTACACACCACATGCACATGCCACATGTACATAGCACATGTATATGCCACATGTACACACCATGTGCACACGCATGCACACAACACATACATGTATGTGCCACATGTACACACAACAAGCTACATGCTATTTTCTTTTTAAATATACCTGTATCGTAGCAGGACAATTTAAGTTGCTTCCCTTCCACTTTTCCAGAAAGCTGGCAGGAGACTGCGGCGGGGGGAGCTGTGCCTCTGGGTGGAAACACCCTCCACTTCGCCCTGGGGATCAGGACCCTGCAGCACCTAAAACGACAGGGACGGCTCGTCAATTCCCAGAGCAGGTGGCGGGAAATGCTGGCTTGCTGCCATGGCGTTGTCCCCAGCCAGTATTTTCTAGCTACTGGGGACACAGTGTAGGGTGGATGTGGCTCCACATAGAGACTGCGTTCTGGGGACGGCACCCCAACACCATAGCCTGCTGTCCTGGGGGGGGCCTCAGGTGACCTGAGGCAGCCAAGCCATTCGGCCTCACGTGCTGCCGGGTAGGAGCAGTGAGCGCCATAGCTGGGTGCCCATTCCAAAGCCCACGACCACGTGCAGAACTCTGCGTTGGATTCCTGACACTCCGCAAGCCCTTGGCTGACAAGGAGGGAGAGTCTGTATCTAGAATACATATTAATGTCCGTAATTGTGAATCACTGCCTCTTCCAGGGTGAAAAGAACCTGATCATTAATTCGGCCTTAACTGTCTGGTTGGCTTCCTTAAGAGGTGGCACTCACGAGGGCTCGCCACCTGCCGGGGCTGCTGATGGTCACACCGAAGCAGGGGTAGTCGCTGTGTGGGCTCGGCAGGGAGGAACCCTTGCTGTTCAGCACAGGACTCCCCTCCAGACCTGCTCCTGTGGCTGCGCTGGGCTAGCAGAGAGCCCTCGGACAGGGCACAGCAGGCGGCGTAGTAGTCAAGGCACTGGACTCCCACAGGGCCAGCTGTGACTCAAGTCCAAACCCAGCGGCTTGAAACTCATGCCGGGCACCTGTAAGTGAGTGCTCAAAATCACCTGAGGAGAGCAGCGGGGTAAGGGATTGAGGCAAGACCATCCCGCCTGGGGCATGATTTCTCACTTTCTCTCTCCTCTGTCTCTCCGGTGAGTGCATGTGCCCTATGGCAAAAAACCTTTAAAAAAGAAAGGGAAGAAATAAAGAAAGAAAAAGAAGAAAGGAAGAAAGAAAAAGCATTAAGAATAAAGCCCTCAGAAAAGCAGAGCAAGGTGGTCCCTGAAGGAGGCTGTGCACTAACCACCAGACCACGGTGCTTGCAGGTGATCCCTGAAGGAGGCCACACACTAATCACCAGACCACTGTGGCTGCAGATGGTCCCTGAAGGAGGCTGCGCACTACCCACCAGACCACTGTGGCTGCAGGTGGTCCCTGAAGGAGGCTGTGCACTAACCACCAGACCACTGTGGCTGCAGGTGGTTCCTGAAGGAGGCTGTGCACTTCCCACCAGACCACTGTGGCTGCAGGTGGTCCCTGAAGGAGGCTGTGCACTAACCACCAGACCACTGTGGCTGCAGGTGGTTCCTGAAGGAGGCTGTGCACTTCCCACCAGACCACTGTGGCTGCAGGTGGTCCCTGAAGGAGGCTGTGCACTACCCACCAGACCACTGTGGCTGCAGGTGGTCCCTGAAGGAGGCTGTGCACTAACCACCAGACCACTGTGGCTGCAGGTGGTTCCTGAAGGAGGCTGCGCACTACCCACCAGACCACTGTGGCTGCAGGTGGTTCCTGAAGGAGGCTGTGCACTTCCCACCAGACCACTGTGGCTGCAGGTGGTCTCTGAAGGAGGCTGTGCCCTAACCACCAGACCACTGTGGCTGCAGGTGGTTCCTGAAGGAGGCTGTGCACTACCCACCAGACCACTGTGGCTGCAGGTGGTCTCTGAAGGAGGCTGTGCCCTAACCACCAGACCACTGTGGCTGCAGGTGGTTCCTGAAGGAGGCTGTGCACTTCCCACCAGACCACTGTGGCTGCAGGTGGTCTCTGAAGGAGGCTGTGCACTTCCCACCAGACCACTGTGGCTGCAGGTGGTCCCTGAAGGAGGCTGTGCACTAACCACCAGACCACTGTGGCTGCAGGTGGTTCCTGAAGGAGGCTGTGCACTAACCACCAGACCACAGTGCTTGCAGGAGGTCCCTGAAGGAGGCTGTGCACTAACCACCACACCATGGTGCTTGCAGGAGGTCCCTGAAGGAGGCCGTGCACTAACCACCAGACCACGGTGGTTGCAGGTGGCTTAGAAGCTGGCCAGGAGGACCCAGGGCCAGCCACCAGGAGCAGCTGCTGCACGCCCATCTATGGCTTCTCCCTCACCAGCCTTTCCCCTATTCTGGTTCCCTCCTTCCTGCTATTACTTTTCAGGAAATCTTAGTGTACTCAGATTTTAGAGATGGAGAAGTTCCCATGGAAGTGTGTGTGTGTATCTATAAAGGTGCTATATTGTTAAAAATCAATATATCTGGACAGTCAGTGGCTGGTGGTTAAGGTAGCTAAATTCCACACGGCCGACTATGAAGTTCAAGTCCTGGACCCGGTAGCATCAGAAACACTCAAGCACGTGTGCACGCATGTCCAAAGGCCCGGAAGGAGGGAGAGATGAGGAGAAGAAATTGCAGCATGACCATTCCCCATGGGAGGAGGGGTTCTCACCCTCCCTTTCTCTCTCTCTGGCAAGTGTACGTGCACCCTCTAGCTTATTTTTAAAAATTGGCTATATCTGCATAATCAGATGATAGGTGATATTTTTTCCTATATTGAGGTATTTAAAAATAAGTTTTAACCATAAAATATTTTATTTCTATAATCAAAAGTAAAATGTACTTTAAAAATGTGGAAGAACCCACCACTACGTTTCAGATACAAATTTTGCACTCTCTCACCCTCAGTTGATTTTCCACTAAGTTGCTTGAGAAAAGGGAATTTATCTCCATAAAACACAGGTTTTCAAGTAGAAGTGAAAAGTGAACCAGGAGTTAGTAACCGCACAGCCATGCGGAAGTCGCTAGGTGTCGCTCGCCAGGTCATTGCTGTGCTGTTCCTTTCAGAATGGATTTCAGGGTGGGGCGAATGCTCTCTGGTTCATTATTGTAATATTCACTGTGAGCACATCGGAGGTTCTGTGAGTTACCCACGTAATCACTCGAGCATGTAGCGGTGGGGGCTTAAGGCATACACTCCCACCCCAACCATGCTTCGAGTCCTGGACCTGATGGCTTGGAAAGCTCACTGGGTGTGCGTACCTGCCTGGAATCCAGAGAGGAGAATGGAAGAGAAGGGACTGTGGTGTGGCCATCCCCCCAGGGGGAGTCGCTCACTTTCTCTCCATCTCTGTCTTTCTCTAGGAGCGCATGCCTCCTATGACAGAAACCTAAACAAACAAACAAGCATCAAATAGTTCGGCAGTTACTCAAAATGTTAAGCATAGAGTTTGTGACAAACTCTATGCTTAACATTCTACTCCTGGGCACCTAAAAGAGAAAGAAAATCTAGGTCTACATAAAGACTCGCACGTGAATGTGCATTGCAGCATTCTTCATAACACCTGGGAAGTAGGAGAAAACCCACAAGGCCATCCAGCATGAATGGGTACGCAGAACGCGGCATATTCGCACAATGGGCTTGTTGGTAATGAGGACAAGGGAAGCATTAGTCCATGTTACGGCGTGGGTGGGCCTTGAAAACAGGCTAAATCAAAGCAGTTAGAAAGACGAAACTTCATACGGTGTGGTCCCGCCTACATCACGGGCAGTGTGACCCTGCCTGTGTCACGTAGGGTGTGACCCCGCCTACATCACGTGCAGTGTGACCCCGTCTAAGTCACATAGGGTGTGACCCTGCTTACATCAAATGCCCAAAGTAGGGACCAACAGTTAGCATAATGGCTATGTTGCTGGATTCCCATGTAGTCGCCCAAGGTTCGAGACCTGAATCTGGTGGCCTAAAACTCACGCTGGGCGTGTGTGCGTGCGTGCCCAAGATCCCGAGAAGAAAATGGAAGAGAAGGGATTGCGGCATGGCCATCCCCCCTGGGGAGGTGATTTTCGCTTTCTGTCTTTCTGTCTCTCTGTCTCTCCCTGTCTTTCTGGCGAGTGCATGCACCCTATTGCAAAAACCTCTCCAAAAAAAAAGAAAAGCCCAAAGTAGGCAATCCGTAGGGACGGAATGTAGAGTGGTTTTGAGGGCTCGAGGCAGGGGCGAGTGAGACAGTGCTGTTGATGGGCCCAGACGTTTTCCGTTTTGAGTGATGCAAACATTCTCCTGATTAGATAGTGACAATGGTTACAGAACCATGTGATATACCCGCATCCACTGAACCCTATATTTTTATTTTTGGTAGAGGTTTTTGCCTTAGGGTGTATGTGCTTACAGAGTGGTGGGGGGGGGAGAGAGAGAGAGAGAAAGTGAGAAATCATCCCCCAGGGAGGATGGCCACACGACAATCCCTTCTCCTCTTCTCCCCCTGGGATCTTGGGCACTCACTCACACATGCCCGGTGTGTTTCAAGTACTGGGTCTGGGACTCGAACTGTGGTCAGCCACGTGGGAGCCCAGTGACACACCGTTACGCCATCTGCTGGTCTCAGAATCACACTTTAAAAGAGCGAATTGTATGTCATGTGAATTCTATCATAAAACTGTTTTTAAAATTCCATGAATGACACATTTTTTTAAAACCTCCATTTTATGTATAAATATATTTCATTCTGAATTAAAATACGTTTGTTTATAGAGTGTCTTGGCCTGGTCTTACTATGGTCGAGGTGAACATATAAAATCATTGGGACACATTAAACGAAAGTTACCAAGGAATCAGAGTATTTCAGTGCATGTTTTAGAAAGTGTATCATTGCTTTTCTGCGTCGTGCTTTATTTATGTCTGACTTCTTCCCTTCGTAAGCGCATTTGCTTCTGTTTCTGAAGTTGGTGAGGATCCGGTCCTGTTTCCTATCCATTAGATTGTCAGGATGCGTCATGCCTTTCCCGATGACTCAGTGCGTAGCTAACACGTGGTCAGTTCTCTGTAGGTGACTTCGTCACAAAGTGGCCTCTCCCACAGTCTCCTACCCCTTCTGCACCCTCAAATCCAACAGAAACTGACGCCATCTCCAGCGTCCCAAGAGAGGGACAGAAAGTGAGAAATCACCCCCCAGGGGAGATGACCATGCCACACTCCCTTCTCCTTCATTCTCCTCTTGGGATCTTGGGCACACACGCACATGTGCCTGGCGTGAGTTCTAAACCACCAGGTCCAGGACTTGAACCGAGATTGACTACGTGAGAGTCCAGTGACATAACCATTACGCCAACTGCTGGTCCCAGCTTTTGTGTCTTTCTAACTTTACTTTCCACCTATAACTCTCATTAGTGTCATGAGGGCCCAGAAACTGAGCAAAAAATTCTCTTTACGAAAGTCTTCGGAGGGGCGGCCCGTGAAAATGTGAGCATGCACTGCAGGCAGGCTTAGGTCACTTAGCTTTGGCGTCAGCCTCTGATTCTGGAAGGCTGTGTACGGATGCTCCCTCAGTCTCATTTCTCATCTCCTGGAACTTGTTTAAGCTCAGTGACTCCGTGATTGGGCAAGTTGTAGTCCGCTTGTCTCATCTTATCATCACAACAGAGTCAGCACTACAAACAGTGTCAGTTACAGTTACTAGTGCCTGCATACGCACTTTTTTCTTTTTGGAGAGGTTTTTGCTATAGGGCGCGTGCACTCGCCAGACAGACAGAGAGAGACAGAGAGACAGAAAGCGAGAAATCACCCCCCAGGGGGGATGGCCACACCATAGTCCCTTCTCCTCCATTCTCCTCTCGGGATCTTGGGCATGCACACACATGCGCCCGGCATGAGTTTAAGCCTCCGGGTCCAGGACTTGAACCGCGGTCGACTAGATGGGAGTCCAGCAACATAGCCATTATGCTAACTGTTGGTCCCTGCATACTCACTTTTAAACGGAGGCAAGAATTCTTTTTTCCCCCTCTTTACTCACGATAGAGCGAGCTCACATGCCTGTGAGAGTGAGTGAGAGAGAATGAGCGCTCCCACAGGGTCTGGCCGCACTGCAAACCCCTCCCAGCCCTCCAACCCACGGATCCTGGCCCTTGTGTGCACGCCAGCGTGTTCAGGTCACCACGTGGGCCTGGCTTCTCCTGAGTAGTGAGTTACTATATGCCACAGAGCCTGCCCAGAGATGAGAATTCTTGAAGTGAAAAAAGAAAAAGCTCTATGTGTTTTCGATGGTGAAATTCTATTATTTTTTCATATGTGCATACTTCCTGATTTTGGGATATAATATTGCAATAATTACTCATATTGTACAAGTCCCTAACTTTATGTATAAAAATAGTAAACATTTCAAACTGAAATAGGCACATAGATTTGCTGCTCATATGACCGTTAAGAAATGCATTAGAGACTGCAGGAAGGCTGTATGCCCTTTACTAGCCAACAGAAGCCTTAAAAATCAAAATAAGAAGAGAAGGTAGAATAGTAGATCAGTTTTTATCATAATTCAAACTCGGTGGAATTATTTGTTTTAAGCAATTAAAAAAAAAAAATAGAGTGCATGCATTTGCCAGAGAAAGAGGACAGATAGAGAGAAAGTGAGAATGCACCCCAGGGTCATGGCCTCGCCGCAGTCACTTTCCCTCCACTCTTTTCTCGGGACTCAGGGCACACACACATGTGCCAGGCATGTTCCCTCAGCCACCAGGTCTGGGAATCGAATCATGCCATAGACAGTGTGGGTTCCGGCTGCCTCAACCACCATGCCATCTGTTAGCCCTCAGTGGAATGATTTTGAGTACTCAAACTCATAACTTTAAACAAAATAACCTTACATATGTGATCTAGTTTTGAGTGATTTAATCTCAGCTAGGATTCTTTCAAGAAAAATAACCACAGAGCTTTTTGGGAATGCATTAAAGGTAGAATGCAAACTTCTATGCTTTGAAGCTTCCAAGGTAGACAATGTCCCCGTTATGTGCAGCATCATTGGTGGGAAATCTTGGGTTCAGATGCAGGAAGAAATGGAAACTATGGAGAAGACGAGATAGCGCTGGAGAGTAAAATATCTAAGAAAATTTCTCTTCACCTGCCATGAATTTAAAGCGGCGGCTCTTCACTGCAGTGAAGTGAGACCGGGAGCAGGCTAGCCCCTGATACAGCTCAGCTGTGGTTGCCCAGGCCGGCTGCGCTGGTGCAGGGGAGGGCCCTGCTGCATGGAGGACCCAGGTTCAGTTCCTGGACCAACCTGAGTAGGCCAGGTGGATGGTGTACGCCTGTGGGCCTGTCTCACTGGGAGGCTGGGGCAGGAAGGATGGCCTTGTGACAAGATCCTATCAAAAATACTCTCTCAGGGCCAACAGATGGCATGGTGGTGAAGGTGGTGGACTCCCACTGTTTGAGTCCCAGACTTGGCAGTTTGCTTTCTCACTTTCTCTCTCTCTCTCTCTCCCCTCTCTGTGTGTGTCTCTCTCTGGTGATCACACATGCCTTATAGCAAATTAGAAATGAATAACAATAAATTAAAATTAAAACAATTCTTCCCTCTCTCCTTCCTTTGTGTTCTCTCTCATTTTAAAAAAAAAAGAAAGAAAAGAAAGAAGTGATTGCTTTTATACCTTAACAGCAAATTTGTAAAATTAACTAACAAAAGGTTTAACAACAAAGTTATAATAATACATAATATTAATAATCATCATAATAAAAATGTAGATTTTTTTATTATCCCAAAAGTATGTTCTCTGATTGGGATATATGGCTTTGAATAAATAATGTTCTTTTTGTTTTCATCTAGACACTTAGAATTCAGTCAAAAAACATTCGGAGTGTCTGTAATTTACTTTAATAACTCTGATCCTGTCAAAACTCATTAGCAAAACTGTTCTGCCGCAGCAGGAAACTAGATCACCACTGCCTTATTAAAACATCCCAGCCCTAAAGTTCACGAGATGCTTGTCTTTGCTATAAGCAAGTTGTAATGTGCATAGTAACTACTTAATTACCTGTCTTTTATTTTCAAAAGTAATTGGAGGTTTTCTCATTGAATGTTTTGAAGAACAGTAATATTAATTACCCTAGAGATATTTGTTAATTCTGAACTTAGACTCGTACCTCAGGTTTTTAGGCAGCTATTAATAAATGCTTTCTGTATGTTTTAATATGGAGAAACGTTCTTGGCATCGAGTTGTAAGGATACAGATTGAAGAATATGTAAATAACTTAATTTATAAATTACATGGTATCAATAAAGATTTAAAAACAACACTCATTCCAGTCCCAGTGTGAACGTTTCAGCTTTTCTCAATGAGGCGTTTGGTTTACAGGGGTGGAGATGTTCTCCCATCATGAAAGCCTTCTCTTCTCAAACATTCTCTCTTCCAAATCTTCAGACATCTTTGTTTCTAATTTAGATATGATGTTTGTTTACTAAATATTAAGAGGAGGCAAGTTCCTATTTTTGCTGAAAAATGCCACTTGATGTTCAGAATGGCAAGGGACCATAGCAGATGTCCTAGGGGAGCCCTTGTTTAGCTGATAAGGAAACAGGCCCAGGAGGGGAGGGAAGGTGCCACGATCCAGGAATGGGACCCAGCCTCCCAGGGTACAGCCCCACGTTCAGTATGGAGGACCAAAATTGTCACCTTTTCCAGCTCCCTTTTTATCTTTCTCACTGCCATGCTCCTCGCCAGAGTTAAGACACATCTTCTTCTTCCTGCCCCAATCGCTTCTTGCTTCAACTCTCAAGCCCTGATGGGACCGAGCCTCTTTGATCTCTTTCTAAGGATTTTCTGAGTGCTTCAACCCGCTGCCTCGTGGGCTTAATGAGCATCCCAGATGACCCACGGATGTTTCCAGCTTAGTGAACGATTCATTATTACAGCGATCATGATGAAATGCATTTTGGCAAGCACCTCTTCCCCTTCATTTTTAAACCCTTGTGTATTCGAAAGGAAATCTGCTCCATGTGTTTCTGACTCATTTGCACCCAGGTCATTAGGAGGTGGTTGGGGGATGCTAACTGGACACTAAGTGGTGCTCTGGGTCTTTTCTTCGCACGTCTACAATCCTAGCTTCTGCAAGCTGTCATCATCAGCTGGTTCGTGCATGACTGACGTTCGCTCCCGCCACGCTCAGTCGGTTCTATAACGTACGCCCATCCCTTTTCTTAACTAACTCCATCTTCCTTGGATGAATATGCGAGACAGAGACAGGTTTCAGTAAATAATCTTACTTCTAGAAAGGATCTAAAAATAGCAGCAGAAATGATCATCCTAACTTTCACTGAGCATTTACTAAAGGCCCAGCACTGTAAAACTTTAATGTGTTTAATTCTCACAATAATCTAGTGAGGTCGATAGGATTATAATTTCCAGATTAATAATTAGAAGACAGGGCCAGCAGGTGTCGTGGTAGTTAAGCTGCTGGATTCCCATACGCTTGACTACAGTTCAATTCCTGGGCCTGGTGGCTTGAAAATCACGCCAGATGTGTGTCCATGCATGCCCAAAATCCTGAGAGGAGAACGGAGGAGAAGAGAGTATAGCATGGCCATCCCCAGGGGGGTGATTTCTCACTTGCCCTTTTTCTGTTTCTCTCTGTCTCTCTCTGGCAAGCTCACACCCCTATGGCAAAAACAAAACGAAACCAAAAACAAACAAACAAAAAAACTAAAAAACAAACAAATAACCCACACCCACAAATTGGAAAACAGACGCCCAAGGTCACAGCTAGTAGGTTGTGGAACTGCAGATAAAGCTAGTCTGTCTGGAAACAAAGCTAATGCTTTTACTCCTATGTCTTCCTTGTAGGAAGCTGGGACCCTTTGTCCATGACAAACTGTGTTTTCATAATCAGATGCACTTCAAATACAGACTTGGAATAGGCCCGCCAGTGTGAGCTCTCTCAGACAGTCCCCTCCATGGCTTATGTTAAAATGTGCATCCATTAGACACATGGCTGTTGTTCTTAATGTCCTTACAGATTCTTTGGGCCAAGAGAGAGCAGTTAAAGTTGGATCTATGTCCGGGAACCAGCAGTTAGCGTAATGGCTATGTCGCTGGACTCCCACGTAGTCGACCACGGTTCGCGTCCTGGACCCGGTGGCTTAAAACTCATGCCGGGCGCGTGTGCATGCGTGCCCAAGATCCCGAGGGAAGAATGGAGGAGAAGGGATTGCGGCGTGACCATCCCCCCGGGGGGTGATTTCTCGCTTTCTGTCTCTATGTCTCTGTCTGTCTGGCGAGCGCACGCGCCCTATAGCGAAAACCTCTCAAAAAAAAAATTAAAAAGTTGGATCTATGTCGTGGGGTGGATATCTTATTATGGAGTCTGAGCAAAACTAAATGTAGCTTAAGGTCAGAAATACTGTTCCTTTCAGGGGACTTGCTACGTGCTATTTACATGGCTGAGTGGCTGCAGCAGAACCAGTACCCAGGAGGTGCATGCTGTGGACCCATTGAACTGGATGTTGAAAACCAGAGATCCAGTTAGAAGTTACCGTATAGGGACCAGCAGTTAGCGTAATGGCTATGTTGCTGGACTTCCATGTAGTCGACCACGGTTTGGGTACTGGACCCGGTGGCTTAAATTCACGCTGGGCACATGTGTGTGCATGACCAAGGTCCTGAGAGGAGAATGGAGGAGAAGGGATTGCGGCGTGGCCAGCCCCCCTGGGGGGTGATTTCTCGCTTTCTGTCTCTCTGTCTCTCTCTGTCTTTCTGGCAATGCACGCGCCCTATAGCAAAAACCTCTCCAAAAAAAAAAAAGAAGTTACCTACCGTATAAACAGCATTGCACCGTCACGGGAATCCCGCGGGAAGCACCAGCTTATCTTCAGGCAGGACCACGCCCGTCCTCATTGCACCTGCCGTCTGCCCACAATCCTCTGCACCTTGTTTCTTTGAGAAAGCCTGGTCAGGGAGACAGTCATATTTGTCATGCATCAACTCAGCCACATCTCTGGTCTTTGAATATCAGTCATATCAAGACTCCACTGGGGGCACCAGCAGATGGTGTAATGGTTAGATTGCTGGACTCCCATGTAGTCGACTGTAGTTCAAGTCCCAGACCTGGTGGCTTAAAACTTAAGCCAGGTGCATGTGCATGCATGTCCAAGATCCTGAGAGGAGAATGGAGGAGAAGGGATTGCAGTGTGGCTATCCCCCCTGGGGGGTGATTTCTCACTTTCTGTCTCTCTGGCGAGCGCACGTGCCCTATAGCAAAAATCCCCTCTACTGTGGACCCACACCTCTCGGTGCCTACTGACATTTCTACTGCAGGGCCCGTAGGTGTTTCGAAGTTAATGTCTGAACCTGAACTGGGCGTCCCTGCTTCTCCCGTGTTCACAGTGGGCTTCCTCCCTTTTATTCCCTATATTGGTAAAAGACAGCTTTTTTTAATTGTTTTGTTTTGTTTTTGTTTCTTTTTTGGCTATAGGGTGTGTGTGCTCACTGGAGAGAGAAAGAGGGTCAGAGGGAAGTGAGAAATCACTCCCTGGGTGGAGTGCCACCACCTTCTCCTGCATTCTTCTGGGATTTGGGGCAGGCACGCACACACACCCATTGTGAGTTTCAAATCACTCGTTTGGAGACGTTAACCATGAAGTTGGCCACGTGGGATTCAATGGCTTAACCTCTACACCATCTGCTGGCCCCCTCGCTCTGTTTTTTTCACATCTTCTTTTATATCTACTCTTCCAATTCTACCTCCTTAAAATGCCTTACATCAGCACGAGCTGATTTGCCTGAAGTTCTTATGCAACGCCTTCCCTGCAACTCCTTCCGTGACATTACACGTGCCTCTCAGCTGCCACCTCTGTCGCCTCCGATACCTCCTGTCAGTTCTCCACCCTGTGCCCATGTACGACTCTCAATTCAATGACTCTCTTTGCCCTTAGGATAAAATCTTAACTCTTTGCTCATCTGTCTTTTTCTCTAGATTGATTTCTCTGAGAGAGGAGATGGTAGTTCAAGTCACAATGAAATATTCCCTGAGCCATAGTTACTGAATGAACAGACGTGGCGGCACTGGTTCTACATGATGGAAAGCCCAGCAAACAAACCTTCCGAAGGTGGTGGGAGAGGGGCAGAGCAGGAGAGCAATGAGGGACGGCGATCTCTGCCCATGGGAAGGGAGATGGGCACTCAGCTTGCTGTTCCAGTTAAGAGCCTCCAGCTACCTTTTTTTTTTTTTTTTTTTTGGAGAGGTTTTTGTTATAGGGCGCGTGCACTCGCCAGACAGACAGAGAGAGACAGAAAGCGAGAAATCACCCCCCAAGGGGGATGGCCATGCCGCAATCCCTTCTCCATTCTCCCCTTGGGATCTTGGGCACGCACACACATGCGCCCGGTGTGAGTTTTAAGCCACCGGGTCCGGGACGTGAACCGCGGTTGACTACATGGGAGTCCAGTAACATAGCCGTTACGCTAACTGTTGGTCCCAACCTCCAGCTACCTTACAGGGACAGGCTCATTGCATCCCAGCAGGTCCCTTGTAAACACCATCACCCTCATTTTACAGATGAGGAAACTGAGGTTCAGTACAGAATGTGCCCTAAGCTCATGCATCCTAGTCCTCTTTCAGGGCTTAATCTGTCTAACTGCAAAGCTGGGCCTCCACCCAGTGTATGTACATGCTGGTCCAAACACTAAGTCCCGTAACCTTGTGAATGAACCACGTCTGCTCCAGCCAACCAGTGCACCTTCTTCGGTGTGCTTTGCCAACACACCCCTTCGGTCTTCCACTCTGCCAGGGCTCCCAACCACATCCTGGGCTCCAGCAGAGCTCAAGCCTGCCAGACTCACAGATAAGGAATCTCTTGCAGTAACTTTTACAATCCAATAATATCCTCTTTGTTTTTTGGGACCAGAGGAGGAGTTTAGTTAAAATTCTAACCTTTAACTGCTTCGTTAGATGACACAGTTTCCACTTTTTTTCAGGTTTTAATACTTTGTAAAAATTAGAGAAACTAATCAAAAGAATCAGAGTGCACAGAGAGAAGTTGATTTCCTGCATCTGAAAATTTGAATTTTCAGAATTGCAGACCTGGTTGCCCAAGTGACCAGGATAATTTGAGCACTATAAGATTTACCACAATTTCTGGGCCAGCAGGTGATATGGTGGTTAAGGCGACTGGATCCGACATGACCACTACGAGGGTCAAGTTCTGGACCCTGCAGCTTGAAAAACACACCAGGTGCCCATGTGTGCATGCCCCAGACCCTGAGAGGAGAGCAGAGGAGAAGGGGTTATGTTGTAGCCATCCCCTCCTGGAGGTGCTTTCTCACTTTCTCTCTCTCTTTCTCTCTTTCTGACTCTCACTGGTGTGTACACACACACTATAGCAAAACAAAACAAAAATACAATTCTTTGAAGAGTAGAAGTTTCCAAATGAGGAAAATGGAAACACGGGGCTGTAAACTTAGGGAACACTGTTACAATAGGAGCTAGCATCCAACTCACGCCATTTTAAATTCAGCTGCGTCCATGAGCACATACAATGCACCCAGGGTCGGATACAGACATAAGTATGGTGAGTTCACAGCCTACCCAAGGAGACAGACATACACACAAACAAGCCACACTTCGTCAGGACAGACACACTTACAGAAGCATCTGATTGGGAAAGGAGAAAGAGCAAAGGATGTGTTTGAGGGCCCTAGGGATGTGACATCTAAGTAGGGTTTTGAAGGTTAAGTAGGAGTTCATCATCCTGAAGCAACCTGGTTCAGAGAGAAAAGCTCATGCAAAGTTATGGAGGCAAAAAAGAGCAAACAAACAGAAAAAGCCATGGGGTGAGTAGGAGTCTGGTGAGGACTGGTTAAAGAGCATTCGCATGTGCACACAGGGTATGTGCAGAGTCAGTGTCTTCCATCCTACGACAGAGAGGTTTAGGGTTAATTATCAGCAATGCCTTCCCTTACGTTCTTGATATATTTCCTAGAGAATGGGTCAAGGCTAACGGCTCCGTGTGCATGTGAATATATATTAACAAAAGAATAACATAGGAGGGAGTGGGTCTTATAAATGTCACAGCACTGTCCACTTTTATTTGATATATTAATAAACATAAGTTCACTGCTCTCATAAATTTAGAGAGAAGCCTGACTTCAGGGCCTGTTTACAAGGACTGTCTGACTTACTGAGCAGGCATTCTCGTTCACCCTGGAGCTGTCCTATGTGGAAGGGACCTGGTGGCCCCAGTCCTTGGAGGACTGGGATGTGCAACTTCGACACCAGCTCACAAGCTTTGCCTGGGGGGGCAGGGTGCAGCCGCGCCATCTCCTGGAGAAGGCTGGCCCAGCCCGCTGTGTGGCTCCCTCTTGGGAAGCGAGGTCTTCTGCACTGGCCTTGCTGTGAGCTGCAGGTAACGCGGAGATGCCGGCAGAGTCTGCTAAACTAGGCTAGCTTCTCCTGAGATGAAAAGAATGCCAGACTGGGCCACCAGGTGGCATAAAAGTTAAAATGGCTGGATTCTAAATGGACAAATGAGCAGTTCGAATCCTGGACCTATTGGTTTGAAAATCACTCCGGGTGAATGTGTGTGCATACCCAAAATCTCAAGAGGAGAATGGGGGGGGGGGTATTGTGGTGTGGCCACCCCCCCAGGGTGATTTCTCACTTTCTCTCTCTCTCTCTAGCATGTGCCTTTTAGTAAAACTGAAAAAAAAAAAAAAAAAAAAAAAAAAAAAAAAAAAAAAAAAAAAAAAAAAAAGATACCCAGTCCAACGTTGGCTGTTGCTTTTTAGGAGCTTCCTCAGTGTGAGGATAAGTTTCCTGGGCTGCAGTTCAGAAGACGGAGGGCGTCCCTTCATTTTGCAGCTATGAGCTAGTGACTTGGGCAAACGGCAGCTCGTGCATTAAAGTCTCATCCGTCTTTGAGGCCTTTCCTCTTTCCTGTCACACTGATACCAAATTTAGTTCTCACTTTTCTCTCAGGGCTGAGGTGGCCCCTGGCAGGCCCTGCCAAGCCAAGCCAAGCCAAGCCAAGCCGAGACTGAGATGTTGATCACCCCCCTTCCTTAGCCATGCCCCCCGAGATGGTATCTCCGAGTTCCCTTCAGTCCAGAGGGCCACTGAGATGTAAGCAAAAGTTGCAAGACGGGACTTCAAGAGCTGTGGTTGGAGAACTATCATTTTTCTGTCTTTTCCCATTCTTCCTATTCTTTCCCTGGAACCATCACCTGATGGTCAGTGTTGCAGCAGCCATTTTGGATGATGAAGTGACCTAGATCTTGGAAACCATTAGGGACAGAGAAGAAAGATAGCCCGGCACCCCGATGACACGGAAAGCCGCACGCTTAGTCACGGCCTGCCCCCGCTGTCATTCGCATTATGTAAGAGAAAGAGGAGCTTCCAAATCTTGTTTAGACCTCTGGTATTTGGGTGTTCTATTATCTGCCGCTGAGGACAATTCCTAACGGGAACAGCTCACTCTGCAGTACATGAGCTTTCCCCACGCAGCAGGAAACACAGTTGCCACCTCCAGAGAGAACACCCAGCCCAGCTGCGCGCTTCTCGCAGTGTCTTTTTAGCGGTTTCAGCAAGAAGCGCGAGGACGGTGCAGTAAGGCGTTGGACTGGGGGAGGGCCACGCCGGCGGAACTCCATACGGCCTGTCGTTACAGGCGCTGTTTCATGACATGGTGTGCACGGGGTGTGGTACTACCTCTGGTTACGGCTACACTGGGGGCTCGGAAGGGCCCTGCAGTTAGGTAGGAGGAAGCCTGAGGCTCGGGAGTCAGGCTGCCGGTCCGCCTCCTGGCACCTCCGCTCACTCGCCTGTGGTCACGCGAACGCCTTACCTGTCTTAGGCCTCAGTTTCTGCCTTTTCGTAGTAGAGGTGATAACAGCACTTACCTTCTAGGTGGTCCCCAAGATCCAGTTATAAGAGAGAACCCGTGTAAAGAGCTTTGCATACGCCCAGGACCTAATAACCCACTTGGCAGAGGTTAGTGATTATTGTGCTTTTCTTCTTTCATTTTTTTTCTTTCTGTTCTTTTTTTGAATCTAGCTCTGTGAACCCAGAGTCACCAGTAGAGAAGTCTCTTGAAAGGACAGGGATTGCTCCTGTGTGGGTGAAGGTCTGAGTCGCCAGGAGGAGGGGACTGGCCTGGCCTTGCTGGCTCGCGCTCGGGACTCGAAGGTGGCGGTGATGGGGGAGGTGCTGGCTATGTTTCCAGAGAAGGACAAGGAGGTGGGAACTGGGCAAAGAGTCACCAAAGCCCCCCCATGGCCCTTACGTGCCTCTCAGGAGTATTGAGAAAATACACGTCTGTGAAGCTTCCAGAAACTTTTTGTACCAATGAATTAAAAAAAAAAAAAAATACTGTGATGGTCAGCATCCTGAGTCTTTGGGGCTGTTTTCTTTCCAGTCAAATTTCCATCAAGTTTAGATCTCATTTTTCTCAGTGCTGAGGAGCTCCTGGAAGGGCCTGCCACGCTGGGATCCTAACACTCCTCCCCCGACCCCCACTGGACTGGGGCAGAGACAGGGCAGCCATGGCCACTCCTGGGTTAGTGCCTGTTAGAGGAAAGAAGCGCCGACGACTGACCTGCTGACAAGGGACTGTAGAAGAAGACGAGAACAGCGCAGAACGCACCGTGGCCTGGCATGTGCCGTCATACTGCAGGGCGTTCCAGCTCTGACGACAGCGCTCTATGTGCGTGTGCGTGTGTGTGCACACGCATCATGTCTTATTTTCTAGGTTCTAGTGATTTGGGCCTTGCTAACTCGGTGGGGACTGCCCTTCCCAGGGTCAGCTAATTCCTGCCTGGGAGCACGCCTTTCCAGTGCCACCAGCAATCCAGACCCTCACCTGCCGCCTCCTCCTCCCTCAGCCCCACTCCAGGCCGGGATGCGCCTCATTGGCTCAGGGACTGGAACTGTGGTAGAGTGCCATCCAATGAACGACCACCACAGCCAGATTAATGTTAAAGGGGGTCTTTATTAGCTGGCCAGCAACTACAGCCTGGGGCTTGGGGATCGAGAGTCTGAACTGACCGAAGTTTGAGTAGCCATTTTATAGGGGGTCAGGGGGTTTCCGTGCAAGCAGTTACAGAAGCTGAATCAAGCAGGTTAGTTATCTCTGAGGGCACTCTCTAGACCTTCCTTTAATGGTCTCCATGCCTCCGGGCAGGGGTCTGGTGATGGATAGTCACATTGCTAAGGAATAGCTAAACAAAAGGGTTTCGGGCTAGTTAGCAAAGACGGTAGCAGGTACAGGGTGTCATCCCGGGTGCAGTTTTCTGTGGCTAGCACAAGCTATTTTCTCATGGGAAGAGCAAGCAGGTTTACAGAAGCAGACAGCCATGTTAGGGTAAGAGGATGATATGGACGAACAGTTGTGCATGTGCGGGATCTAACATGCGGCCTTCCACAGAACCAGACAGCAGCGACAGCCTCAGCGCTCAGATCTTATAGAAATTGTTCAGACCAGCCTATTCTAAACCTGCTTATCATACTCATTCTCTCTTGCAAAAACACAGTAAAGACTTCCGCTCCCTTTTCCCCTCCCTCCCTCTGTTTCCTGACCCACCCTGGTGCCACCCCACTCGCTAGTGGCTTGCTGTGCTCCGCATTTCTAGGGATTTGGGAGTGTGAAGACATCTCCCTTTTCAACAGTCATGTTTGTGTTGTATCTTACCATTCCCAGCTAAAACGAACTCTGAGCACCCTTTAAAACTGTGCGAGGGCGTGCATTCGCGAGTCTGCTGTGTTTAGGAAATACAGACTTGGACTTTCTTTCTTTGGGTAATAATTTATCTTTATTTATTTATTTTTAATTTTTCTTCTTATTTATTTTTTACACTCAATCACTGAACATCTTTGCAGCATATAAAATGAATTTTCCCAGTGTGAACACCCTGTATATTGGACCAAAGAGATTATCATACACATGATAATCAACAGATAATTTTTCATTTTTGTGCCTGTTGAATGTTTTGCCTCTTTGTCCGCCTTGATTGACTTACTTTTCTTTAGCTCCAGTCTCCTCACAGACTCACATGACAGATACCAGACATTTCTGATGCTCACGGCCCTGCTTGCTGAGCGTTTATCAGACCTGCTCAGGGGCTGGGTGTTACTGCTGCGAGATTGTCTCTGTCATAAATCATAATACTGGCCTCTCGCTTTTATTTTATTGGACCAAATCTCTTGGGAACATATTTTGTAGCCAGAAATTATATTCAAATATTCAAGAAGCAAATTTTGTTACTATACCTTCCCAACTAAAAAAGTTTCCCTAAGAGTTTAGGATTATTTTTATGATCTCAGCATCGTAAAGCAGAAATCTTTTTTTTTTTTTTTTTTTTTTTTTTTGTGGGTGGAGAAGTTTTTCCTATAGGGTACGTGTGCTTGCCCGAAAGACAGAGACAGAGAGATAGAAAGTGAGAAATCACTCCCCCCCCCCACTGGGGATGGTCACACCACAATCCTTTCTCCTCCATTTACCTCTCAGGATCTTGGGCATGCACACACATGCGCCTGGCATGAGTTTAAGCCACCAGGTCCAGGACTCGAACCGTGGTCAACTACATGGAAGTCCAGCAACATAGCCATTACGTCAACTGCTGATCCTGAAATCTTTGTGAAAATTTGGGAGAAGGTTGCATGTGTGTGAGGGGTGTTGACACCCTGGGAGCCCTCTAAGGTTGGCAGAGCGGTGGGGCTTCTTCCAGGGAAAAAGAAGTGCGTCTCCCATCAAATCCTAAAGCCACCAGCACTGGTTTTGTTTCAAGCAGATGAGTGAAAGAAAGTTTGGAAATGAGAAGGCTATACTTCTTTTTGTCCCTATTTATTAATTTACTTACATTTAATCACTGTATAATTACAGCATACCAAATGAATTTTCCTGCCCTGAATACACAGTATAGTCGTTCAATCAAAGATATTGCCATACATAAGATGATTTTTAACCTTTACAGAAGAAAAATAATTAAAATAATTTATGTGCTCATTTTGCCAAGCTCTTTTCTCAGTTCTCACAAACTACCCAGAGTTTATAGGCACAGATACATTTGTTTTAATAGTTTATTCCTTTCTTGTGTGAGAAGGAGAGACACAGAGAGACAAAGAGAGAGATAAGCATCTGGGCGGGATCTCACTCTGTGACCCCCTTCCAGCCCCGTTGGGCCAGCCAGGATCCTGAGCACACATGCTGGGTGTGGACACACTGACTGGGGACCCTGCCCTGCGGTCTTTCACGTGGACTCAGCCTCACCCGAGCAATATGCTCCTGCTGTACCACTGACTGGCCTCGTAGATGCTTTGAAAGCTCTGCTCCCGTCATCACCACAAGGACATGTCCAGAACACTCGTTGGCATCAGCATGGCTCTCCCAAAACAAGATTATTCTCCAAGTTTCTGGGAGGCTGTGCTGAAGTCATGGTGTGGTTTTGTGTTTAAATTCTTATGAACTACAGTTTTTAAAAAAAATTTTTCATACATTGAATCATTGTGTATTATTATAGCATACCAAATGAATTTTCCCATCATAAATATACAGTGTATTGGTTCAGTCAAGGATATTATTATATACATTTTCATCAACAAATAATTTTCTATCTTTGTATCCCTTAAATGTTTTGCTTCTTTCTTTTTCTTCTGTCCTCCCCCATTGCCCACTCCTTCTGCACTGTCTCTAGTACCATCATTGCTCTCCATGCTTTCACACCTTCCAATCTTTCTGTTTCTGCCAGAGTGCTGACACTTGGCATATATTGAGTGGGGACATACAATGCCTCTCTTTCATAGTCTGGCTTACTTCACTTAGCAGTAAATCTTTCATATTTGCCTACTTTCTATCAAATGCCAAGGTCTCATTGTAAATTAGTATAGCCACCGCGGAGAACAATATGGAGGTTTCCCAAAGACCTACAAATAGAACTACCATGTGATCCAGCAGTTCTACTCCTGCATATCTACCCAAAGGACAGGAATATACTTGTCAGAAAAACACTTGCACATTCATGTTTTTTGTGGCATTAGTCACATTTGCTAGGACATATAACCAACCCAGATGTTCATGAACAGTTGAATGGATTGAAACAGTGTGGCACATAAACACTACAGAATATGAAATACTACTCAGTCATAAAAAAACAATGGGACCCTAACTACAGTTTTGTTAACTACATGATCAAGGACAGAGGTCAGATGTGCTGAAAGAGCAAGGAGGCTCTTATTTCCTTCTCACTTACCCACAGTTGAGGTTCCAGATCTGACTAGCGAGGAAAGTTCCTGACTCCATCCTGGGAGCTCAGAGTCGCTGGCGGCCCTCCAGAAAACGTTTATCCCGAGTTTCCTCCTTTCTCTAGTGTGAAGAAGAAAGTGTGGAGAAGAAGGGAAATCAACATTTTCTTAGCGTTTATCTTTTGCTTGCTACACTCTATGTATTATCTCACCTTAAATTCTCACAACTAATGAGATAGAAACTACTGTCATTTTTCCAGGTATGGAATTCAGTTTCAAAGAGGCTTTTTGCACCTACAAAGATGTGTAATGATTATATGAAAATCATAAATTACAATGGATATTTAAAGAGAAAAAATAAAGACATTTTGCTCAATGTCACACAGCTGGTAAGCATCATGGCCAGATTCAGAGCCGAGTCAGACCCAGTGCTTGCACCAATTGCACCACTGGAACAGTCAGAAATGCAAATTCCGGGTCCCACCCCAGACCTACCAAGTCAGGAAATCCAGTCTGGGCTCCAGCAAGCACCCCAGGTTACTGATGTGTGCTGAAGTCAGAGAAGCACTTCTCTAAGCCATGCTTGTCTTTGGTCTGCTTGTCTTTCCCTCTCAAACACGGACTTCGACCCTTGGCAGACTGGAAATGCCATTTTCCAATTAGGAGACCATGTTTTTGAGTTGATTTCTTTGAGTGTCTATGCCCTCATTAGTAAAATGGGAATAATAATAATTATATCTTAGGGTCATTGCTGAGATTAAGTGAGTTAATGTAGGTTGACCACTTAGTACAGAATCTGGCAAAACAAGGAAGATAAATAACTGCTATTATTATAACTACTATTCCTACCTTTTCTACCTGTCTTTTTGCCATATCCAGCTAGCAGAAGGAGGAAGAGCATTTCCTTTTTTTTAGAGAGAGATTTTTGCTATAAGGCATGTATACTTGTCAGAGAGACAGAGAGACAGAGAGTGAGAATTCACCCCCTAGGGGCAATAGCCACACCACAATCCCTTCTCCATTCTTCTCTTGTGATCTTGGGCATGAACACACACATGCCCAGCGTGAGTTTTAAGCTGCTGGGTCTGGGACTCGAACCACAGTCAACTTTGTGGGAGTTCAGCAAAGTAATCACTACACCACCTCTTGGTTCCAAGTAAGAGTGTTTTCTAGCACTGTGAATTTGGGCTAGTTATACAAACTCTGAGCCCCAGCATCTTCTCTACCAAATGGAGACAGCAATAGGACTTACTCGTGGGACTACTGTGAGGGTTAAGTGGATTAATGTAAGTAAATAATTTAGAATGGTGCCTGGGATGCGGCAAGAGCTCAGTTACCATTATCCATGTTGGGCCTTGTAAAAAGTGAAATTTCAGACAAACCAAATTTTAAGAGTTTAATTGAACAAAGGGTGATTTAAATCGGGCAGCCCCTGGAATGGCTCCCAAGGAACTCTGGGTAGTCTCATGGTCAAGTGATATTTATCCAGAAAGGGAAAGTGATGCACAAAAATGGAAGTGAGGAGACAAGGCAGAGAAATATTGGACTGGTTACAGCGCTATGGTAGGCTGCATGAACGTTCTACATGGTGAACTTTCTATGACAGACTGAAATGTAGCTACTACGATTGCCTGTAACTTGGCAACTTGCTAAGGAAACAGACTAACCTGTAACTTTGGTTTGTCCCTAAGGGACCCACCTGTGGGGGAACATGACCCACCTGCTCGCTTTCTTGCAGCTTCCACATGTGATTCAGGAAGTGGTGGAAACAAATGAGCCTCCCCCCCAAGTGGCATCTTTAGCATGAGAATGGCAGGGCAAGCTGTCCCTCCCCCTTTTCACAGACCTCCATCCTGGGACTTACTGCACTGCTTTCCTCACTCATGTCTCTTCTTTATATCCCTGGTACGTAGTAGGGCTCAGTACATGTCTGTCTAAGAAGGGCCGCGAGCTCTCCAGTGTAATTTCTACCCACTATTGGCAGGAGACAGAATGCTGGCCTCCCACAAATATCTGCACGCTAGTACCTGGAACCTATGAATATGGCAGGGACCATGGCAGAGGAGAATTATGGTTGCAGATGGAATTGAGGTTGATAATCAGCTGACCTTAACATAGGGAAATTATTCTGCACTATTTGGATGGCCACAATGTAATGACAGAGGGTCCTGAAGTGCAGAAGAGAGGAATTAGAAAAGAGAAACAGTGATACGGTGTGAGGAGAGCCTGGCTCAGCCTCTCTGGCAGCCTCTAGAAGCTGGAAAGACAAGAGAACACGCTGTCCCAGGAAAGCAGCCTTGCTGACACCTTGATTTCTAGCCACTGAGACCCATACTGGAATTCGGACCTCTGGAACGGTAAGGTGACAGTCTGTGCTGCTTTAAGCAGTGACCATTCAGACTGTGGTCATTCTCTGTAGCAGCAGGAGGAAGTAGCTGTGCCATCTCCAACTTTGTCGTTACAGCCAGTTCTGTTTAACCTAACCGTCTCACTCCCCTCTTCCTCCCAGCAGTACACTACCCAGGGGGCCAGGTGTTGAAAAGAATTTTTCACTGCACAATTGTCATCTGAGAATGACCACATTCTTCCAAGTCTTCAACTCAAGGCCTAGGGCATAATTTGGTCATTCAGGATTCAACCATGAATCCTAACCAGTGGGATGCTCTTGGGCAGTGCTTGGACTTAGCCTCTGGTAACTCCCGTGGGGAAGTGGGTGTGAAGCCACAGCCAAAGGTCGGGCTATTCCATAGTTTCCCCACAGGAGTACCTCCTCCTCAGCAGACACATCTGTTTGCATTCTGCCCACAGGAACCACTGGGGGATCTGGTCTCTCCTTTGCGCCAGCTCAAGGGAGAGCCCGATGTAGCTCTGTCAGCCAGTGAGAGATCCAAGAGCTTCCACCTCCCACCCTGAGAAGAGCAGCTTTGGGAAATGGGAGGCCATGCCTTCTCCTTCATGAAGGCCCTGGCGACCATCTCCTAAAGCCCTGGAACCTTGGCCTTGTGGAATCTGAGCAAGACCTTGACTATTTCAGAGTTTTCAGTTCATTAAAAATAGAGACTTGGGCCTGGTGGTTAAGGGAGTCAGATCCTACAAAGCCAACCACAGTTCGAATCCTAGCCCCAGTGGCTTGAAAAATATGCCTGGACAAGAGTGTATGTGTGTCCAAATTCTAATAAATTCTTTCAGGCTTTGTTCATCTGAGAATGTTTTTGTCATTTTTTTTCCCATATGAAAGATTATCTTGCTGGGTATAGTATTCTTGGTTGAAATTGTTTTTCTCGTAACACTTTGAATATATTTTTCCAGTCTTTCCTTACTTGCACTATTTCTGATGAGAGGTCCGACGTTATTGCTAAGCACATTTAACCCATGAAAAAGCAACACAGGGAAACTGCTCTAAACTCCATCTTATAGATTCCTGAAATATTCAGACAAGCACAGTAGAGGAGAGATTTTGTCACAGAAGGACCAGAAACCACTGCAGAGGCACAAGAAACATGAGAAACCAAGAAAATATCTCTCCTCTAAGGGAAAAGAACAATCCCTCATCATCCACAGACAGTACAGTAGAACTCATGGAAATATCTGATAGAGAATTCAGAATATTAATAGTGATGAAACTAAATGAGATGCAAGAGCCAAGAGATAATAAACTCCAGAAGATGCAGGAGAAGAGAGACAACGAGTTCAGGAGGTTCTTCCATGATCTGAAAGAGGAAATACACACCATAAAAAAGAATCAGGTGGAGCTATTAGAGATGAAGCTGCCATTTGCTAGGTCAAGGCCTCCCTTGAAAGTGTTGAAGGTGGATTGGTTCATGCAGAAAATCAAATCTCAGATGTTGGAGGCAGAATCTCTGATCTAGAAAAAATGACCCCAAAAAACTGAGAAAATAACCCCCGAAAATGAGACTACTGTATGAGAAATGCTAGACAGCATTAAGCGCCCAAGCACCCAGATGATTGGTATCCCAGGAGGTGGGGAAACTGGTAAGGGCATTGATGGTTTATTCCATCAAGTCTTTGAAGAGGGCTTTCCAGGTCTAGAGAGACATTTGGGTGTCGGGACCCAGGAATACAAAGGACCCCTGGTAGAGTTGACCCAGGGGGATCTTCTCCAGAGTACATCATGGCCGGACTGGCCAGGTCTATGGACAAGGACAGGATACTAAGGTTGGCAAGAGAGAAATGTCGGGTTACTTGTGGAGGTTGTCCAATCAGGCTAACCTCAGACTTCTCATCAGAAACAATGCGAGCAGAGAAGGAATGGGAAAGTATATTCAGAGTGTTGGGTGAGGAACAGTTTCAACCAAAAATACTATCCCCAGCAAGATTATCTTTCATATGGAAAGAAAGGATAAAAACATCCTCAGATAAGTAAGATCTAGAAGACTTTGCCAATAGCAGACCCACTTTTCAAGAAGTTCTGAAAGGAGTGCTCTACCAGGAAAACTAAAGACACATACAGAAGTAAGAGAGCAAAAGGCAACCAAGAAAATGACCAATTTAATGCTGGGGACAAGAAATATCAATAATAACATTGGATGTTAGCTTCCAGGATTTAAATGGAAAGATTGGACCACAGTAACACTGCATATTCAACAGAAGAGAGTTTGAACATAAGACTGAACTGGCGAAATAGAATTTTATGACTTTTGAGTAAAACATTACTGCTTTTATTTTTTTTACTATGCTTTGCTTTCCCAATTTAAGCATTTTACTTTCTTTTGAGGTGTTGATAGGTTAAGCAATTTATTAAAATATTTTCTTGTTTGTTTCTTTAAATGGAAACATAAACTTTTCTTACATCCTGACCCTTCCGGAATTGGAAAATATTTGGGAGTAATCTTATTTTGTGGCAGAAGGGTTACTTGCATAAGTTCAATAACGCTTGTTGCATTGAATCAGAAATTGGAAATACTCATTATTGGACAGGGCTTTGACTGGAATGTCATACCTGAAGGTTAATCCAAAACTATGGAACTAAGGTGGATCTCAAGTAAGCCAACAGAAGCTCTTAGAAAGATGGTCTGGGACCACAAATAGTTCTGCCTGGCAGAGAGGATTAGAGAAGATATATGAAATAATTTATAACATAAAGTAACCTGGACTTTTCCAGCCCAGCATTGTAATCAGTAGAGACTGCGAAAGAGCAACCACACCAGAGGATTATCTTGAGAAAGACTTTGAAGGAACAAAAAGAGACTGATCTTTGCTAGCAGATGGTATATCACAGAGTACTTGGTAGGCAGGGCTGAATTGAGAAGGTTTAGGTGTGATTTGTGTGTTGGGCATTTGCTTTTCAACAATTTGAGTAGTTGACATGTAAATATTTTCTCAAAAATATTTAAAACCATGCTGTCTCTGTTGTTATAGAGTCACAAACAAAATTATACAAAATTATAGGAAATATTTTAAACGTTATCATTAAAATTCAGTATTTTAGGGACAGCTGGTGTAATGGCTATGTCACTGGACTCCCATGTAGTTGACCTCAGTTAGAGTCCCAGACCTGGTGGCTTAAATTCACACCAGGCGTGCGTGTGTGAGTGCCCAAGATCCCGAGAGGAGAATGGAGGAGAAGGGATTGTGGTGTGGCCATCTCCTCTGGGGTGATTTCTCGCTTTCTGTCTCTCTGTCTCCCTTTGTCTTTCTGGCAAGTGCACACGCCCTGTAGCAAAAACCTCTCAAAAAAATATTCAGTATTTTGAAATTTTGAAAGTTGTTTATTAACTGTCAAGAACTATGGAGTATGAGCAAAATTTTTTGATATGTAAAGTAAATATTTGTGGAAAAGCATAAAAATAAATAAATAAATGAGAAAAAAAGCAATGCATGTGATGGTGCTATTCACAAAAAATTTCAGGATTTATAAAAATATTAATTTCTAGTGCACTAGAGTCGCTGCAGATTACTAATGGGGGTATATAGTAAATCAATATAATGACCACTTTTGAATCCTGCCCATTTGTCTTTTTAAAAATAATTTAATTTAATTTGTTATTATTATTTAATTTGACCAGAGAGAGAGAAAAGGAAACTGAGAAATCAAGCCGCCAGGTCCAGGAATTGAACCGCAGTCAACCATGTGGGAATCTAGCACTTCAACCACCATGCCACCTTTGGCCCCTGCCCATTCATCTCTGATTCTACAAGTCCATGATTTAGAGATAAAGTTAAGAGTATTAATGTGTGGCTTAGGAACAAAGGCCTCAGCCAAGTGCAGTCTGTCCACATCAGCCCTGCCTCCACCTCTGTGGCTGTTTGACATGGTATCAGACCTCCTTGCCTCCACTGGGAATGACAGTGACTAATTGTGTGACACTTTTTCTCAGAGGCTGTGAGAAGCATACCACTCCCAAGGGCAGGGGCTCTAGATCTAGATCCGTGTGAAACAGATATATGGCCAGCACGTATGTAGACTCCAGACATAATCTTCTCTCCAGCTGGGCGTTAATTTCAGGAACTGATGCATGGAAAAACATGTCTCAGGCAGAATATGCGAAGTTTTCAAAGCACAGTTTTAGTACCTGCAGAGAAACTGATTGCTGGAGAGCAGCTCTCTAGAACCAGAGAGGGTGGCGTAGCCTACTGTGTTTTGATCTGTTGCTTATGAGAAATCTGACCTTAGAGAAGCGGGTGGTGTCCATGACTCTAATGACCCAAGAGAGGACTAGGACCCGTAACAGAACTCTGGTCTGTTCTTTGGGCTGACATAAACAGACGTTATTGGTGTTTTCGTGAGTGGACAAACATGAAATGAAGAAGTCTCTCTCCTGGTCTCTACAACCATGCTGATGGCTGAATTTTGTTTATTTTTGTGGGCAAATGGGCAATGATACCAGAACATTATCTACCCAAGCACTGGTCACACTCTCTGATCTAAAGTGTTTATGATTTTTTCCCTAATTGTGTAAACTATGGAAAACCACTTTCACTTTGCCAAGGTCATTGCTACAAAATAGGACTGAACGGTTACTTCATTGTTAATAGGGAGAAAGTTATATGTAGATAAAACCCCAATTCTGGGACCAGTAGTTGGCATAATGGCTATGTCGCTGGACTCCCATATAGTCGACCGCAGTTCAAGCCCTGGACCTGGTGGCTTAAACTCACACCAGGCTTAAACTCACACCAGGCACGTGTGCGTGCGTGCCCAAGATCCCGAGAGGAGAATGGAGGAGAAGGGATTGTGGCGTGGCCATCCTCTGGGGATGATTTCTCGCTTTCTGTCTCTCTGTCTTTCTGGCGAGTGCATATGCCCTATAGCAAAAAAAAAAAAAAAAAAAAAAAAACCCAAAAAACAAAAAAACAAAACAACAAAAACCAAAAAACAAATAAAAAAAAACTAAGTATAAGAATCCTGTAGCAGTGATATGAAATTAATTTCTTCCTTCTTACCTCTTTTCCTCCCTCCCTCTCTCATTCTCCCTTTCCTTTCTGCTCTTCCTTCCTCCTTTGGTGGTAAGATTCAGGTCTTCTAGTCTGGGTCCCCTTCTGTTGTTTATTATACCAGAACACAAAGTAGGGAGTATAGAAATGTAGGCAGAAACACTGCAACTTCCAAGATAGTGTCGAAAAATTATTGATTCCCGGGTTCCACCTTCAGAAATTCTTACTTCATTAGTCTACAGAGGAGCCTGGGCACCAAGATTTCTTTTTTCTTTCTTCTTTCCCCTTCCTTCTCTTCTCTTCTCTTCTCTTCTCTTCTCTTCTCTTCTCTTCTCTTCTCTTCTCTTCTCTTCTCTTCTCTTCTCTTTCTTTCTTTCTTTCTTTCTTTCTTTCTTTCTTTCTTTCTTTCTTTCTTTCTTCTTTCTTCTCTTTCGTTCTTTCTTTCTCTCTTTCTTTCTCTCTCTCTCTCTCTTTTCTTCCTTCCTTCCTTCCTTCCTTCCTTCCTTCCTTCCTTCCTTCCTTCCTTTCCTTTCTTTCTTTCTTTCTTTCTTTCTTTCTTTCTTTCTTTCTTTCTTTTTTTCTTTCTTCTTTCTCTCTCTTTCTTTCTTTCTTTCTTTCTTTCTTTCTTTCTTTCTTTCTTTCTTTCTTCTCTTTCTTTCTTTCTTTCTTTCTTTCTTTCTTTCTTTCTTTTTTTCTTTCTTCTTTCTCTCTCTTTCTTTCTTTCTTTCTTTCTTTCTTTCTTTCTTTCTTTCTTTCTTTCTTTCTTTTTTAATTGCTAGAAGGTATGTGCGCTTGTGGAGAGAGACACAGCAGGAAAGGGAGGGACCAGCAGGTGGTGTGCTGTTAAAGTGCTAGACTCCTAGATGGCTGATCACAGCTTGAGTCCTGGACCTGGGGGCTTGAAAATCACACCAGGCATGTGTATGCGTGTGCCCAAAATTCCAGGAGAAGAATGAAAGAGAAGGGATTGCAGCATGGCCATTGCCCCTTGAGGGTGATTTCTCATTGTCTCTCTCTCCCTGTCTCTCTCTATCTCTCTCCAGTGAGCGCATGTGTCCTATGGCAAAAACCAAACCAAAAAATAAAAAGAGAGAGAAAGCGAGAACACCCCACCCCCATAAGGGATAATCCTACCACAATACCTTTTCTTCCATTTCTCTTTCAGGATTTTGGTGCGTGCACACACACACACACACACACACACAGTGTGTCTTTCAAGCCACTGAGTCTGGGACTTGAACTGCTGGCCATGTGGGACCTGGATGTCTTAACCACCACGTCACTAGTTGACCCAGCACCAAGAGTTCTAAACGCTCTGTAAGAAATTCTAGTGTGAAGGCAAGGCTGAGAACTACCGATTCAAGTCCAATCAGTGCTGATGTAGTCGAATCATTGGTATGATTGGCTTTCCCTTGGCCAGAACTGAATGAATAAAATGATTGTGTTGAGGGTTTTTGAATAGACATGGCTTAAAAGTGCTATTTGTCTATCCGTGGATTCGTTTATTGTGGTGAGAGTTGAAGTTCAAGGTCAGACAGAAAGGCCGGAGGCCCCGCTGGTTGAGATCACACTGTCCTGTCCCAGCCAACTTCTTCCATGCTCCATCCCTCGGTGTGTGGGCTGCTTCACACTGGCTGAGGGAAGACAGGCAGGGCTTCAGTGCAGGCTGAGGAAGTTTCTCGGCTGTGAGGTCTGACATGCAGCACAAATTCAGTCATAATCTTAACACGGCCACTGGCTGGTGAGCCCACTGTGGAGAGTATGAGGTCAACCCCTCGGAGTGTCTCCAGCTAGTATTTTTGGCACAGTTCCTGGATCAACAGGACACGTCCTTGACATCTGGGACCAGCAAGCAGTGAGGACATGAAGTTAGGTCTTTTGACCAATTAATGATGTGAGTTTGACAGAAACCCTGTGCAATGCGTGAGCTAAGCGGGTAGTTTGCAGCAGGTGTGAATTGCGTGTGACTCTGGGTTGCTGACTGTGGAGTGATCAGCCTGGGAGCTGGGAGGTGATGTGACGTGAGCTCCAGGTGGAGGGGAAGGGGTAGACCACAGTGAAAGTGTGGGTGATCAGCCACTAGCAGTGACTTTAAATGAGACAGAACTCAAGCCTGATGCTCGACCTTCTATTCCTCCCATGAACATGGCAGACAGTGTTTCCTTATTTAAAACAAAAAAATTACTATAGGTGGGACCAACAGTTGGCATAATGGTTATGTCGCTGGATTCCCATGTAATCGACCATGGTTCGAGTCTCGGATCTGGTGGCTTAAACTCACGCCGGTTGCATGTGCATGCGTGCCCAAGATCCCGAGAGGAGAATGGAGAAGGGATTGCGGCGTGGCCAGCGCCCCCTGCAGGGTGATTTCTTGCTTTCTGTCTCTCTGTGTTTTTCTGGCGAGCACACATACCCTATAGCAAAAACCTCTCAAAAAAATTTACTATAGGGTATGTGCACTTGATGGAGAGAGGAGAGAGAGAGGGAAAGTGAGAAATCATATAACTTTTCCCGTTCCCCTGGATGCAGTAATTTGTTCCAATCCCACAGGCCGAAGCCCGTTTATGAAAGTAAGTCACAGGACTTATCAGGATGTCAGGACAAACGCTCTCAGCTCTGTTGTAGCTGGGTTTTCTTCATGCTTGTCTTGAATTCAGGAGGATGTTTTCCTTGGAAAACCTGGCAGCTGTCTCGGAATGACAAGCCACCTTAAGGAAGAACCTGTCTGAGAGTCAGTCGGTACAGGTGGAGCAGCGTGGAGAGAGGAAAAGAAGGTCGGCTCCTGACTGGTGCCCTAGGCCCAGGGGCATTGCACAGTGCCACGTCCAGTCACATCTGGATTCTGCAGCTGCTTGAGCCGCTGTGTTCCCGCAGGTGTTTCTTTCTTTCTGATTTTGCCAGAGGGCACGTATACTTGCCAGAGAGAGTGGGAGAAGGAGGAAGCACCCCACTATGGGTACGGTCATGCCACAATCCCTTCTCCTTTGTCTCTTCATCCTGTCGGGATTTGATTACGCGTGCACATACATGTGTTTTTCAAGGCGCTGGGGCTGAGATTAGTGCATTGGCTCTGTGGGATCTGGCTCCCTTAACCACTAGACCATGGGGTCAGCCCTCCCACAAGTTTCTTATTTGCAATTTTATTACTTACTGTTTAAGCCAGTTCAGTTGGGTTTTTATCATTTGAAATCAGGAGATTTCAAAGGATACTTAGGGCTGTCTGCCAGCCGAGGCCTGTGGTGTGACTATCGAGACCTGACGAGACTCAGGACAAGGGCTGATTCAGGATGACATGATCAAGGCATTGAGGGGCTCTCAGGGGTAATGGTCTAGCTGCCACCAGACATCGTGTGTGGGGGTCCCTCCACCACGTCCTTAACACAAGAACACTGGCCCCGTCTGAGCATGCCGAGAATGTCAGAACTCGCCCCCGTCTGTCTCTGTGAGTCAGCTCTGTTCGCACATTCCTCCTTACAGGAAGTTAGACCTGCTTCTAAGAAACTGTCATCCTAGAAGCCAAGTCTGTACCTAAACAGAACAAACAAACAAACACATGAAGACAAACACGCTGTCTGGTTTTGGTCAGTTTTTGTTCCTCTCAACCATTCTGGCTCTTCCTGAGAAATCATGGTACCAACCTCTGTAATTAGAACAAGGAGAGACAGTGGAGTGACCCAGACCTGAGGTCGTGGCCCATCTGCGTAGCTTTGGAGCTGCGATCGTAGAAGTGACTTATGGCTCTCTCATACCTGTGTTTTTACTTGTCACATGGCGACATTAGCTCTCTCTGGGGTTGTGGTGAACGTTCCCTAGAATGCTGCCTGCACTGTGTTTTCTAGCTCTTTCCAGTACGTGACGTGTTAGTGCGTTGTGTTCCATAGATTACCATGATCTTTTCATCTTGCGGCTATCCTTGGGAAACCACTTTCAAATAGTCTCTTAAAGTGTGGTGTCCAGAGTACAACACAGTATTCCAGATGGGATCTGACTATCCTCATATCTTGACATAGCTTTTTGGTTTATTTGAGGCTTTTTGCTCTTTTGCTTCAGTCATCATGATGGGCAAGAGTGATGCTAACGATAATGTCATTAGGGTCACAGAGAGTGCTGATTGTGCACGGTGTTTTTCTTCCCATGCTGTGGCTAGAACTCCACATCACCGGGAATGTGATCTCCGCCCGGAGACCATCAATGCTGAGATCCAGTCTCTGACATTCCGGCTGCCCCACATCAGAGCTGCATCTGAGTGTAGCTCGCGAGGCCTGTTTTCCTTTCCATAGCGTAGCTTGCTGGCCGGAGGGAAGAGGAAGCTGATGTTTCCATTGGCCAGCTATAACGCTCAGAGAACAGAGCAGACTGATGGTGTGATAGGCGGCCGTCCAGGAAAATGATCCCAGGACAGTGCTTTCTGGCCATATGGGGATGTTCAGGCTAAAGCAAACACTTGAAATGTCAAGCCAGTGTTTTAATCTGTGAAAGAACTTGTTACACGTCTGGGCTGACTGGTTTCACTTCGTTCTATGAGGAAAATAATCCTGATGCTTCATACGTGGCACATACATGTGGCAGGCACAAACCTCCCTTCCACATAATGAAGCAAACGTTGGTACCTTTCATGTGTCACACACTGTTACAATAGTAATAGCTGCAATTCATGGGACAACCACAACTCTATAAATATTGTTCTCCCCGTTTCAGAGATTAGGCAGCGAGGCTCACAGAATGTTAGCCACTTGCTCAGGGTCACGTAGCGGAAGAAGCAGGTTCGTCCGCCTCTAGAACTCTGCAGTTAATCCGCACACTGTCATCCCTTCGCTATCGAGATGTCCAGGCAGGCAAAGGAACCTCACTCAATAGGAGCACTCCCTTCTAGACGTAGCCCGAGACTGAACTTCTCTCTGACGCCCTCGGCTCTGGGAATTCCTCTACATTTTGCCTTCTGACCTCCCCAACTCGGCCTTGTCTATTCACCACCGAGGCCTGCTCGTCAGTTTCCAGCTGTGTGCTCTGCCGCGTCCCATGGGTTTTATGATTTCTATCTTTCCTTTCTGTTTGCTTCTCCTTCACAGGGACACGGTGCCCTTTGTTCTGCCAGCCCTTCTGTCCTTGTCCCATTCCTTAGAGCTCCCCCGCCCTCCTGCAAACATACCCCCTTCAAGGCCTGGCCCCCATCTCCTGTAACTCCAGAAGAAACGCCCCAGTTGTGGAAATAGAAAGACTGGGGTTAAGTCGCCAAGCACCTACCACTGCCCTGGAAAGGCGTCAGTCATTCTGCAGCATCTGCTACTCAGTTTTTATTATTGTGACATCCTGAGATGAGATGCCAATAGGGGGAGAAAGGGAAAGAGTCTAAGTGTTAGAGGCAAGAAGATAAAAGACCAGGGCCAGCAGGTGGCGTGGTGGTTAAGGTGCTGGACTCCCACATGGCAGACTGCGGTTTGAGTCCTGGACCTGGGTGCTTGACAATTACTCCAGGCGTGTGTATGTGTGTGCCCAACATTCCGGAGGAGAAGGGAGGAGGAGCTTCAGCATGCCTGGCCATGCCTCTGGGGGTGATTTCTCACTTTCTCTCTCACTGTTTCTCTTCATTTCTTTCCAGCGAGTGCAGGCACCCTTTAGAGAGAGAAACAAAAATAAATAAATAAATTAATTAATTAAAAAAAAAAAAAAAGGAAAGAGAAAAGACCAGGAAGAGAAGGAAGATAGGAAGGAGGAGGGAAAGGAGAGGAGAGGAGGCAGATTCCGATAGCTCTGTGGCCTCGGTGGCATGTTGAAACAGTTTGGTGGTATTTGTGAATGATGAACAATTTGTTATGGTAGGAACAAGAGGCCAGGTCTGCAGGTGCCGCTCAGGTTCTCCGCAGCAGAGGGAATACTGAAGTATCAGTTACCGTGAACAGAAGAAAATCAGCATGTGGAGGAAAATTCCCAGTCTGTAACAAAGTATGGGCTTTTCCAGCTCTCCGGTTTAAATTTCTCTCCAGGGGAACACCAATCTCTCCCAACACTTGTAATAAAAATAAAGCGCTTGGAAGATGTATTTGAATTTCCTGTCAATTAAAACATTTGTGAGTTCAAAGTACTGAGAGGTGAGGCGAAGGGGGCCGTAGTCTCTTGAATGTTTTGGATGGCGGCATGTGACTAGACTCTGTCCTCACTCAAGTGCTGTTGGCTGAATTGAGGGTTTCTTGAGTTCTGCATCTCCGACACGGCAGGGACAGGACGCATGACGCAGAGAGGGAGAGAGGACATGTTCTCTAACAGCTCAGCCTCCCCAGCAGAAACCCAGAACATCAGAACAGGCTCCCCACTTAGACATTAGAAAAAGCAAGCTATGTGGTGTGAAGTCTGCTTCTCAGACTGTAAACTCCAAAACAGCAAGATTGAGTCTGTCCCACCTACAAGTATATTCCTCGGTTTCTCACACTACCTACAGGTCAGAGTAGGTAGTCAATAAGTATTTCTGGAGTGAAAAACTGAAGAAAAAAGTGAAGTATGTGTGCGAAGTGTTTAGGGGTGGGGGAGAGGTCTTGCCGTTCACGATCTGTCTGCCTCAGCCTCCCCAGTACTGGGACCACAGGTGTGTGCCATTGCTGGCTCGGCTTCTTAGGGTGGGCCGGGAATTGAACCCGGCCTCCTGAACATCTCGTCCTGCCAGTTAGTAGCATCTACCTTGCACCACTGCAGCCGGGCCCCTTTTAGGTCTTAGTACCAAGAAAACTGGGTGTCTACCAAAATACTGGTCTGTGTTTTTGTGCTTTCAGATTCTATGAGTCTTATATAGCAAGGTATTTTCTCTTTACTTGGGGGGCTGGGAAGCTGAGAGCCAATTTTGTTACCTATTAATTCTAGCAACTACATTATATTTTAATGTACTAACTTTGCTTCTGATTTCAAATGTTTTTCTAACCTTAATTTTCTCTTGTTAACTTTTCTATGTTGATTTACATTTTTTAAAGAGGTTTTTACCTTAGGGTGTGTGCACTCACCAGAGAGAGAGAGAGACAGAGACAGAGACAGTAAGAGGGAAAGTGAGAAATCACCCTCCAGGAGGGATGGCCGCACTGTAATCCATTTTCCTCCATTCTCCTCCCAAGATCTTGGGCACACGTGCCCAGAGTGATTTTTAAGCCACCGGGTTGGTCATGTGGGAGTCCGGAGATATAACTGCTATTCCATCTGCTGGCCTCTTGATTTACATTTTAATGAAAGTAGTATAGTCCTTTTAAAATGAAATTTGGTGTAAATCAATGCTGAAATAAAGAGTAATTATTGATGTTCAAATTAGTTTGTGGCAAACTTTATATGATATTGATGTTTTAAAAAGAAAATGTTGGCATTTTTAATTCATCTTGTGCTGAAGATCTCTAGGAATTATTTAGTATAGGTACGTGGAGTGAGGTGGATCGTATCTGACTGTTAGAGCTGAGGACTGGCCGTGTGGCCGGGTGGTTAAGGGAGCCAGATCCAACATGGTTGCTACATAGTATTAGCCTTGGCCCCAGTGGCTTGAAAAACACTTCAGGGACGTATGCACGCATGCCCAGATTCCCATAGGATAAAGAAATGAGGGAGGAGGAACTGCAGCAGGGCCATGCCCCATTGATGGCTGCTTGCTCCCCTCCCTTCAGCTCTCTCTGTCTCTCTCAAGCACATACCCTTTGGCAAATTAAGAAAAGAAAATTAATAAATAGAGTTGAGATCCCAGTCAGGAGCAAATCTGTAAGAAAGATGACAAGTTCACTACCAACTTGCTCTGAATCCTGGGATATTATCATAAAGAGCTCTTAAAACTTGCACAATTTTGGGCCAAGAGAGCTTGACTTTAAATACCTTCTTTCTTTTTCATGTTTTGATCTCATATCACCAACTCATCTGTTCCCATTGATCCAATTAAGGGGGCATATTGATATTAAGTTTTAGTACAATGGAATAAAAAAAAATTTGCTATATTCTTCAAAGGATATATTTTAAAGGAATTAATGTCCAACCAACCTCTATCACCTCTATTTGGGCCCTCAGATGAAAACAACCATTTAAAAGTTTTATGTTCACCTCAGCCAAGTAGCCACAATTGGCTCCTGCAAGATAGTTCTATAACTGAGTTACTTGGAAGAAATACAATAAAATGTATTCTATGGTATTATTTTTGTGTTTTACTATATTAAGTCATTCCAGATGGTAACTGAACAAATATTTTTGAAGTCTTTCATTTGTGTTCTCCAGCTTAGCAGCTATCACGCCAAGTGTTTGAGATACGTACATTGTCGTCTCCTTCTGTGACGTCGCCCAGTCATTGTTTACCGAAACGACTCCCAGTGATTCCACTTGGGTTGAAAGATTCAGCAAATATTAATGCATTTTTAAAAACAATTATTTAATTAATTGTATTTATCATGAGTATTTTAAAATTTGGTACAGGGCATGCATACTCACTAGAGAGAAAGAGAGAGAGAAAGTGAGAAAGCAAGCTGCCAGGTCAGGAACTTGAATCATGGTCAGTCATGTGGCAGTCCAGCACCTTAACCACCCCATCACCTGCCGGCTCCACTTTAATACATTTTTTTTAAAAAAAGAATTATTTGTTTATTTATTATAGTTACTATTATTATTTTTTAATTTAACCAGAGAGAGACAGAGAGAAAGTAAGCCACCAGGGATTCAAACTATGGTCAACCATGTGGGAGTCCAGTGCCTTAACCACCATGCCACCTGCCAGCCTTGCCATCCTAGTATATTTTTAAGGAAGATATCACCATGAAAATGAACTGGACGAGAATTATAACGAGAATTGGCAGAACTATAATTTGAGGAAATAACACATGCTCTTTGGACATAAAAAGCAAAAAGTATAAAGACTGTTTCACCAGCTATAGCAACAACGATTTGAAGACAGAAGAGACAAGAAGGTATGCACAGCGAAATCCCCACACATGAAGTACGAGGGCTTATATTCCAGTGGCAGCTCCAGAAAAGAAAAAATCTACTGGGCCTCCTAAAAAAACAAAAGGCGAAACATGACGATAGGTTGGTTTGGGGGGATGCCATTGGAAATACACTCTCCCAATCTTCTAATCTTACGGGGTTAGAAGATGATGGTATTGCTGACAACAATGGAGAAATCTGGAAAGAGATGGCTGTTTATTCAGGACAGACAGGAAGCCTAGCATGTGTCAATATGGAAGAAGTAAATGGGCCATGGAGTTAAGCTCCCCACGGCCAGCGCCCCTGACAGATGGACGGCAGCTGGACCCATCGTGATGCTTCATTAGGATGTCAAGGTGTCTGAGCTGTCCCGCGCCATGGTCTGGTGGTTTTGCCACCTATAAACACACCCGGGAATTAGGTTGGGTTTGTTACTTCATCCTGGAGGCATGTCGTGTGTGAATAATCTTGGAGAACAGAAAGATATATTGAGCTGTAATGTATATACATCTCCAAAGTTTAAATTGATATGTGCTTCCACCAGAAAACAGAACTTGGCTGAAGGACACCGTGGTCTCATTTCTATTCGTGTCTTATATCATGAATCATTTAGCCAGTGCTTACAGAACGATTGCCAGGATTGCCCTGAGCTCCTGGTACAGGCTAACTCATGTCGTCATCCCAGAGACCATGGGGTAGATGTTTGTGCTACCCTCTTATTAAGGAAGAGGAAACTGAGAAACAGAGGCGGCTAGTGCTCTTAGGTTGAATTCATCAGAATTCTGAGACGAGGAGTTGTATGCAAGTACTTTATTATGGAAGTGTTCCCAGGAGGGGTCCATCAGGATTGCGTGGCAGAGGGAAGTGGAAGGGGAAGAGCGGGAGCCCACACGTGGACAATGGAGACAAACCTGCAGAAGGAGCAGCAGCGAGTCCGGCAGGGCCTCTGGAGTGTCAGTTATACTGCAGAGTTGCCCCAACCCAATGTGGGGCAGCCGGGCTTTGTACCCCTATGCCTGAAAGCCCTTAGTTAAGGGCTGCCTGCCCTAGGGGCATGTGCCTTCGGTTCTTTGCACCTGTCAGCAAAGTAGCTCCAGTTGGTTTAAGGCAGCTCCCCAAAGACGGGTTGAAGAGATCGCCTGCCAGATGCAAAAGCAAGTGAAGGTGGGGGCGGGGATGGGGGTGCCCAGGGAGGACAGAAAGGGGCAGGGGTCTGGTGGCAGGGACACTGCTGCCCTCACTAGTGCTTCAGGGTCGGGCAACATCTTCTCTAGAGCTGAAGGGGATCAACGAAGCAGTCTAATGGGGGAGATATTGTTTTCATTTGTCCATTTGACTCATTTTCATATAGGCGTATGGGTCTACACGCCTACACACGTAAGCACACACATGCACGCCTTCTGAGAAAATGCAGAGTTGATGCAGCCCAGATGTTACATGTCGGACCTCATAGCTGAAGGCAGCCTACAGACAGATATTCTTGCTTTGGCCCCCTCTGAATTTTTATCAGTTTGAATGAAGAGCCAATATTTTAAAAGCTGGGAGGTTGTGATGAAAACGTCTGCTTGCTGACTCCTCTCCACATTCCCACCTCACAGAACTGGCCAGAGGGGCAGTAGATGGTGCCCTGGGGACCAGACAGGTGCCACCCAGTCGCCACATGCTCCGCTGGGTCTTCACTCAGCCAGTGTCACTCTTCCCTGTCACCCCTCTGCCTCTTTTGGACACTTAAATTGACAACTCCTATTGTAGGCAATTTCTTGAATATTATCTATTCTCATTTGTTCCTTGAGACCGACAACTCAAGCCAGATTGTCATCATTTTTTTTTCTTTGTTTCTATTTCTAGGCTTTTGACACCCTTTGAGGGTAAGTGTAGAATTCAGTTAATTTCGTCAGTGTAGACATCAACACCCCCACGTGGGTGTTGAAGGCAGAGTGACCTAGGCTGGCCTCTGCTTTGATGAAATTTCACACCCACCGTCACACGCTCCTTTCCCTGTTGTGCTGGAACTTCTATGAGCCCAGAGTATAAATGCTGGGGAGGTATCCCACTTGTAGATAACCAATTTCCAATAGCCTTTTGCTCAGATAAAGATGTCCTAGTCCATCTACCAGCAGCTTCCAATGTTTTCATTGTCTTTGTCGAAGGATATGAAACAGATATGAATGTGAAACTCTGAGCTGAACTGGAGTTTAAGTAAATTACAGTCATTTTCTGGTTGAACTAATAATTATATTGTTCCAGCAAATAACCATCATTTTCTCTTAAATGAAAGCCTTTTCTTGCTTTTAGGATTCCAATGAAAACATGTCAGAATGGGTCAAATATTAAAGCTGAATCCCTACGAAAATTGTTATGTCTTAAACTCCCTTTGCCCCCAGTCTCATTTTAAATTTCTGGAATGTTTTCTTGGACAGTTTTCTAACCCACTTGACACTAAACGATTAATTTTTTTTTGATGAGCTATTAAAATTTTTCTTCAGAAAGTTTAATGCTGATTACAAGTTGCTTGCTCTTTAAGTTACAATTAAATGAGTTGAAAAATATTGATTTATGTAAAGAAAGCTCTCACCATGTCTTGATTCTCCTGCCTCAGCCTCCCAGCTGGGACTGCAGGCACGCAAATGCCACCACAACCAGCTCTTTTTTTGACAGGGTTTTTCTATGTTGCCCAAGCCAGTCCCAAACTTGCAATCCTCCAGCTTCAGATTCCCAGACTCCCTGGGACTGCAGGTGCATGCCACCTTGCCTCCCCTGTAGGTCAAACCGGGAATTGAACTTGGGTCTCCCAAGGGATCCCAGCCGGTAGAGCAAAGTGTCTTAATGTGTACACCACTGGGTCTGGGCAGAGGTTTAGGTTTTATTTATGTATGAAGGCATAGGTAATGACATTTTCAACAGTAAGTAAACTCTTATAAAGTTCTTGAAAGAAGTCAGTATTCCCCTAAATGAGTCGAGAAAGTTGTACATTTCTCCCAACAATTTTTGTCATGTTTTTATAGATTCACTTTTTAGTGGGTAGTTACTATCAAAGTTTATTCAAAATACGGTGCCTATATTATAACTATGAGGTGCCTATTTTATTCTTCAGCTATGAGATCTTGAAATTTGTTAAGCTATTTAGAAAGGTCGAAGTTGGGTCAAAAGCCTGAGATGAGACTGTGGTTATTCCCAAATAACTTCTTTTTGAAACTTAAGTGAAAGCAAATGTTCTCTTCCATAACATCTCAGAACATACTTTGAATGTTTATTTCCTGGGACACACACACACACACACACACACACACGTGTATACATGTTACACATACACACATGTACATACAGGCATGTGAGTGTGTGTGTGTGTATCTCAGAAAATAAACATTCAAAGTATGTTCTGAGATGTTATGGAAGAGAACATTTGCTTTCACTTAGGTTTCAAAAAGTAGTCATTTGGGAATAACTACCAAATATATGTGTATGTGTGTGAGTGTGTGCGTGCGCATGTATACATGTGGGTGTGGGTGTGTGTTCTTTAACTGGTTTGAAGGAGAAAAGCACATTTTGGACTTTTAAACTCTTCCCCCGTTAGGAGCGTTCCTCTTTTGTATCCACTTCCAATGACCATCTTAGCTAGCGAGCTGCGTTTTTCAAGTTGGTGACTGTGGAGGCCAAGGGAGCGTAAATCCAGAGGGACCCGACTCTAAGTTCCAGGGCGTGAAATAAGACCTTCTCCCGAGTGAGGAGGACCTCTGTAGGCAGCGTAGGAGGATGTCCTTCAGTGGCCTCTGAAGCTCGGAAGGCGGAACATTCTGTGCAGGGGGAGAAATCGGCAGGAGAGCAAGGTCTGAAGTGAAAGGCGTCTTGTTCTTGCCCTCGTTCTGCCCTCGCTAGGTGTGTCATCGTGGAGAGTCACTTAACCTTTCTCCAAACCTCAGTCTCCCCATCTGCGACATGAGAGAGACGATCATTTCCGGGGCCGGGTGGTGGCAGAGTGGTGGGGCGGCTGGGCCCATGAGGGAAGGTCCTGGGCTCGTGTCCAGAACCCCCCTGAGCATGCCTCACATGCTCTCCCCGTGATCCCGCCCGCTGAGAAGGTGGAGGCGGGCTGCTGTCTGAACACTCAGACGGGGGTGCCTGTCTCTCTTCGTCTTGCTCATGGAAGCAAGAAACGAACGTGCTTTTAAAAATAAATATTTTCTCTGCTTTGCTGGCAGGGTTATTGTAGAGGAGTTAAATGAGATGGTGTGTAACAAAGTCCTTCTTGAAAAGACCTTCATTGCTATGGGGTGTCACGCTGATACGTGAATATTTTACTTTTTAGTGTGTAGAACCACGGGGAGACTTTCCTTTTCCGGAAGGCCTGCCGCGTTTCTGTGCACTAGATGGCAGTAGAGCTCCATGAGTCAAACAGCCCCGCTACCTGGCCAGGGATGCGCTGTTCCTGGAAAACTTTCCAAAGCAAACCGGTCCTGTTTTTGCTTATTTTGCATTTCTTAACAAATGGCCCCCACTTTGTGTGTGTTCGCCCTTCACCCACCCTCATTCTTCCCACTGGAATTCCACGTTCAGCATAATTTTCTGCTGGGCTGGAGTCTTCCCCTCTTCGTGTTCTGGAGGAATTCCTACACAATAATTCTTTTTCAAGACTTTGTTTAGAAAATGTCAAGAAAACAAAACAGAAAGCCTGAATGCTATCGGGATGAAATCACACACTGATTTAACATATTTATTACAGGCTGATTTAGTGCTTTTGAAATTAAATGTCACTTTTAAAATTCCTGTTTGCATTGATCTATTTTTTTATTTATTTTACCACCCTGTTGTCATTGCTCTATTTCAGTTTTCTGGCTTTCATTCTAATTGAAAAAATAGAGCAGAAATACCAGAATAGGGCTTCGCCTCACCCAGAAACGCTTAGCAAGCAAACCTGCTGTTCTTCAAAACTGCTGATGATCTCTATAAGAGAAAGAAAAGACATCTCTCAGAATCATAGTTATTCTTGGTTCCTGGAAATGGCTGAATAGGTCAGGCTGAAGCACATGGGCTTCAGAGCCATGCCTATCCTTTGGAGAGAGCAGCGTTCTTTCCAATATGTATAAACCCGATTGTGAAGCAGGTCCAAGTTTTAACTAGCTTATTCAGTCACAGCAGAATTCACTAATTTAATTGCTTCTTTGACTTTTAACTTGAAAACCATTTACTAGCATAACATTAAGAAAGTACTGGATGTTTTGGGACCAGCAGTTAGTGTGATGGCTATGTCGCTGGACTCCCACGTAGTCGACTGTGGTTCACGTCCCGGACCTGGTGGCTTAAACTCACGCCGGGTGCGTGTGCGTGCGTGCCCAAGATCTCGAGAGGAGAATGGAGGAGAAAGGATTGTGGCGTGGCCATCCCCCCTGGGGGGTGATTTCTCGCTTTCTGTCTCTCTGTCTCTCTCTGTCTGTCTGGCGAGAGCACACGCCCTATAGTGAAAACCTCTCCAAAAAAAAAGAGAAAGTACTGGATGTTTTCAGAATTTGCGTGTCTAAGAATGAAGGAAACTAGACATATTTAGTGTCTGAAATTTTGTAAGATCTGTTTTGCATTCAAACGTAGGGATTTAAATGTTAAATTACTGTGAAGTGAGAATACTCTATTACTTTCAAATGCCACTTAAAAATTATGGCTATCTACTCATATGAGGTTGTTTAATGGTTTTGTGCTTCGTTTTGTGCAAATGACTGCTACTGGAAAAAGAATTTTTACTATCTACGAACCTCAAAAAGTTTATGGAAAGTGCCTAGATCTCAACCTTTTTGCATCAAAATATACTCCGGCACGAATTCCATTTTTCCATCAACTTTTTGGAGTCCCCTCATATTATGAGATGGAAATTGGGCCAGATGCTGAAGAAGAATGGCCCAGCCTTGGGGTCCTGTAGTCTAGTGGGGAGCACCAACATTCCTCAAATAACCCCACACAGAAATGAGAAGTTGCACCTCTCACCCCCACTCCTCTGTTCCCACTTCCCTCCTTAATTTGCTTCTAGAGTACTTTCTGCTCTCCAACCTCTACATTTCCTTGTTTATTGTCTATTTCCCATCCTAGAACGTCAGCTCCCTAAGAGGAGAGACTGTACTGTTCCGTTCAATGATGTATCCCTTGTTCCTGGAACAGGGCCCATCACCTGACAGATGCTCATAAATACTCCCGGGGACCAGCAGATGGTATAATGGTTATGTTGCTGGACTCCCACGGAGGAGACCGCAGTTTGAGTCCCACACCCAGTGGCTTAAAATTCACTCCAGGCATGTGTCATAGATCCTGAGATCCTGAGAGGAGAATGGAGGAGGAGTTGTGGCAGGGCCATCCCCCTGGGAAGGGTGATTTCTCACTTTCTGTCTGTGTCCTTGGTGAACGCACACACCCTGTAGCAAAAAAAATCTCTCTCTCAAAAGAAAGAAAAAAAAAAAAGGGACCAGCAGTTAACGTAATGACTATGTCGCCTGATTCCCACGTAGTCGACCGTGGTTCGCGTCCCGGACTCAGTGGCTTAAAACTCACGCCGGGTGCGTGTGCGTGCGTGCCCAAGATCCCGAGAGGAGAATGGAGGAGAAGGGATTGCGGCATGGCCATCCCCCCTGGGTGGTGATTTCTTGCTTTCTATCTCTCTCTGTCTGTCTGGCGAGCGCACGCGCCTTATAGCAAAAAAAAAAAAAGACATCAATAAGTACTCTAAGGACAAGTACTCAGTGTTACAAAATCTTACACTATGGGGTTTTTGGGAAAGTCATGACACGTTTTTGCAGAAAAGCATGTCAAATTTCCCAGCAACCTAATAGAAGAAGTGGCCTGTGCCAGGGCGGTTAAGAAAGGCTTTCTTATGAAGTCGTGCTTGAGTGGAGAAGAAAAACTCGGGAGGTGAGACAGTTCAAGGCCACAGGTACAAAGACCGCGGGGGACAGAGAGGAGGCATGAAAATACAAGGGACAGAAGGAAGACCCGAGGGACGGAAGAGAGAAGCCCAGGTGAAATAGGATTGTTATACAAAACAGAACAGCCAGGGAGGGGCCAGGTGAGGCAGAGTCTCAGGGGCAGAATTAAGAAGTCAAGAAGTTATTTTTCTTCTAAGGACAATGAACAGAGTTTTTCGTTCGCCTGTTTTAAGCAGGAAGGGGATGACTCCATTAGATTTGACAAGATTACTCTGCTGTCAGTGTGGAGGGTGGATTGGAGGGGGACCCAGAGAAGATTCGAGAAAGCCGGGTAACAGCAGCTGTCAGGTGAGTGTTGTAGGTGATTTGAACCTGAGAAGGCCGATAGTGAGAGGCGGAATCGATGGATGCAGAGGAGGATGGGTCAACAGCGACTTAAGAGGTAAAGCCGATAAGGTGTGTTGAAGGGCTGTACGAAGGGTGAGGGACGAGGAGGCTTCAAGGTCGAGCTGAAGTTTATGGCTTGGATAATGGGATGGAAGTGCCATTCAGTGGAACAGGGACCCCTTGAAGTGGATCAGGTTAGGGAGCAAAGATGATGACTTCAGTTTCAGTTCAGTTGAGAGAGATTTCTTTGGGAGCACCCAAAAGAACATATTGAGTTAAAGGCCTGGAGCTTGGGACGTCTGAGCTGGAACTATAAATTCAAGAATGAAACTGGACTGTAGAGTGCCTTAAAGCTTTATGTAAAGATCTCTGGTCCCCCTCCCTCCACAGAGCACATGTACTCAGTGGAGAGAGACAGAGACAGAGAGAGAGGAAGTAAGAAATCACACCCCAGAATTGATGGCCATGCTGCAATCTCTTCTCTATTTTCCTCAGGATTTTAAGCACACATGCACGTGTGCCCCATGTGAGTTTCAGGACTCAAACTGCAGCGGGCCATGTGAGAGTTGAGCACCTCAACCACCACACCACCTGCTGGTCACAAGATCTCTGGGTTTTGTCTGCTTTTATTTAATAGGTTTTTGCCTTATGGCACATGTACTCTCTGGAGAGAGAGCAACAGAGACAGGGAGAGGGAAAGTGAGAAATCACCACCCAGGAGAGATGGCCATGCTGCAATCACTTCTCTTCCAATCTCCTCCCGGGACCTTGGGCACACACAAACACGCACAGGTGAGCCTCAAGTCACCAGGTTCAGGACTCAAACTGCAGTTGTCCATGTGGGAGTCCAGCGACGTAACCACCAGGCCATCTACTGGCTCCAAGATCTCTGGCTTTTAAGGATGGAAATACAGAAAGCAGATAGCTGAAACCCTCATGGCTAGGGAAAGAAGATAAAAGAGTTTGTAGGGGAAAGTCCGGCCATCCATGCCCACAGCCGGAGAGTATTAAATGAGGGCTAATGAGCTCACTTGGTAGAATGTTCTGTGGGCCACAGAGAGACACCTTCCAGACTTTTCTGGATCCAATCATAGCTGAGAATCAGCTTCTTTTTCTTCCTTATCATGGGATAGGAAAAACAAAATCTCATAGCATTTTCACCTTGACAGAGAAATTTTACCAAGCTAACATCCTTTCTTTATGGTATATCTGTGCATTTTAAAAAATAGAACCACTGTTGTCATTTATTATCGATCATCTATGAATTTTGCAACTAAAATGATGTTTGAAAAATATAGTCTTGGGCATTTAGATACAAGCATGCTTGTGATTTTAAATAGACACTTGAGCAGATACTTCAAAACTAACTTATAGTCATATACATTCATCATATGTATTATATATTAACTGAGGATGAGCTACACACTCTTCTAAGGGATTTATAATAGTTATTTCTTTTATTTCTGCTATAACCCTAGCAGTCAGCTACCGTTGTTCTTATTTGACAGATGAGGAAACCGGCACAGCAAGGCCAGGAGCTGGTCTAAGATCCCAGAGATAACAAGTGATCAAGCCAGGGCCTAGACCTAGGATTTCTCCTCCAGAGGCAACGTTTATAAATACAGTGCTGGACCACACTGAAAATGCACCATGCGTTTTTAAAAATGCTTTACATGTTTGGATTAGACTGAAAACCTTTGGTCAGACTTTTATGAACTACTTGTGGTTTGCAGTTTCTGGTAAGCACTGTAACCTGTTGAGGCTTGTAACCCTGCACCCAACTCCAATTCCCCTCGGGTTGTTTGGGATGAAGCAGCCCCAGAAGCCCACTCTGGCCCCTGAGTTCATTATGATTTGTGGGATAATATGTGATACCACAATTGAATTTTAATGTAATGTTTGGGGCCTCTGAGTCAGAGGAGAAAGATCATTTTTTTGACTGAAAACAGAGGTGAGTCCAGACATGAGGGCACAAGAAAAACATTTAGCAAATTTCCCCATAAAAATGGAGGTGGAAGGTTTGATGATTTACGTCAGCTAGCAAAACCGTGGGATAGGTGGCACGGCCAGTGCTCAAATTGCACCTCAAATCTCAGCAAGCAAACATCAGCTACAACCCCCGTGAGACCACCACTCTCAGGTGTTCACCCTACTCCCCCTGCAGGTGCAGTGGAGAAGCCCTGTGTTCCTGGAAGGCACGTAGCCACCATCCTGTTCCTTACTGTACCCCTCCCCTTAATTACAGCTCTTGAATCCCGAACCTCCCTGTCTCCTGCCAGCCTCAGGATTTGGCAAGGAAACTAAAGTGGAAATTAATTTGAGTTTAGACTCAGCATAAAGACTTCATTTCTGGAACCAGCAGTTCGCGTAATGGCTACGTGGCTGGACTCTCATGTAGGCGACCACGGTTTGAGTCCTGGACCCGGTGTCTTAAACTCACGCCGGGCGTGTGTGCGTGCGTGCCCAAGATCCCGAGAGGAGAACGGAGGAGAAGGGATTGCAGCGTGGCCATCTCCCCTGGGAGGTGATTTCTCACTTTCTCTCTCTCTGTTTCTCTCTGTCTTTCTGGCGAGTGCATGCACCCTATAGCAAAAACCTCTCCAAAAAAAAAAAGAAAAAAAAAAAAGGACTTCATTTCTGATTTCTAATCACTCAGAATCTGATGAATGGTAGGGGAAAAATGGCTAGAAAGGGCCAGCAGGTGGCGTGGTGGTTAAGGCAAACTGGACTCCCACATGGCTGACCATGGTTTAAGTCCTGGGCCTGGCGACTTGCTTTTTCTCTTTCCCATTCACTCTCTTTCTCTCTGGTGAGCACCCATGCCCTATAGCAAATTTAAAAATAATAAAAGACTAAATAAATAATTCTTTAAAAAAAAGATTAGAAAAAGTAGATAGAAGAGTCTCTGTACAGTGGGTTAAATCCGGACTGTGACCCAGACTGTACATGGGCCGAAGACTCTGAAATGCATCCTTAAATTTGTTCAAAGCCCTCGCAATCCAGTAATAATAATAATAAGATAATAAAACTCTTAAATGATCAAGGCTATGTTCGGTTCAGTGCTTATTAAGTTCTAGGAATCCCTCTGAGTGTTTTGTGAGTGTTCGGTCTCCAGTCCCCACCACAACCCTAGGAGGTAGATGAGATCACACTCCCCACCCCCTTTCAGATGAGGAAACTGACACGCAGACAAGTCCATGTGTCCGAGTTCACTTGGCTGATTCATTTCAAAGCCACAATGTGTGCCCAGGTGTACACTCGACCTCCCAGCCCGCCCTCTTGAGCACTGTGAGAGGTCATTTATGACTGCGTGGACCTGGAAGGACACAGCTCAGCCCTGTCTCACAGCCCTGGGAGGAGGGAGTCAGTCGGGATACAGTGCAGTCAGTGGGCCCGTAGACCAGGTGGCTTCTAAGCGACAGTCTCTGCCTCACAGTTCTGCAGGCTGGACGTCTGGTGTCAGGGTGCCGGCAGGGTGGGCCCCAGTGAGGGCCTTCTTCCAGGCTGTGACTGTCTGCTCCATGGTATCCACGCATAGCAGAAAGAGAAAACTCTCTGGGGCCCCTTTCATGGGGCGCTAATACCATTCACATGGGCCCCACCCTCAGAACTTAATCATCTCCAAAGTTCCTGCCTTCTAATACCATCACATCTTAGGGGTGAGGATTTTAACATATGGATTTGGGGAGGGGCACAAACATGCAGTCCGTTGAAGGCTGAAGAGCACAGCTGGAAACAAGTTAAATGTGAATATCAGGACACAGAGATCAGGGAGGAGGAACCGACGCTTCCCTGAAGAGACGGCGAGCAGTACCGACTGCTGCAGGTGAGGCAGGGTGGCAAACTTTAAGTCTTGTTTTCTTTATATGCCAGAAGATCGTATCTTGGCATCTTTGAGGAAGGATAGGAAAGGAGGAGAGAGTGAGGTAACCCACTTAACTGGAGCAATCTTAGCTGTCAGGCCCTGCTAAGAGAGATCCCAAAGCAGCCTGGACTCGAGTACCCACCCAGCCGGAACTGCGCTGTGGTGTCTGGGGTGTTAAAAGACAGTGCTTATCATTACCAGGTAAAATACAGGGCACCCAGTTATATTTGAATCCTGGGTAAGCAACAGAAAATCTTTATTTTCTTTTTGAGAGCAATTTTTGCTATATGGTGAGTGCGCTTGCCGGAGAGATGAAGAGACAGAGAGAGAGAAGGTGAGAAATCGCCCCCTGGGAAGGATGGCCACACTGTAATCCTTTCTCCTGCATTCTCCGCTCTGAATTTTGGCCACGCACTCACATGTGCCTGGCGTGAGTTTCAAGCCTCTGGGTCCAGGACTTTCACCACGGTCGCCTATTGTGGGAGTCCAGCACCTTAACCGTGCCACATACTGGCCCCTGAAACAGATCATTTTTAAGTATTAGTATATCCAAAATATTCAATAGGATATACTTATGCTAAAAATGAGTCATTATTCATCTGAAATTCAAATTTAACTGGATGTCCTGCATTTTTATTTGCTAAACTTGGCATCCACACCCCCATTCAGTGTCCTCCTAGGGCTCCCAATAATGTTATTATGAATGAGTAACCCAAGTCTGTAAGGTTAAGGGGAGAGGCCTGATCTGGATGTGCCCAGCCCTATGAGGAAGAGCTGGACGATACCCAGCTATGGTTGGGAGCTGGGGCTATTCTGTTAGGGAAGTACTGGGGACAGAGGTGGGGGTTGGGCAGTGAGACCGCAGTGCAGGGGACCGGCAGCCGTGGGATGCTTCAGGAGGGACAGAAAAGAAACCCTCCTCTCTCCAGTGGTCTTGAGCGAGGCTGTGAGGCTGCTGCATACAGTACCCGTGCTTATAAAATCCATGGCCACAAATCAAAGGGGTCTCACCCAGGGCTCTTCTGCTGTGAGTTTCTTTCTGCTGTGGGAGCATCCAGTCCTGGCGTTACTCTCAGGACAGAGGCACATCAACCCTCTAAGGACGCCCCCTGCTCTCTGGGTCACCCCAGCTCTCCTGGCTCTGTGCAATGTGCCTCCTGTAGCTGGACCAGGACTTAGCTTGGTGCCACGCTCCCCCGCCTGCTCTCACAAATAAGGGGATTGAATGGCCCTTATTTGTAGTGGGATCTGGCTTTGGCATTGGCATGCAGTAAAATGCTCTTGAGTCCTTGCGTGTATGTTGGTGAATAACAGAACCATGGGTGGAGCTCACTGGGTGCTCAAGTCTGACCACGAGACAGTTACCTTCAAGATGCTACTACCGTCCATGTGGGTCACGGGTAGATCTAATGCATTATGGGACATCACCATCAACTTGAGTCCACCACCACTTTCCCTGGGAGCAAACAGGAATTCTTGCCTTAAAAGTTGGACATTCTGGAGCCAGCAAGTGGTATGGTGATTAAGACCCTGGACTCCCACATGCAGTTCAAGTCCCAAACCTGGCAGCTTGAAAATCATGCTGGATGCATGTGCGTGTGTGCCCAAAATCCCGAGAGAAGAATGAAGAAGAAGGGATCGAAGTGTGGCCCTTCCCCCTGGGGATGATTTCTCACTTTCCCTCTCTCTCTGGTGAGCACATGCACACTGCGAAAGAAAACAAAACAAAGCTGGATTTTCTGAATTGGCTTTCACATTCACGAAGCATAAACACGGGGCATTTAGAGAAAGACACCCAGCCTGTGTAGCTTTGCCCTTGGTTGGTCTGTTTTCAAGTGGGAAGTTACGTTTCTTACTGGGTTGCACCCTGAGCACACCCACTTAGGTTATAAACATTCAGGAAATTGCAGGCTGGCACCTTCTGATCGGCAGTGCTCTTCTGAATACAAACACATCAGCCCACATGCCGCGTTTGCCCCACTGGGCAACGAATCCAAAGGCAGGGACCCTCCTGGCAGTGGCCGTAGCGCTGCTCCTCAGGTGGCGACATGCCATTTCTTGGTGAACTTTTGTTTCCCCAACGTGTCAGCAGTAGCCATTGGTTTCACAGAGCACATTACCTGTCAGAACGGAAAGGCACCGTGCTGGGTGTGTTCTCGAAGGCTCGCCAGTATCATTTGATGTCAAGAAGAGAAATTTCAAAGTTGGAAGGGAAATTCCGAAGTCGGAAGCGAGCGCCCGCAGCCTCATGGAGCAGCCTCGTGGACGTGACTCCCCGCGTAGCTGGGCTTTCTCCCGGCCCTCTGTTCTGGTAAATCCTGCTGTCCCCTCCGAGTCATTGCCCAGTAAAAACATACTCATGCCAAAACTGACAAGTCGACGAGGAGGGGTGTTCCTGATAGACTGTTACACGCGACGAGCAGATTACACACATTACACGGCGTAGGGTGCCAGTTGTGAAAAACAGCAGCACAGACACACACAGAGGGAAAGCTGTTACCAGTGATTGCATGCATGCGCTGGTCTTATTAGGGTTTTAATCATCTTTTCTTTTTCTCATCTGTATTGTCTACATATATTTATTTCTTTATCATAAGTTAAATATTTAATGACCAAAAGAAAAAAACCAGCTATATATATATATATATATTTTTTTTTTTTTTTTTTTTTTTTTTTTTTTTTTTTTTTTTTTTGAGAGTGTTTGCTACAGGGCATGTGTACTCACCAGAGACAGAAAGTGAGAAATCCTCCTCCTCCCCAAGACGGATGATAGCCACACCAAAATCCCTTTTCCTTCATTCTCCTCTTAGGATTTTGGGCACAGATGCACACATGCCCGGTGTGAGTTTTAAGCCACCAGGTCTGGGGCTAGAACCACAGGTGACTACATAGGAGTCCAGCAACATAACCATTACACCATCTACTGGCCCCAAAACCTACTATTTTTTATGGCCAGTTTCAAATTTTACCTCCTTCCCTCAAGATCTTCCTAATTGGAAAGAATCATCCTTATCTAAACTATGTTTGGGCTGTCAGAAAAGGCATGATGCATTTTTTTTCTGTGTTTTTCTATGCGAAAATGTACATGACTTTTCTGACAGCCCAATAGAAGACATAAAACATACATATGATACACAGTATTGCATCTATGCTTCCATAACAATACTTACTATTTTCCTTATTTAAAATTTTTATTTATTATTTTTTCAGAGAGAGAGACAGCCACCCCTAATGGGGTCTTCACACCATGACCACCCTCAGCCTCAGTCAGTCTAGATTTTGTACAGCCCAGCGCATACAAAGAGACCTGGGATGCCGGCCTAGGGCCTTCCCATGTGGGTCTGGTTGCATTACCACTGTGTCACCACGTGGCCCTCATTTTTTCCTTGAAGTATGATTTTTCTTTTTATTTCTTTCCTTTCCTTTCCTTTCCTTTTCTTTTCTTTTCTTTTCTTTTCTTTTCTTTTCTTTTCTTTTCTTTTCTTTTCTTTTCTTTTCTTTTCTTTCTTTCTTTCTTTCTTTCTTTCTTTCTTTCTTTCTTTCTTTCTTTCCTTCCTTCCTTCCTTCCTTCCTTCCTTCCTTCCTTCCTTCCTTCCTTCCTTCTTTTTTTTTTTTTTTTAGATAGAGATTTTTGCTATAGGGCACTCACACTTACTGGAGATACAGAGAGAGAAAGTGAGAAATAACCCCCATCCCCAAGGGGTATGGCCATGCTGCAATCCTTCTTCTCCATTCTCCTCCTCAGATTTGAGGCATGCACGCACTTGCGCCCGGTGTGAATTTCAAGCTGCTAGGTCTGAAACTTGCACCATGGTTGACCAGAGCCTTAACCATTATGCCACCTGCTGGCCCTTAAGCATGATTTTTAAAAATTTATTTATTTATTTTTCCATAAGTGAAAAAGGCAGAGAGAGAGAGAGAGAGAGAGAGAGAGAGAGAGAGAGAGAGAATGTGCACTCCCAAGAGGGTCTTGATGCCATGATTCAGTCCCAGCCCTCGGTCGCCCTGGATCATGGGCAAGCATGTGCCTAGTGAACCCAGGGGAGTGGGTTGGTCTCTGGACTTGAATCAGGAAACTTTCCATGTGCAATCGCCTTGCAGAGCAAGTGTTTTACCACTGTGCTAACCTGTATGGCCTCTCTTCAACCGTGACTATTTCAAGTGTCTATTTCTCATCTCCCAGAGTAGATCGTAAGCACTTTGTGAGCAGAGACTGTGTTTGAGTATATTTTTGTCTCTCCTAACACCTAACACCCAACTCCACAGCAGACCATCACAGGCAAACGGCACATAACTTCTGACTGAATGGCTATGCAGACCTTCGGAAACACGCTTTGTTTCTGAACACTTACATCAAAATCTGTTCTCTCTAAGTGAAAAATGCTACTGTTTTAACAAAATAAATAACTTTGAGATTTAAAAATTTTGCATGCCATTCTGCCATGACTAAAATATATGCAAAAATAACAAAATCAATGTCACCAAGTGTAAGATGCATTGATGTTAACTCTGGAACTTCAGAAAACAGGCAGACTGAGAATTGTGGAGGCGCTCAGGTTTTTAGGCTTTGTTTCTGGATTTCTTAAACCATAGATGCTGTTTTTCATTTCCCAAAGCTCTTAATAGATTCTGAGATGCTAAAAAATACATCAAAATTCCAAAGATAAGCCCTAAAAAGGGGAAGTGAAATTCAATGTGGAATTATTTCAGAAAGAAATCATGACCTGTGGCTCATTTAGTCTGTCGACTTTGACCTAGCAGCATACACGGAAGATAATTCTAGATTTATCTACCATGTGCACACCAGGATATAGAAGTAGGCCACGGCATTTATGTGCAGGCTTAGCAGGTGGGGAACGTAGGATAACATCTTTGTTTTCCCCAGCTGAGGCAAAGGCCTCTGATTTTGGGCCATTCTACTCAATGTGCTCATGAATTCTCATTAAACTCACATTCCAAGCAGAGCTGCAGAACACGCCTCAGATGTGCCTTCCCACATTACTCTCAACCCAGCCGACCCCTTTTGCTCTAGTGATGGCTTACACGTCTTTCTAAACTCAAAGGTTATATTCAGATACTAGACTGTAAGGTCTGATTCTCTCACCATTTGTATTTATTCACACACTCAACAACCATGTATGGAGTACCTACTGCGTGTCAGGCTAGTTGTGAATAAAGAGTGAACAAGACATTATGTCTGCTCTTAGGGAGCCACCAGTCCAGAAGGGGAACACGGACTTGACGTATTTGAGCACCAAAGTCGTCATTTCATTACAGTTATCATAAATCTTGTGGAGAAAAGAATGGGGAAGCGTGACAGTGAAAGGTGAGCATTTCTGAACTAATCTGAAGAGGCAGGCAGGCCTCTGTGAGGAAGCCACGCCCACAGAGGAGAATTCAGAGCATTCTAGCACGTGTGAAGGCAGGAGGGCCAGGAGTGTGGAGCATCTTAGGAACTGAAAAAGGCTAGAGAAGTCATGCAGGGTCATGCAGGTCACATAACAGGGCAGGAACTTTTCCACAGAGCAATAGGAAGCCAGCGAAAGTTATGGAGCAGGAGAGTACATGCCCAATTTACAGATTTTAAAGCTCTCTGTAGCTTCTTTGCAGGGAATGCCTAAGAGGGGGCTAAAAGGCAGCAGGGCCACCCACCAGGTACGTGGCTGTAGAATCATCCAGGTGCAAAGTTCAAGGGCTGCCAGCAGCTTGTGGCAGAGTGGAAATGAGGATGGAGAGAGAGAAAGGATTCAGGATACACTTAGAAAATACATGCAAGGAACCAAAACCCAGGCCGGAATTCATGCCACTGTCTAAGATGTGCTGAGGTTAGTGGCATTAAAAAAGGGTTCAGATGCTTATTTGTTTTAGTCTAATAAGTTTATGAGACTAAGACTTTATTGAACAATGTCATTATATACCTTCTATAACTTGTTGATGTTTTTTCCTTAAAACTTCCAAATCTTCTAGGAGGACACTATTGACCGTTACTATGAGAATTTTAATGTTATCACATTAAATTAATGATGCTGAGCTCAGATGCTGTGCAAGGCCCTCCATGTTATTAAAATATATAGAGAGAGTTCTCTGGGGCCATACAGACCATAAAGCAATGTAACTATCTTCATGAGTTCCAGGACAAACTAGCTGCTCATCTTGCATCAAGAGAATTACTATGAAGGTCTGTATCAAGATAAAGAAGATTTTTATAGAGTACGTATATGACCATGTCTGAAATCTGAGTCTTCTAGCATCATCTGTATTGGAATGAAACTACTGGTGTTATCAACTCATATGGAAATGTGCAGATATCCCTATATATTTTATTCATATGTATATAGCTATGTAGATAGAGATAGAGTCCTCATTCTCAAGGGGATTGTTATTTCTGACAAATGAGATCTCCTCAAGACAGGGAAACATGAATGTCAGGAACTGAGTCTTGCTGCCATGCCGTAGTTAGCAAATGGGGTTAGAAAGTGCTAGAAAGGAGGCTCAAACAAGCCACTGAAGACCTGAGTGGAGAATTCAGTACTAGCCTTGAAACTGGGAGGACAGCTTTTGAAGGAGAGGTGGCCTCCAGAGCCTTAGGTGAGCTAGCAAGGAGGAGAGGGATGAGGAAAGCCATTAGGAAGAATCTGGTGGCTTCTGATGGCCACAGGAGAATCCACAACAGGAAAGCAGAGGAGGGAGAGCAAGCGCCATCGGCCAAGAGAGAGGGGAGGATGGAGACGACCATGACTGCAGACTAGTCTTTGAACGATTGATCGATTTACATTTGCCTAGGGTTTCAGGCGGCTTATAGGGATTCAAATATCTAGCAGGAAAACATAAATTAAAAGAAGGCTGGAAGGAGAAGGAAAAACAAGGGTGGTGTTCCAAAATAAGGCCGGAGAGGAGTACAGCTTTGGCCTCATCCGAAGGAGGGCAGGAGATCAAACAAAATGAACTAAGCAGCTGCAAAGGACTACACCGTCCCCTTTTCTAGCTCTGACTCTCTTTACTCCATTGTTATCTTGGGGTCCTTTCCATTTCACAGTCTAGATTGTGCTCCAAACTGGGTCAGTTTGTCAACACTTCCGTGTCTGCTCTTTGACAGGCATCCTCAGGCGTCAGATGGGCAGAATTAGCATCTCTTTCTTCAGGTAAACTCATCAGCACTCTTAAGGTGACAACCCAAAGCTTATACCCCTCAGACATAGGTCACTACCGTCTCCTCTGAGAGCAAAGGGTGGCACATTTTGCAGTAGTGCGCAGTTGCCTGGTAACCAGGAGGGGATGGGGAAATGACTTTGGCCCAAGTTTAAGCAATCTGAACTCAGACCATGGAAGGAAAGTCATGGCAAGAGCAACAGCAGCACAGCACAGGAACCCTTGTCTCAGGCTGCTGGCAGCCTGACCCGCTGCACACTCACCCTCTTCAAAGCTAAGCCTTTCTCAGTGCTACCTGACAATTGCATGATTCACGAAAGGCACTAAGTATTTGCAGAACGAATACAAAGGTCTTCAAAAGTTCGTGGAAATACATATCATGAAAAAAATAAACTAGGCATGAATTTCAAAAATGGTCAACAATGAAGGAAACTTATGCTTCAATTCCATTTTTCACAAACTTTTTGAAGTATCCTTAACTTAGGTGGAACAGCAGGAAGAAAAGCACATGTCTTTTGGCTCCAATGAAATCGCTGTGAACTAATCATGTAACTTCTCTGGCCCTTAGTTTTCTTATCTGTGAAATTAGGGTCTACACAAGAGAGATCGCTAATAATTACACAGCATTAATCCTGTTATGGAGGAGACGGATGTTATGTGGATATTACACTAGGGTGTCAAATGATATTATACTCCCTTATTTACAGCTTCTCTTCCACAATTTGGGGGTCAGTCTCATTAGAGGATTCTGAGTTAAACTCAGAAGAAACCCCAGAATTTCACTGAGTCCTAGAGTTGGGAAGGAGGTGAGCCTCGTCACGTCTCACCAGCCCTGAAGGTCAGCTGTACAACTTGGACTGGCTGAGTTTGCGTAACCAAGAGTTGGCCTTGTGAATATCAGTTTCTGACTCATTTTTAAATGACTTTCTAACTAGACATACCTACAGAAGAGCGAATATGATCAGCTTGTGGCATTCAAGACATTTGAGAGGAGGGTCTTCAAAAAGTTCATGGAAATGTGTGTTATTAAAAAACTATGCACAGATTTCTAATTTTTTGCACCAAAACAAACTTGTACTTTAACTCTATTTTTTAAACAGACTTTTTGAAGTCTCCTTACATGAGAAACTTTACAGCTGCATGAAGATAATTTGTGGAACAAATGAAAATATGTTGCCATTATTTATTACATCTATGCTTTGAACTGACCCTTCAAATATTTTTGTTTCTTAAAAATGTACTTTTGAAAATATTACAGTATGGAATGGACATCTAAGACATGATAAGAAAAATATATTGTTATTCTGAAAAAAATGAAGGACTTATTTATTAATGAATGTCGCCGGACAGACAGAGAGAGACAGAGAGATGATGGGGGGATGGCCACGCCGCAATCCCTTCTCCTCCATGAATAATAAGATTGTCCACTATTACAGTAGGATATTTATTTTACCTGGGGAATGTAAATGTTTACTATCCTAGACCCACCAAACAAAGGGATTCATAAAGTATCCTTTAAATAGCATACTGCCCTAGTGTTTATAAAATACAATTCAATGTACAGAAATTGAAATTCCCATACATCTGCGCCTATCACAATGTCAAAAAATGAATGTCTTAAGTAACACGGAAAAGCTGTTTACATGATCTACGGAAAGCCATGGAACCTCAGGGAAGAACTTGACCTTGCATGGCTAGCTATTCAGTATGAAAACCACCACAAACAGCATTTTCAGAACCAGCCCTCACTGCAAATTATTACATGCCCTATAGCAGTGGTCCCAAACCTTTCTGACACTAGGTACTGGTTTCATGGAAGACAATTTTTCCATGGGTGGGGGCTTGGGAGAGGGAGTGGTTTATGAGAACAGGCAACCTAGATCCTTTGAATGTATGCACAGTTCATAATAGGGCTTGTGCTATTATGAGGATCAGTACCGCTGCTGATCTGACAGGAGGCAGAGCTCAGGCAGTAACATGAGCAATGGGGAGTGACTGTAAATGCAGATGAAGCTTCACTCACTCACCCACCACTCACTTCCTGCTATGCAGTCTGGTGGGGGACCTCTGCCCCATAGGAACCCTAAATTTCTCCTTCCAAAGCAAGAGAATTTTCCCATTTCTGAAGGAGAATATCTCTCTAGCTCTCTACTCAAATAGATGGTGTTGAACATACATACGCGCGTGCACACACACATACACACACATGCACCTCTATCATTAGGAAATAACGAAACACACTTGGAGCTAGAATGAACTCCCTGTTCTAGGGAGGCCCCAGCCTTGAAGAACCAACTGAAGGATCCTGGGCTTCTGTGAGATGAAACCTGGGTCAGGCGCCTGCATACTTCCCATCTCAACAGTGCTTATTCAAGGGATAGTTAGCTGATAACAAAGTTATTCCATTCTTAGGAGAGGGCAGTTTTCCATACATGTGAACATGCTCCTCTGTCTTTTCCAGCCTGTCCTGTTCACCTCGATTTAGCACTGGCTGGTGGCTCCTGCTTTGTAATAAATACTCTGTTCTCAGGCCAGAGATGAAGTCATGCTGCTGCTTTATGAGCTCTTGCAGCTGCACGATATCCTGAGACGCTCACTCCCTTTTGGAGTGAGAAAATGTGCCTGCAAAGCTGTGGCTGCATAGTCAGTTTTTCAAGTGCCAGGGAGCAACCTTCTTCTGCAGAAGAGGCCTTTGTTTTTCTTAAAGTTCTGTCTCCAGGCCTCCAGGCAGGTGGGGCAGTCCAAAGCCACTCCAGGGCTCTTGTAAAGGCTCCGCTCTGTGTGGCCATGGAGGCAAGGCCAGCCCTCGTTCCATCTGTGTCCTATCACTTTCTCTAAGGTTGGAGTTTCAAGAGGCCAGGCTCCCATTGGATAAAATACTCCAACTCACATAGGATTGGGCCTTTGGATTTCCCCCACTCCATTCTATGCCCTCGCGTGGAAGACAAAAGAAACTTTTTTCCCTTCTTTAAAATCAGCCAATTCATTTTATAAAGCCTTGAACAAAATGGTCCTCTGGAGGATTCACTCAGCAAAAGCACAAGATGAGAGGAATGGGGTAGGATGAGGACAACCAAAGAGGATAGCAAAAGCCATCCTGATAATAAGCAAAATGTTGTAAAAGGGCTGATGGGACTATCTCCTAAGTAGCCGCCAATATTAGGCGTCTATTAAATGAAAGCATGAGGGTGGAGCTGTGAACATTTAATTTGTTATCATTTACTAATATAATTTCAATTTAATTGAAACATAAAAATAAGTTTCAAAAATAACAAATAGGGTATTAGTTGTAAAACTATTCAGTTGTATACCTTTTTGTATTTCTCTGGATATTAGAAAAGACTATTTATTTAGAGGGACTTTAGAGACTTTGCTGAAGTCAGTGTGCGCTCTGACCGATGCTTCTCCGGGGTCTAACAGTAGGGGTAAATCTCTCGGAGACAACCTTCCTTGGCAAATGTGGGCAGGAGGCAAGAGACCAGGAGGCATTGGGTCTAGCACACCCTGGTTTGCGCTACTCTGAGTGATGTGATGAATGAAGGCAATACGAATTCACCCTTGCCTCCCTCTTCAACGGCTGAGGTGCAGAGACAATGGGAGAGAGAGCCAAGTGGAATTTACTTGAGAGCTTGTGTGGCCGTTCCTTATTGCTCTGTAAATGATTAGCAGGGTGTGAAGTGATGTGTGTTTAGGAGTATGTTTTATTTTCACAAAAATCGAATACAGACGAGGATAAGGGTTTAGTGGATTTATTGTCAAAGGAGAGGACAGGTAGTCAGGAAATGAGTTTGGTTGGAGATGTTTGGGCCTTGGGTGGAATTATTCCTTGAGGAGTGTGTGGGTGTTTTAAAAGATTGGCGTTTAACTTCACAGCCCAAGGGAAAAGTTCAGCCCTCCCCAACGGGGGCAGGCATCCTCTAAACCACTGAGGGCCTACTAGGACTGAAAGACAGTGGAGGAAGGGCAAACTCTCAGCCTCCTTAAACTGTCCTCATCCATCATCCCCTGCCCTCAGACACTGGAGCTCCTGGCTCTTGGAATCTGGGACTCACACCATCGGCTTCCCTGGTTCTCAGGCTTTGGCCTCAGACTGAATTGCAACACCGGCTTCTTGGCTAGTTGTAGGACTTCTCAGCCTCCACACTCAGTTCCGACCACAAATCTCATGTCTGTCTGTCTATCTAGACATGTGTTTCTTTTGGTTCTATTTTTCTGGAGAACCCTAATAAAAGGGTACTTGGAAAAGTTTGTGGAAATATGAAATGAAAGTACAAGTTAATTTTTGTTATAAAGAGTTTTGAAATCCATACATAGTTTTTCCATAGTTTCCATGAACATTTGAAGACTTCTTGTAGCAGGTGGTCTCTGGCCCCGGCCTCCTGGGCTTTGCCCCAAAAGTGGTTACATCTTCAAGGTGTAACTCACATTCTACCTGTGTTCTATTATGAGGTCCTTCAGAATCTGCCTCCTACAGGAGGGGAACCCCCAGCAGATGTCATCAGTTTTCACCTGAAAAAATCAGGAATCACCAAAATCACCAGGTATCACCAAAAGTTTGATCAAAGGCAGACTATGAGGATAGCTGCAAATCTTCAAAGGACACACATCATCTAAGACTTGAGGACTGGGAGTTTATTATCTGACATGATGGTGTGCTAGCCATAATCTTCCTCCTTATGAGAAAAATGCAACCACTTTCCCCATGGGCCAGGCATAAAACACACAATCTCCTCTTGAAGATCCACTAGCTTGGGGCTGGGGAGCCATACAGGAAAATCAGTATTCACAAGAAACCATGATGAGTTTTAGGAGGAAGAATAGGGAAATGCTCCTATGATGAAGTGATGCTTGTGCTGAGCTGAGCAGGTCATTCATTCATTCATTCACTCATAGGTTTGACAGATACAAGTGGAGGCATTGAGTCAGGCATTGCACAGCTGTCCCTCAATATCCATTGGGAATTTTTTCCAGCCTTCCTCTCTTGCAAGGTTAGCAAACTCTGGATGCTCAGTTCCTTGTATAAAATGGCATAGTATTTGTGTTTGACCTATACACATCTTTTTGTACACTTGATGTCATCTCTACATGACTTACACTGCCTAACATCAATGCTATGAAGATTGTTATATTGTAATGTTTAGGGAATAATGACCAGGGGAAAAAAGCCTGTACATGGTTAGTACCGATGCAATTAAATCTTAAAAAATATTTTAAATCTGGGGTTGCAAGATATGAACTTGACTATAGAGAGGGTCCACTCTACTAGGTGCTGAGAAACAATGAAACAATGAATAGAACAGATGTGGTCTTTAACCTCAAGGAATTTACGGCCCAGTGGGGGAGAAAATAATAAATCCTAAAATGATAAACAAATGATATCCAACAATGATAGCTGTGAAAGACACAGTGAAGGATAAAACACAGTGCTCTGATGAAAACAACAGGAAACTAGGGGATTTAGAACGGGTGGATGGAAGCTCTGAAGGGCTCTCTGAGGAGGATCACTTTAGCTACCCAAAGATTGAGAAGGACTCAGTCATTTCAAGAACCAGAAAAGCAGCCTTCCGGGCCAAGTGAACAGCAAGTGTAAAGGTCCTGAAGTGGTGACAAAAGACAGGAAAGAAGCCATTTTGAAGTCAATGTGCAGGTGGTATGGTAGTTAAGGTATTGGACTCCCACATGGCCAACCATGCTTCAAGTCCTGGACCTGGTGGCTTGCTTTCTCACTTTTCCTTTCTCAGTCTCTCTGTCTCCATTTGCTTATAGCAAATTAAAATAATAATAATAATAAATAAAATAAATAATTCTTTTAAAAAAAAAAGGCGGCAGTGTGAATGGAGCACTGATGCTTGAAGGGAAGGGAAGAAAGTGAGCCAGGCCAGGTCATACCAGGCCTTGTGAGCCATGGCAAGGGTAGACTATTGAGGGGCAAAAGAGTGACTAATCTGATTCATGCTTTAAAACTACTCATTTGAGAAGCAGCAGACTAGATGAGGTGCAGGTGGACAAGACTGGAAGCAGAGCAACCTGCAAGGTGGCTTCTGCAACAGTCTTGGCTCAGCTATGGTAGCATGGAGATGAAAGTGAGTCCACAAGGAGAGTGGGGAAAGGGCAGTAGAAAGCCTTCTGGATTGAGGGGATAATTTGTGCAAATAAGAAGAATGCATGGACAAATTGAAATTACAAATAATTCCTTTAAAAATAAATAGACAAGGGGAACCAGCAGTTAGCGTAATGGCTATGTCGCTGGACTCCCACGTAGTCGACCGCGGTTCGCGTCTCGGACCCGGTGGCTTACAACTCACGCTGGGCGCGTGTGCGTGCGTGCCCAAGATCCCGAGAGGAGAATGGAGGAGAAGGGATTGCGGCGTGACCATAACTGCATATATTTTTGGGTTTTGTGTAATTTTTTAATACATAAACATGATTGTAAGAATAAAATCAAGTTCATTAGCATATCCATCATCTGAAACACTTTGTGCTGGGAACTTTCAAAAACCTCTCTTTTATCTTAAAGCATATAATAAATTATTGTTAACCTAGAATTTATCCCTCCTGTCTAATTTTATATCCATTAACCTGTATCCCTCTATCCTCCTCTTTCCCCTAACCTTTCCAGTATCTAGTAGCCACTCTTCCTCCTCTGTCCTTCTACAAGATTAGTTTTTTAGAGCTCACAAATGAGTGAGAATGTGGTATATTTTATTTCTGTGCTTGGCTTATTTGACTTACTGTATTGTTCTCCAGGCTCTTCTTGGTTGCTATGAATGACTAGATTTGGTCTTTCTATGGCTGAATAGTATTCCATTGTCCACAAGACACCACATTGTCCATAAGAACCACATTTTCTTTATCTATTCATCCATTCATGACATTGAGGTCTCCATCTCTTGGCAATTGTGATTGCTGCAATAAACCAATAAACACGTCTCTTCAACATACTGATTTCCTTTCCTTTTGATGTATCCTCAATAGTGGGATTATTAGATCAGAATAAGCTCTATTTTTAGCATTGTGAGGAACCTCCATACTGTTTTCCATAATGGCTGTACTAGTTTACATTCTCACCCAAAGACTATAAAAGTTCTCCTTTCTCTGCATCTTTACTAGCATTTGTTATTTTGTTTTTTTTTATAATAGTCATTCTAACTGGGGTGAGATAATACCTCACCTGTGGGTTTAATGTACATTTCCCCAATAACTAATAATGTTGAGAGACCAGCAGTTAGCGTAATGTCTATGTCGTTGAACTCCCATGTAGTCGACCATGGTTTGAGTCCAGGACCTGGTGGCTTAAACTCATGCTGGGCACATGTGCGTGTGTGCCCAAGATCCCGAGAGGAAAATGGAGGAGAAGGGATTGCGGCATGACCATCCCCTCTGGGGGTGATTTCTCACTTTCTATCTCTCTGTCTCTCTCTGTCTTTCTGGCAAGCACACGTGCCCTATAGCAAAAACCTCTCCAAAAAAAGAAAAAAAAAAACTAATAATGTTGAGTAATTTTTCATATACTTGTTGACCACCTGCATATCTTTTTCAGAAGAAATATTTATTCAGCTCAATTGCCTACTTTTAAATCAGATATTTTTTTCCCCCACTGAGTTGAGTTCCTTGTATATATTCTTGTGAAATGAATACTTTGCAAAATTTTTTCCCATTCTGTTAGTTGTGCCTTTGGTCTTTTGTTTCATTTCTCTTGCTGTGCAGATGATTTTTACTTTGATAAAATTCTCTTTGTCTATTTTTGCTTTTGTTGCCTGTGGTTTTGGGTCTTCTTAAAAATATCTTTTCCAGGGCCTAGCAGGTGGCATGGTTGTTAAAGGCACTGGATTCCCACATGTCCAACTGTAGTTTGAGTCCTGGACCTGGCAACTTGCTTTCTCACTTTCCCTTTCTCTTTTGCTCTCTGGTCAAATTAAAAAATAATAACAAGTGGAATCAAACAAATAAGCTAAATATTAAAAAATATATCTTTTCCCAGAATAATATCCTGAGGCATTTCCCTTAAGCTTTCTTCAAGTAAGTTTTATAGGTTTGAGTCTTAAATCTAAGTCTGCTTCATCCTGAGTTGGTTATTGTATATAGTGATAGATAGGAGTGTACTTTCATTCTTCGGCTTAAGGATATTCAATTTTCCTAGCATCATTTGTTGGAGGAAAAAACTGGTTTTTCTCCCAATTAATATTTTTGGGTGCCTTTCTATTCTATCCCATTGGTCTATATGTTTGTTTTTATGTCACTGCCAAATGACTTTGGTTACTATAGCTTTACAGTATATAAGTCCAGTAGTTTGATGCCTCCAGCTTTGTGATAAGGAGTTCTTTGTAGCTGGGAGATGAAAGTAGAAATGTGGGAAAAGGTAAAATTACTAATGATATTATATGACAGACTAAGGAAGTTAGATATTATCTTGAAGGCAATGGAAAACCATTAGAGATTTTCAACAGGGAGGTTCCATTAAAAAAAAAAAGTGAACACTAGAAGGATGCATTGGAGGATGTCTTGAAGGCAAGTACATGGGGTACTGAAGTCAAGGATAGTGAAATTAAGACCAGAAGATTATATCTTGTAAGGAGGACTGAGAAAAGGGACCTTGCTCTACTATTTACCTGGCTGTAGAACCTTAAGAAAATTACTTATGTTCTCTGTGCTTTAGTTTAGCAAATCATAGAAATCAACTATATAAATGTGAATATTTTACAAAATTTTCATGAGGATTACATTAAAATGGTACTACTATTTTTCTGCTTTGTGGGGATTATAATCAATTAAATGATAAATATAATGAAGATTACATTGAATGGTGTGAAAGAAAGTGTGGCTCATGGCAGACACTTGGTTTTAACCTCCTGTTCTTTCTTTCCTTCCCAATTCCTATCCTGAGTATACAGTTCTAAAATTCATTCCAAAATATTTAGTATTAAAATAACTAACTATTGATGTGGTTACATCTCTATATCACATGACTTGAATAAAGCATACAAAAGAAAGTAAATACATACTTGGGAAGCAGTCATGGTATTTCCAAATTCCTTATAAGCTGGAATAAAAAGTTGACTAAATTATTTTTATCTATAGAATTAACATTTAAAAATCACAGAAAAAGGCCCAGTCTTTATGATGCAATTATAACATACTGGATTGTAATTCTGGAAGCCACATGGTGACTGGAGTTCCAATATTTGGCCTGGTTGGCCTAAAAACAACTTGGGTGGGTGTGCATTGGCGCCCAGGATCCTGACAAGCTGAACATGGGGAAGGGGATTATAGCAAGACCAGAGCCTATGTTCTCTTTCTCTCTCTTTTCTCTGGTGCATGCACATATGATCTATCAGGAATTAAGAAAATACTAAGGGACCAGCAGTTAGCATAATGGTTATGTCGCTGAACTCCCATGAAGTCAACTGCAGTTTGAGTCCTGGACCCGGTGGCTTAAACTCACGCCAGGCGCGTGTGCGTGTGCCCAAGATCCTGAGAGAAGAATGGAGGAGAAGGGGTTGTGACATGGCCACCCCCTCGGGGGGGGGGGTGATTTCTCACTTTTTATCTATCTTCTCTCTCTGTCTTTCTGGTGAGCGCACGTGCCCTATAGCAAAAATCTCTCCAAAAAAAAAGTAAATATTAAGATAAAGAAAATATATGTCACTCATTGTATCTCTGCTAGATAAAACTTTTTAAGCCCCTTGAAAGTATTAGAGAAAATCTAACAAAGAGACTGCAAAAAGACTTTCACTCAGTTAAAATTGTGCATTGTTTTGTGGGGCTTTTTTATGATTCCACATAAATTTTATAATCATATTTTCCAATTCTGTGAAGAATACCTCTGATGACTATGAAAGAAGTATTGTATGTCCCCACTTAATATATACTGAATGTCTCACTCTATGGCAGAAACTGAAAGAGTAGAAGGTATAAAGCATGGAGAGCAACTGTGGGTACTAGAGACAGCGTGAGAGGAGAGTGGGAAATGGAGAACAGGAGGGAGGGAATCAAGAAGGAAAAAGCAAAACATTTAATAGACACAAAAATGTAAAATTATGTGATAAGGATAATGTGAATTGTCATATATTTGACTGGACTACACATTGCAGTGTGTAGTGTATTCATGTTGAGAAAATCATTTTGTATGTTGTAAAGATATACAATGATTAAATGTAAAAAATAATAAGGAAAAAATCAAAATAATTAATTAAGGGACTAACAGATGGCATAACAGTTACATCACTGGATTTCCATGTAGTCAATTGTGGTTCAATTCCCGGACCTGGAAGCTTAATACTCATGCTGGGTGCATGTACATGTGTGCCCAAGATCCTGAGAGGAGAATGGAGAAGGGACTGTAGTGTGGCCATGCCCCCGGGGGGGTGATTTCTTGCTTTTTGTCTTTCTGTTTCTCTGTCTGTCCAGAGAGTGCATGCACCCTATAGCAAAAAGCTCTCTGAAAAAAAAAAATAATTAAATTGTGGATTGCATGGGTGGCAAGGATGACTCTGACACATGGTATTAATCCCTTACCAAAATCCTCAGCCAGGTGTGTTTCAAAGTCAGAACTTTTCAGATATTAGAAAATTAATCTGGTGAATATGCTATTTATCACACCATAGCATTGGTCTGGGTATTGTGTCTGGGGCAGAACTCAGAAATTCAACACATGAGTTCCCCCAGGGGGATGTTAGAATAGTCATACTAAGTGAAATAGATACAAACCATGAAGAGTTCTAGTTTATCAACTGAGTTCATCAAATGGGTTCATGCCCAACTTGGGAGAAAAACATTTTCCCTGTTCAGACTTTGGGGATATTTGAATCAAATGCATCTTCTCTGGAGATTCTGCACCCCTCTACCTGTCCCCTCCTCTGCAGGGCCTGCAGGGGCTGCAGGGGGGCTGGCTGATGGGTAGGTTCACTCAACTTACTCCTCTTACTCTGCCCAAGCCACTGCTCCCAGTGGTCTCTAGCCCCTACACAGGGACCTTCTTTACCCATGTCCAGATCAGACTTGGACTCTGTCCCTGTCCGTCCCTCCCCCAACCTTTAATCACTCGCTTCTGAACTTCAGGTATACATAGCACAAGTGCCCTTTCTTGGGAGTCCTAATAGCCAGGTAAGAGTTCTGTGACAGCTAAGTGATTTTTTTTTCCCTCTGCACAGAAATCTCTGAGTAGGGGGTACGAAGTAGCTTAAATAATCAGCCTGCATTATAAAATTCATTTTCTAATCGAGGTCATGTTTCCAAGACATTTTGATATGTAACTTTTGGGGCAATTAATTTTTTTCAGACTATACTCAGATCTGTAAGGGGGAAAAATGAGTTTCTTGGGAGCCAGCAGTTGGTATAGTGGTTGAGATACTGGACTCCCACATGGCCAAATGTGGTTCGAGTCCTGGACCTGGCAGCTTGCTTTTTCACTTTCTCTCTGTCTTCATCTCTGCCTGGTGAGCACATGTGCCCTATAGCAAAATTTAAAAATAATAATAACAATAAATAAAATTGAAAATAATATAAAAATGGAGTTTCTTGATTAACTGAAGACTTAATCAGAGTTTCCTCTGATGGACTCTATTCTGCTGGGTAGAAATGGGGTTAGAATAAATTTGGTCTGATGCTAAATACTGCCCATATTCTGGACAGTTTGTTAGGTAGCATGGTGCTTTGTGGACCTACATCCAGTTTTTCATAGTTCTGCCCTGTTCTGCTATTTCTCATCCCCAAGACAGCAATCAGGGTACGAGGCATGCTTACTGCGGGCTCAAGACCATGGCGGGATGGGTCCTCAGAGCTGTGGCATGTCCTCTGCCTCATCAGCCTCGTCGCTGCCCATTTAGCTGGACCTTGCATTGCCCTTGGCAGCTGGGATAGCCGGAGGTCAGCCTCTAGGCTTGGTCATGAGCAGAGATGCTGCTTGGGTAGGCCGGCCTCACCTCACCTCTCACTGCAGACTTCTGGGCCTGGGCCACTTTTGTGAAAGTCACTTCACCCTCCTCATGTTGCCTGAGAACAAACTCATAGCTCTCAAGCCCATGGCTGCCTTCAGAGACCCCTTAACGTGTACAAAGATTCTATGTACGACACAAGACGGGCAGGGGAATGCTGGCAGGCAACCAAAATCTGTTTTCCCCTAGTTCCACAGTAATCGAGTGATAGCCGTGCAAATATGGCTGTCAGTTACACGATTCTTCCCAGCCTTCCTTGTGGTTGGTGTGGTCATGTGACCAAGTCTAACGACTGAAGTATGAGCGATCTCGTCTGCCGCTTTTGGGCCACAGTCTCATGACATTGAATCTACTTCCTCCACTTTCTTTGTTCCCTTCCTACCAGGGGAACCGAGATATTACAGGCACCACACGGCAGTCACATACAGCTTGTGACGGTGCCCTGGGGCCCACAGTAGAGCAACAGTCTGGAAAAGAATCCGAGCCCTGGAATGAAGTGCTGACTACCACCCTGGAAATGCACTTCCAACTCTTCTAGCAGAGAACATCTTTGCTCTCTGACCTACCGTTTACAGAAGGACTCTGACCTACAACGGTTCCACTGACAATCTTTTAACTTTATCATGGTGCAAAAGTAATATGCATTCAGCAGAAACTGTATTTCAAGGACCATTCCGTTTTTTACTTTCGCTACAGTTTTCAATAAATTACACAAGATATTCAACACCTGGTTATAAAACAGGCTTTGCATTCGATGTTTTTGTCCAACTGCAGGCTATCAGGAGTGGTCTGAGCATGTTCCCGGCAGGCTAGGTCCAGCTCTGATGTTCAGTAGGTGAGGTTTATTAACTGCATTTTCAATGTACAATATTTTCAATTTACCATGGCTGTAACTCCATCACAAGTCAAGGAGCATCTGTAGTTGGGCTCCTTTGTTACAGCAGCAGTTTTCTCATAGCAGCTACAAGGAACTGACCACAGTTAGGGGAAGGCACACTTGGCCTTAAGTAACTAAGACGTGGCACTTGGGCGAAAGTCCTCTGTTCTTAGGCACCTTTCATCCTGACATCTGTCTCTGTCCTGAAGTAGGGAGACTGAGCTCTGGACATCCTTATCCTTCTCTTTCTTCCTTTCTCCATAATTTATACACACATGGGTGTGAGTTTTGGATCCTCTCCCCCACACCCTGTATCTCTCTCCTCCTCTGAGTAGCAGGTCTGAAAGTCGAGTCATCATAGGGAAATAAATAGCTTTTCTACCCTAACAGAAAGGACTCTAATCCACACTTTTTGATAGCTTAAAGATCTTAGAAAATTCTCTCTGAACAAAATTTAACTTTCAAGCTTACTGTCTATAAAATTAAATTTTTGCTTGTAAGCATGGAAATGTAAAAGAGAACTGTTCATTAATAGTTTTGATGTATTACCTCTCTTAAGCAGACCAAAAAAAGGGGAGGACAGATTACAACAATGTTTACAGTGGTTATAAGAGTATGATAAAGTTTCATGATTTTTTTAAACTCTCCTTTTGATATTCTTTCTTTTCTGACCTTCCTACGATGGACATAGACTACTTGGTTAAACTAAAAAAGAATTGGTAAACGTTATTTTTAAACTATGCCTCTAGCACTATCATTTGGGAAATACTGATCTATGGTCCGTATGAACTAGAGGCAAATTACAGTCTCCATGGGAGCTAATTCGAACTTGTCAGAGGAGTTAAATTAATTAGGTCTTAACTGACATTTAACAGTGAGGGTGGCAGGTCTGATATAACTCAGCAAGGACGGGGAAATTAGGGATAATCACATGCAGGCTGTATTTCTGCAAAGTATGCTCGATTCAGAAGAAACGGGGCATCCAGTGTTCCTAAAAAAACACCCGAGCATTCTAATGTGCTTTTTCCTGGAGATGCATAGGTGAAATACCCAGGATAAAATAGAGCTACTCAAGGCTTTACTAGACCATGTGACATATGGATAATTGTACATAAACCCTGGGGCTCTGTCCCCTCATGACAAAGAGGGACACAGAACTCTTTTCTTTGGTAAGTAAATTTCCTTCGGGGGAAAAAAAAATGTTTTTTGTTTTTTACGATAATGTTCAGGAGGAAAGGTGAAGGGCAGCATTTCTAGGGAGGTATGAAACAGAGATCCCAAAGCAGAAGGGAAGAGAGGGGCTTGCCTGTCATACTAGCTCTGCTTGGCCTGGCCTGGGATGAGGCCAGGGATGGAGTGGGAAGGGGAGGACAGAGGAACGGAGCCACACAGCAAGCCTTGAAGACTCCTTTGAAGGGACATGCAGCTAAATGTCCCAAGCAAGAAACTTAAAGCCAGCCTTCGGGAAAAGAAAAGGGCTGGCAGGAAATGTTCTAAATTGCAGAATTTTGTCTCAGGGAGGTCTGGGGGGAGCATTGTGCCCCTTGCATTGATGAAGCAAATTGAAATGGCCTCCATCTCCAGGGTGCTGAGGACCTTGCTAAGCAGTTTCCATTTTTCACTGTAGAAACCTTCACAGCCGTGGCAGATGCTGAGCCTCGCCAAACACTTCGGGGCAAAGGCTTCTTTTTGCAGCTCCACCGGTCCCGGAGGGTTACCTGTCTGCTGCCTTCCAGGCCTGGCTGTAATCACTTCCAGCTGTACTGGCTCCTGCCGTCAGTCAGCCCCTGCCTGTCTGGCCTCCTTGCCCTCTGCCTCTGCTGTAGGAAAAATTAAGTATCGCACTTAAATCTCCCCCCGCCCAGGACTTGGGGGTCTCAAGCAGGAGCCTCACCACAGTATCCATCTCTAGCGACAGATGACAGGGTTGGCCGCAGTCGAGGTGCCTCCCTTCTGCCCTGGGGCCGAGCTCTCCTGCTGCTTCGCCCCTAATCAGTTACAGCTGTGCCCACAAAGATGGGCCTCCCCTGCCTCCCACCCCAGGTAGAGCACAGCTCCTTGGAGAGAAGTACTCCCCTCAGAGTCCCACCGCAATCTCCCCAATTCTTTATTAGAGATTGGCTCCTTGGGGCTAAATTAACCTTGCCCAGGCTGTCATCTTTCTGCCAGGTGGCTGGTATCCGCATCACATCAACTCAATACAAAGCCTTGAGGGTATGGGGGGATTAAAAACCCAAGGCTACAAATAGAACAGAAAGTTTCTGTAAAGGTTCCAGCCCTGTCCTGTGCCCTAGTCATCTCCACGCAATCACAGAGCCATTTCTTGAGGTTTTATCTCAAAACATCACACGGTGGTCACTAAAGCCTGAGAAGGACTGGCCAGTTGACTGAAATCTCAGCCTTGACTGCCCTCCCTCCCCCCATCAGCGGTTCTCAGCAGGCACTACATCAGGATCATCGGGACCTTCTTAACACGCCGATCTGAGCCCTGTCCCTCGGCTCTGGCTCACTAGGTCTGGGATGGGCCTAGAATTTGCTCTGCCGTGTTCCCAGGTTATGCTGCTCCTGGTCTGGGGACCGCACTGTGAGGGCTACGGCTCTAGCTCCTACCAAGGAACTGGAACTTTGCTCTCCGAGCAGCGTGGGATCCTTGAAGGTGTCAGTCTGGGCAGGAGAGGGTCATGGGACCCACTAATACTTTTGAAAACTCACATGGCCACAGTGGGGAGGGCCGGCTTGCAGGGACTGCAGCTGGGAGCAGGAAGGCCCCACAGCGGCTGCTGGCGTGATCCGGATAAGTTTCTCTATGAGGTGTCTCACATAACGTTCCAGGAAGAGGTCCAGGCAGCAGAGCTGCACAGAGCAGCCCCAGGAGCCCGGGGCAGGTAAGGCACTGGGAGATGGTTTAGAAGAAAGCCCTGAAGGGAGCCAGGAGGGCCTCGGAACAAAGGTGGCCATTTCCCAGTTTTGCCAAGGGCCCGTCTGGTTCCCAGAACAAGACTGTGACCTTGCAGGGGTGTCTACAGAAGTGACACTCACCAGGTCAACCTTCCAAATAGGTACAGCCAGCTGGCTCCCCCTCTTCCTCCCTCTCTTTCCTGTGGGGCCACGTTATTAGGGGGAAATGTAGCTTTGAGAACAGGTGGTGATAATTACGGGGAGACCAACCATTTCCCTGCCTCATCTTTCAAAGTGTCAAAAAGACAGACTTGGAGTGCAGGAGGCTTTCCTGATTCATTCAGTTCAGTAACATTTGGCCGAGCCTGGCGGTTCTGACTTAGTGTCTGGCGTCTAATTTTGGAAGGCGGTTGAAGAAACAGCTCTACTCCAGCAATGATACTTTTCTTCGGAGGCTAGGTCTGCCATACTAGCATACACATTAGGTAATTCAGAATTTTACTACACTTTCCACATGTGGAAGTGAAGCTACACCAGGATCTGGAGAAACAGTCATAATGCCTACAGATGGTGTCATCAACCTTCCTTGGACTCACCCACAGGCCACTCCGAATCTGCTGTGTACGTTTTCATCTCTGGTTCTGTCCAGAAAGTTTTCCAGGATGAGATATCTGTCACATTCCTCTCTGTTGGCTGAATTCTGACCTACCCCAAGGTCTCTCTTAAATTTACCGTCTTTCTCAGATGGACTTTCTTTCGTGCTGTGCTTTGACTGCACCAACCCACTGCCGCCCCTCTGTGCTCTGCAGTCTTGTGGTACTGGCTGGTTGAGCTCGTCACTCGGTCCTTGCTCTCTGGTATGACTGCCTCTCTGAGAAGTGAAGTCCTTCTTCCCAGGTGGATAGCAAATTCCTGAAAGCCGGGCATCACCTGTGTGAAAAGGAACCGCGATGCTCACGTGGAACTTGCATGGGTGACACGGGGAATCTGTTGGCTCCATTCCTCAGGGCAATGAAGCCTGAAGCTGGGCTTCAGGGATGACTCGGAGTAAGGACATGGATGGTGCCCACATGCCTCTCTCCTTCTTCATAGTTTGCTTCTAAAATCTGCTCTGTTCTTTTAAACTATATCTTCAACAAGGTGGGAATTTGGGCTCACATTTGACAGGCGGTCAGAGAGAGATGGCTTTCTTTCCTACTTACAAGCTCTGAAAAGTTGGATTGAGCCAGCTGTGGGCAGCACACTATGTGGGAGACTGGAAGCCACATGGGAGGCAATGGTTTGCTTCCTGGGCCAATCTAAATTCACTGGGCGAGGTTGTGGCATGGCCATCCTCCCTGGGGGGAGGCCTGGGACCCTAGCTAATTGGAAGGCTGGGGCAAGAGGTTTGCAGCACAGTGATACTCAGTCAAAAATACCTCTGTCTCTCCCTTTCTCTCTCTCTCTCCCCCTCTCTTTCTCTCATAAAGGAAAAAAAAAAAGAAATTGGATTGTTCTGTCTTTGAGACATTCCAGTCCTTGGACCAATCAGTTAACTATGGGAGAGAGGAGCAGGGAAGTCCATCTCTGCTCAATTCCTCCTTTCCAGAGAGGTCTAGTTCGGCTTTTCCATCATTCCTTCTCTATGTGGCTATATGTGTTTCAAGGGAATTAGCTTCAGCCTTGAGGGTGGGTCCTGAATGGTCTAAGACTGGGGTCAGCAAACTCTTCCTGTAAAGGGCTAAGTAGCACACATTTTAGGCTATGGGAACCACTCAACTCTACCATCACAGTATGAAAGACATACATAGACAATATGCAAATGAATGAATGTGGCTGTATTCCATTAAAACTTTATTTATAGACTCAAATTTGAATATGTTCAAATGTCATGAAACATTCTTTTTCTTTTTTCAATCATTTGAAAATGTAAAAACTATACTGACCCCTGGCCTAAGCCAATGGTTGGTTTGAACTGTAACATGTTGAGCCAATAGAATAAAGTCCACTAATGAGCAGTTGGGAATGATTTCCTCACACTTAAAAAGTAGCACGGAAGAGGTGACCTTCCTTCTGGTTCTGGATGGTATTTAGTCTGAATACGGCTGCTAGAAACTCGGGAGCCACCTTATAACGAGAGGAGGGACTGGGCTGAGGGCCAATTCCTCACATCAATGCTGGGAGAACAGAAAGATGGTAGAGCCTGGGTCCCAGAGGAAGCCTTAGAGCCCCTGAATTAACCACCCTGGTGCAGCCCTATCTGTAGGCTCTTGTGAGTGAATTTATTAAATATCTCTGTTGTGGGACCAGCAGATGGCATAAAGATTATATTACTAGACTCCCACGAAGTCTACTGCAGTTCAAGTCCTGGACCCGTTGGCTTAAAACTCCAGCCGGGCACATGTGCATGTGTGCCCAAAATCCCAAGAAGAAAATGGAGAAGGGATTGTGGCATGGCCATCCCCCCCGGGGAGAGTTATTTCTTGCTTTCTGTGTCTCTGTCTATCTCTCCAGGGAGCGCATGCATCCTACAGCAAAATTCTCTCTTACAAATATATCTGTATCTATCTGTTGTTTCAGCAGTAGAGTTGGAGTTTCCTGTGAAATTGCTGCCAGACACTCCTCCACTTGTGAAGACCACAGAATGCCGTAGTTGGGACCTTCCTGAGCACTTCCTGATTGGAGGGAGGGGCTAACAGGACACCCAAAGAAGAATTTAGAAGCTCATTTTATACGTCCTCTTACCTTGATAGACCATATCCTCAATATACCCTTTAACTGACCGATCGCCACTCTCTCCCTCCAACTCCTCTCTCAGCAGTCTGCTCAGCGTCCGGCGACTGCCACACCTGTGGTTTTACCTCCTGCTCCTAGCTGAAATATCCCGGAGGTTGTTCCAAGTGCACACCTGAGGAGTTTTCAGACAGGGGCTCAGTGGGACTTCAGTTCCTTTGCCTGGCTCATCACCAAAGTATACCCCAGAGTGTTTCCTCCTGTGATCTGTGGCTTTAATTGTTTTTCCCTCCTCCTGCCCAGATTCTATCCTCCCACCCATGATAAATTCACTTCTCAAGTTAAACTTCTTTTCCCACAGTTTGACTGCCCTCCCACCACACCCCCAACTCAGGGCCACTTCCTCTGGCTTCTTCCCTGGCTTGAGCAGAAAGGCAGTGAGGCAGGAGAAAGCTAGCCAATGGAAGAGGGAAGGGGATGGAGCATCAGCCTAAATGGCTAGATAGAAAAACTCAATTAGGGCAAAAAGAATTCTCCACCTAAGGTAATGTAGGCAGGAGACTAGGAGCGGGTATCTAGCTGATGAAGCTGTATTTGTTATTGTCAGTGAGATGAATCAGTGGGCCCAGCCACATTTGATAGAGCCAATAAGATGAGAACAATCAGTGGACCCAGCCAATGATCAATCAACACAACCTAGATTAAAAAATTAGAAGCCTTGGGACCAGCAGATGGTGTAATGGTTACGTCACTGGACTCCTATGTAGCTGACCGTGGTTCAAGTCCTGGATCAGGCCACTTAAAACTCACGCTGGGTGCATGTGCTCGTGTGCTCAAAATCCCAAGAGGAGAAGGGGGAGAATGGACTGTGGCATGACCATCCTCCCTGGGGGATTTCTCGCTTTTTGTCTCTCTTTGGCAAGCGCACATGCCCTATAGCAAAAATTTCTTTTAAAAATGTTATAAACCTCATAAAATGTAACTGCTAGAGTCTTCTGAGACACTCTTTCTGTCCGTACAGGCCCATTCCTCTCTCTCTAGAGTGCACTTTGGTTTTTACTTAATCAACTACCCTTCTTTTCACTATTGGCCTATTATGTTCAGTTCTTTGACCGAGACACCAAGAGCTTGGATATCATCGCAGAAGCCATCCCTCAACAACGGGAGCTGCTGCCTGGCGTCTGACCACAGGAGACTGCACAGGCCGCAGCTGAGAAGATACCCTCCATTTGACCTCAAACAGGGATTTGGTCAGGAGGTTCTATTTCCATTTGCGTTTCAGGCAGTTACCAGGCCCAGGCAGCTTCTCGATTTCCCCACCAGCAGCTGAAACGCCCTTTCCTTTCCTCCCTTTCTGTATCTGACTCTTTTCCCTCCACATTTATTTTCTCTGCCAGCACACCTTGTTTTTCTTCCAGGGGACCCTTACCCAGACCTGCCAGATGGTTCTCCTTTAAACAAAGGGTGGAGTGTGCAGAGGCGGTTGAGGGGTCCTCAACATGCCCGTCTACACGGGGCCCCCTGGAGCTGGAGCTGCTGCCAGGCAAAGAGCAGGGGCCAGCTGTGGAGAGGAGGGGTCCAGAGAAGGTCCACACAGGCCACACACCTCATTAGTTCATTCTGATTAGCTCCTCCGAGTCATTTGTTAGGAATGGTGCACAGTGATAGATGAGGACAGTTCGGAGAGTTTTATCCCCCGAATTATTTACAATTTGGCAAGATTAGATAAACCGCGGAGAGTGTAGAGAGAAGTTGACATATGGATGGCCAGGTTGACTGGAAAGATTTATGTGAGATTGCCTGAAGTCTCGATTCTACAGGTTATAAAGTCTAAACCCTTCGTTGTTCTTGCAAATTCTCGAGGGCTTACCCTTTAATCGCCTTTTTTGCCTCTTGGCTCTTTGTCTGTTTGTGCTTTTTCTGTTTCCCCTCTCCTATCAACTGGGCTAAGATCCAAGGCAGCTGTTCACCTGGACACAGGAACAGGTTGGACTCTAGGCAGGGTGACAACTCGATCCAGCCCGAGTCAGCTCTCCAGGGGAAGCCAGGAGGAAGGGGCATTTTAGATCATTCCTCCACCCAGATGCTACACCGTTTTGTCATTTGTTCTATCTGAGGTGTGGTCTTTTTAAATTTGTGCAAAGCTCTTACATAGACTAGGTGAGGGTCAGACCCCAGCCCTTCACTGATTTCTAGAAAGGACATCTGCTGACACCAGATGCAGGTGAGGGTCTAGGAATGGAAGGCGTGAGGAGTTTGAATTAGGGGGTCACTATGCACCATGCACAATCGTCCCTCTATGATTCTCTTGTGTTATCTCCTCACCCCTGCCTCCTTTCCTTGCCTAAGAACTCTTAGCCATCCTTGTTGCTTGAATATGCCATTAGGAGTCTCATCCTCCACCTCCAGTGAGTTATCAAAGTATTTCTTTCAAATAAATGCAGAGCTCTCCTACGATGATATCTGGCAAGTAACAAATTCTATATCTCCATATTTTATAATGACCAAAACAAGACAGTTTGTCTTTGCTGAGCTAGAATATGCTACCTGTACCAGATGGCTATATATCGTGGGTTGTAGGAACTTGTGAGCTCAAGAGCCTAGAATGACTCCATTATTCTTTCTCTTCTCTCCCACTCACCATTCAAATTTCTTTTCTGGAATTATACTTTGCTCAGCTATCATGACGTACCTACTTATTTTCATTATAAGAATAATCACCCTTCAGGGATTAAATCATGCAGTCACCTGTAATAAGGAAAACTCTAAATGTCCTTTAAAATGAAGACTCCCCCACTTCCACCTCCTCAGGTCTGCTCAATGAAGTTCACCTGCCTTTTCTTCTGCCCTGCCCACCCCATCTCTCCAGGTAGTCCTGGGGCCCCCAAGACTGAAGAAGAGGAGGCAGGAGGGTCAGGGAAAGGAGCAGCACATGTGCTTGGTTTTGATGCTGATTCCTCCAGCCCTGACAGAAGTTTAAAGCTGAGTTTCTTTGAGCTTGTTGATGGGTGCTCAGATCTTCTCCTTTTTGCTTTCTTAATTTTCTTCATTCATGATAGAATGTTTACAGCAGAGAGAGAGAGACAGAGGCATCCTCCACTGGGTCTGGTCATGCTGGGATCCCCTTCCTCAGTCACCCAGACCTTCGCATCTCAGCACGCGTGCATGCCCAGCGTCTTTCAGGCAGATTGGGCCAGGGATTTGAACTGCAGTTGCCATGTGAACTCCAGCTTCTTCTGAGCAGCACGTTACCCCTGCATCATGGAGGGCGTCTCCTTTTCTTTTTTCTGAAGTACATTCGTGAGTCCTTGGAGTTTCCTCACCAGACCACAACAGCAGCTGACGGCTGAGACCCGCTCTTGGGTTGCATCAGATGGGACTACTCCTTCTCCTTTTGCTGTGCTTTCCTCACTTTAGGCAGGGTCCATTCGGAGGTGGTCCAGATCTGCTCCAAGGGAAGGCCATCTTTGGCCCTGACAGAGCGAAACCTGGGCACAGTCCTTATTTATGAGGGTCCAAGTTGCCTCAGTCGTCACCCACAGGGAGTCGTTCACCCAGCAAGGACCCACTGTACCCCCAGCTCCTCCTTGATGCCATGTGATCAATCTCTGTCCAAATAAGACTGACCTCAGCTGTTTTCATTTTTAACTTTGTATCATATTAAGGAAAATTCCAAAATTCATAAAAAGAGAGATTACTATATTAAACCTATATTAAACCCTAGGGACTAATCACCCGGCTTACCAATAAGCAGCCCGAGGCCAATCTTGTTTCATCTTTATGTAGAGGCACTCCTCACTCTACAGTGTTCACTGAATTGTTCCCAAGAAATGATAATCTTTCGCATCAAATTCTTCAGTTAAGTATCTTAAGATTTAAGAACCTTATTTAAAAAATATTTTTAACGGGCTAGTAGGTGGCATGGTGGTTAAGGAGCTAGACTCCCACATGGCCAACTACAGTTCAAGTCCTGGACCTGGTAGCTTACTTTTCTACTTTCCCTCTCTCACTCTCTCTCTCTGTCTCTCTTTGGTGAGTGTGTGTACCTTGTAGCAAATTTTTTAAAAATGATAAATAAAATTAAATAGTTCTTTTAAAAAATACATAACAGCTCAACCAAACTGACAATAATTTCTTAATATCAAAGAGTGTTCAAATTTTCATTTCTTATCCCTTTTTTAAATAGTTGGTTTGTTCAAATCAGGGTCACAAGAGTGATCTTTGACTGATGTGTGTGTGTGTGTGTGTGTGTGTGTGTGTGTGTTTTAAGAGGTATTTTTGCTATAGGGCATGTGTGCTTTCCAGAGAGACAGATAGAGACAGGGAGACAGAAAGGGAAAAATCACGTCCCAGGGGGGACTGGCCCCACTTCAATCCCTTCTCCTCCATTCTCCTCTTGGGATTTTGGGCACGTGCTCACACCCGCTTGGTGTGAATTTTAACCTGCCAGGTCTGGGACTCAAATCACGGTTGACCACATGGGAGTCCAGCAACGTAACCATTACGCCATCTGCTAGTCTTGATATGTGTTTTTTTAAGATTTATAGATTCCCTCTTCTCTCTCTCTCTCTCTCTCTCTCTTCTTCCTTTTTTACCTTGGGATTTATTTCCTGAAGGAACAGGATCATTTGTCCTGTAGAAGTTGTTGTAGTCTGGATTATTGCTAATTGTATTCCTGTTTAATCACTATTTTTAATCAACAGTAAGTGTGTTCTACTACCTTACATAATTTCTATAAAACATATTAAATGTTTAATCAGACTCAGTTAATTTTCTTGCAAGATTATTTTTCAGAAATGTTATGAACTTTCGGGACCAGCAGTTAGCGTAATGGCTATGTCGCTGGACTCCCATGTAGTTGACCGCGGTTCGTGTCCCAGACCTGGTGGCTTAAACTCATGCTGGGCGCGTGTGCCTGAGTGCCCAAGATCCCAAGAGGAGAATGGAGGAGAAGGGATTGCGGTGTGGCCATCCCCCCAGGGGGAGATTACTAGCTTTCTGTCTCTCTGTCTCTCTCTGTCTGTCTGGCGAGCACACGCGCCCTATAGCAAAAACCTCTTCAAAAAAAAAAAAAAAAAAAAAAAGAAATGTTATGAACTTTCTATTATATCTCATGATATCTGCTTTTCTTTCTTTTCGTATGGTCAAGATTGACCAGTGGGCTTAGATGCTATTAGCCTGATCTAAGCATCTGGTTTTTTCTTTGTTTGTTTTTTTGTCATCAGATGTGTGTGCTCACTGGAGAGAAAGAGAGACAGAGACAATGAGAGGGAAAGTGAGAAATCACCTCCCAGAGGGGATGATCACACTGCAATCCCTTCTCCATTCTCCTCCTGGGATCTTGAGCTCGCACGCACACGTGCCCACTATGTGTTTCAAGCCACTGGATCCAGGATTCAAACCATAGTCGGCCATGTGGGAGTCCAGTGATGTAACCAGTACACTATCTGCTGGCCCCCAGAATCTGCTTTTGACCTCCAGATTTTAGTAAGTATTAATGATTATTACCTATGTCCTTTATTTCAGTAGACTAGTACTCTTCCACTAGTGGAAAAAAATAAATACCTTCTAATTCTAACACCTTTACGTATTTATTGGCTAAATTTCTACTGTAAGAACTTTCCCTCAAGTTCATTTATAGGGTTCAGTCCATATAGGGAAGGGAGGACAGCACTTGATTATTTCCTTTTCTTGTTTATCCATTTCTAGAATAATGAGTTCCTTAGTATTTTTCAAAGATGATTAGGAGCTTTATTTTGTTTTATACCATTATAAAATAAATCTCATAGATTTTATTATATTTCGTATGTCTCAATCAACTGCAGTTATTAGATTTTATTATATTTCATGTGTCTCAATCAACTGCAGTTATTATTTTAATTATGTCTTAAGTCATCTCATCTTTGGTGTGGGGCTGTCTTCAAGTTAGCTCCTGGGTCATGACTCTTCCGTTCTTTGATATTTTCTTCCTTTATGGTAGAATAATATATTTGACCTATTTTTTAGAAACACATTTTATGCCCCAGATGTGAACTGTTTTTTTTTTTTTTTTCCCAAAAAGTTCCAATTATTTTTAGTGGGAAATGGAAGGTGGAGGATGCATCTGGTCAGTAAGCATACTTTTTCTTATTGTGTGGTTGTTATTTCTATTCATTTCCATTGGTCAGGGCCAGAAAATATGTATTTAAGAAAATATTTCATATAGGGGGGAAACCAGACAGCTATTTTTATCTAAAAAAGAATAGAATGAGGAGTATCAGAACACATCACATGTACTGATAGAACGGGTACGTATTGTTTTATAAAACTTCTAGTTTGTTTCTGAGAGACTAAAATTTAATTTTCTAATCATGGGTCACATCCCAAGAAAAGACTTGAAAACATTGGGATGGGTCGATTGTTTGAGCTTCATTCTGGACACACGACTCATCCTCTTCAACTGAAAAATGGATTCAACCATGAGAGATCTGGAAGTCAAAAAGCCCTTGTCTACCTTTTATACAATTTTTATATTATCATGAATCACATCTGTAAGGCGAAAAGCAAAGCAAATAATAAGGAAAACTTTCCAGAAATAAGAGTGAGTTTCGAGCCACCATGATGCTTTTTGTACGTTTTCTCCATGCTTTTAACATGGCCATAGAGGTCATTTATCCCCTTTCCTTTTTGGAGCTGTAAGAATTCACTCTAATTTTCTTTGAATTAATTTCCAAGTTCTTCAAAGGTAAGAGTAATAATAGTCCCTAGTGAGAGAAGGAAAAATAGATGGAGAAACCTATTTAGCATGTCAACAACCAGAGACTGTGCCACCTGGGCTGTTTTTCTATGCCTTGGTTTCTACATATGAAAATAGTTTGCCTATTAGCTACTTTTAGCTTCGTTGAAGTTTTTTAAAAGGTAGTTATGCAAAGTCCCGTGAAAATTACAGTGCCCTCTGCTACTACTAAGGAGACAGCGAGGTCAGCTTCGAATACGAAAGTAATTCAGTCAGGCTCACGGTTTTCATTTGCCATGAATGTAGACATCAAGCACTGCACACAGTGCTGTTTCTCCTTAGTTCTAATGGATATTGCAGGTGCACATATCAAAAGATAATGAAATTCTAAAAGGCCCATGAGAGCATAAAACCACACTGGATTGGCTGCATAACAGAACTCAGAATTGGAACAAGGGACAGGAGAGCTATAAAACCGACGAGATTCATTTCTCCATATGAAGTTTAAAAGAAATGTATTGTTGCAACTCGAAATTTGCAAGCTCTGAGATTTTTATGCATTTTTAGAAGCAGCGTGTGAAAAGTCACAGACATCTTTCAATAAGGCACACCGGGAAATGTGCAATAAAACTAAAAAATGCACGAGGCTCCTGACACCTCAGTCACTTACTCCACAGCAGAGCTTCAAACCACCTGTGATTGCAAACAGCCCATGGAACACTGCTCATCAGAGAGAGGGGGCTTTCCTTTAGCGAAGGACTTTGTCCCTTTCTTTTGCTTATACGAGGGGATGTCCAAACGTTCCTGGAAAATGGCATTAAACTATGAATGTATTTTGTTACAAAAATTTAGAAATTGATACATAGTTTTTTCATAATATGCGATTTTTCTGAACTTTTGGAAGACCCCTCATAGGCACATCATTTCACTCTTTTACTCCCATGTGCTTACTTACAGTCCCTCTGTTTCCCCTGTGCAGATATGGAGGGAGAAGTCAGCACCTCTTCAAGTTTCCCAAAATAATCTACTCACACAAAAGTATTAGTAAGTAAGAGAGCCTTTGCTAAACACTTCCAAGGGGGAGATAGAGGAGATGGTTTACTTTAGTACCCTAGAGCAAACAACTTTTTTTCTTTAAGAGAGATTTTTTACTGCAGGGCACATGTGCTCATCAGAGACCTAGAGAAAGACGGAGAAACAGAAAGTGAGAAATCACCCCTCTGGGGGCATGGCCATGCTGCAACCTATTCTCCTCTTGGGATTTTGGACATGCACGCACATGCACCCAGCATGAACTGTCAGGTCCAGGACACAAACCATGGTTGACCATGTGGGAGTTCAGCACCTTAACCACTACTCCACCTGCTGGCCCTGAGTAAACAACTTTTAAAATCCCTTGAAGATGTATGTTCTCAAAAGTCCTGTCTCAACATTACCTTCCACCCTGAATTGTCTTTTCCGCCCCCTCCACTACTCCTTCTTGAAGTATCTGCCTATGTAAATGCCAGCTTATCTTTTCTCGTAACTCTCTTTCTTGATGATATTCCTAGAAACTTCAAAATTGTATGCCTTTTATTACTAAGCAGGTCACCTTAGATGTCTGTTTCTGCCACCAAACTTGCCTTTTGAAAACCTTTTGCAAGAACTCAACAAAATAAAAAAATTCTTCACTTAATAGAATCCATACTTCTTAGAAGTACACACATTCAATAAATATTTCATGAATATCTGCAATTTGCCAAAGGTTATTCTAGGAAGTGAAGAGATGGCAGTTAGTAACCATCTTTTTCTACTTGGATATTATTTAAATTTTGTATGTTTATTTATTTAGTTCGGTCTTTATTCATTGCAGAGTGTGTGCACATGCCTAAAAGAAAAAAGAGAAAGAAATCAAGGGGAGTTCTCTCCACAGGGACAGGTAATATCATGAGCGCCTCCCTCCAGGCCTCTAGCTCATCAGATCATGAGATCTCACATGCCTGGTATGCTCAGTCTGACCTGGATGGGGATTCGAACTGCAGTTGCCACATGGAATCTAAGTTCTCTTTGAACAGTACATTCTCTGCTGTACCAGGAAATTAGCTCTGTTTATTTATTTCTATTCTTTAAAATTTTTAAGTACATTTGATCACTGTATATCATAGCCGCTGGCAAAATGAATTTTCCCAGCATCAGTACAGTGCATATTAGCCCAGTTAAAGATATTATTATACACATTATTATCAACAGATAATTTTTCATTTTTGTGTTTCTTAAATGTTTTGCTTCTTTCTTTTTTCCATCGATTCCCTTCCTTTCTTGAGAAGTGGGTGTGTATGGGGGATTAAATACAGGCATCCTCAACACACAACATTAACAGGATGGAATATGATTATCTCAACTGAAGTAGAAAAGTATTTGATAAAACTCGACAGCCTTCATGGTAAAAACACTCAACATACCGGAGATAGAAGGGATTTACCTCAACACAATAAAGTCCATATATGAAAAGCCCGTGGTTAACATCATATTGAATGATGAAAAACTGAGCTTTTTTTTTTTAAAATCAGTTGGAATGTAAGTATGCTCAATCTCACCATTTCTCTTGACTATAGTACTAGAAGTCCAAGCCAGAGCAATCAGACAAGAAAAAGAAACAAAAGATATCCACACAGGAAAGGAAGAAGTAAAATAAACTCTCTTTGGATAACATGATCTTATTTGTGGAAAATCTTGAAGATTTTACACATACATGCACACATGTGCACAGATATGCACATGCATGAGCTCTTAGAAATAATAAACAAATTCAGCAAACATTCAGGATACAAAGTCAACACAAAAATTAGTTGTGTTTCTATACACCAACAATGAATACTCCACAAAGAAAATTAAGAAAACAATCCTATTTACAATAACATCAAAAAGATGAAATATTTAGGAATAAATATTTCTTCAGGGGAAGACTCATACACTTAAGGCTATAAAACATTGTTAAAAGAAAGAAGACATTCCATGTTTATAGATTTGAAGAATTAATATTGTGACTATATCCTTAAAACTCAAAGTAATTTACATTTTTAATGTAATGCCTATGAAAATACCGATGGCACCTCCTTTTTCCTCCCAGAAATAGAAAACAGCAACCTAAAGTTCATTCAGAATCTTAAGACTCCAAAAAACAGAAAAAAGAAAGAAAAAACTGTAGAAAATAAACCCAAACTGCAAACCTTACACTTCCTGATTTCAAAACATATTACAAAATTGTAACAATAAAAAAACTTTGGTATTGGGACCAGCAGTTAGCGTAATGGCTATGTCGCTGGACTCCTACGTAGTCGACCGTGGTTCGCGTCCCAGATCCAGTGGCTTAAAACTCACGTCGAGCGCGTGTGCATGTGTGCCCAAGATCCCGAGAGGAGAATGGAGGAGAAGGGATTGCGGCGTGGCCATCCCCCCTGGGGGGTGATTTCTCACTTTCTATCTCTCTGTCTCTCTCTGTCTGTCTGGCGAGCACACACGCCCTATAGCAAAAACCTCTCCAAAAAAAGAAAAAAAAAGACTTTGGTACTGACATAAAGATAAATATATAGATTGATGGAATAGAATAAAGAGTCCAGAAATGAACCCTTATGTATATGGATGGCCAAATGATCTTAAAGAAAATGCCAATATTACAAAACTGACAATGAGTAATTTCTTCAAAAAAGGTGTTGGGAAAATTGCACATCTATGTGCAACAGAATGATTTCTTGCCTGACACTATAAACAAACAACTCAAAATGAGTTGCAGATCCAAATGCAAGGACTTAAATAATAAAACTCTTTGAAGAAAACAGCAGGAAATCTTCATAACATCAGTCTGGGCAATTATTTATTTGATATGATACCAAAAGCACAAGAAGCAAAAGCAAAACTAGATTACCAAATGGGACTGTATCAAATGTAAAAACTTCTGTGCAGTAAGGGAAACACTCAATGAGGTTAGAACAACCTATGGAATGGGAGATGCTAATCATATAGTATACTAATCATATAACTCATGCAAGGGTGTTATAATCCTAAATATATAAAAAAAAAACTCCTACAACTCAACGACAATAACAATGAAACAAAATGCAATTAGAATATGGACAAAAATCTTCACTAGATATTTCTCAAAGAAGATATACAAATGATCAACAAGCACATGAAAAGATTCTCAAAATCACTAATTAGTGAGAAAATGGAAATCAGGACTACAGTAAGATCATTACTGCAAACCTGTTAGAGTAGTCATAAAAAATACAGAGAATAAGAGAAGGATGTGCAGAAACTGGAACCCTGTGCACAGTTCAAAGAGAGGTAAAATGGCACAGCTGCTATGGAAAACCAAATAGAGGTTTCTAAAAATATTAAAAATTGAAAATAGAATAATCATGTGATGCAGCAATCTTACTTCTAGATATTTTTCCAAAATAATAGAAAACAGGGTTTTTTTGTTTTGTTTTGTTTTTGAGAGGTTTTCGCTATAGGGCGCGTGCACTCGCCAGACAGACAGAGAGAGACATAAAGACAGAAAGCGAGAAATCACCCCCCAGGGGGGATGGTCACACCACAATCCCTTCTCCTCCATTCTCCTCTCAGGATCTTGGGCACGCAACGCACACGTGCCCAGCATGAGTTTTAAGCCACTGGGTCCGGGACGTGAACCGCGGACGACTACGTGGGAGTCCAGCGACATAGCCATTACGCTAACTGCTGGTTCCCAAGAATAGAAAACAGTTTTGAAGAGAGATTTTCACATCCATGTCTATTGCATCATTAGCCATAATAGCCAAGAGGTGAAACAATCCTAAATGTCCATCAACAGATGAATTGATAAGGTAAATGTGATATATACATAAAACAAAATATAACTCAGCCTTAAAAAAAAAGAGGAAAATCCTATAACCATGGGTGAACCTTGAAGGTATTATACTAATAAAAAGTAAATACTTCATGATTCTACTTTTATGAGTTATTTAAAATAGTCAAACTCCAATTGCCAGGGCTGATGAAAGGGAGAAAGGGAAAGTTACTCAATTGATATAGAATTTTAGTTATGCTAGGACCAGCAGATGGTGTAATGGTTATGTTGCTAGACTCCCATATAGTTGACTGCAGTTCAAGTCCCGGACCCAGCATGTTAAAACTCACACTGGCTGCATGTGCATGCATTCCCAAAATCCCAAGAAAAAAAATGGAGAAGAGATTGCAGTATGGACGTCCCCTGGGGGTGGGGGGGATGATTTCTCACTTTCTGTTTCTCTGTCTCTCTGGTGAGCACACACACCTTATAGCAAAAGTCTCTCTCAAGAAAACAAAAAAGAGTTTTAGTTTTGCAAGAGAAAAATTTGTGGATCTCTGTTGCACAACAACATGCAGTATAGTTAATACTACTTTACTATATACCAAAGAAGTTCAGGATGGCAAATTCAATGTTATGTGCTATTTACCACAATAAAAAAAATACTAGTAGGAAATCCTCCCTCATTAAAAGAAAAAATATATACAGATATACATATGTAAATGTATGTCTATGTATGTATATGTGTGCATATGTATGTGTGCCTGTAGGATTCTTTATTCTACTTTCCTGTGTTTTTTTTCAGGTTTTCCTAAATAATCACACATTGTTTCCATAAAATATTAGAAATCTTCATGAAAGGAATTCTGGCCCAAATCCTATTCTTGCATAAAATTATCCTTGATTCATTCATTCATCGCCTTTATCGTTTTCTGCTGATTCCTGTACCCACACTTTCACATTCATTTTCATTTGTTTATTTCTTGAGTGTATTTCAGGGCTGAGCTCCCTACTAGATTGAAAGTTCAAGAGAAAGCGTCTGTCTTCGATTTTTCCTATATTTTGTTGTCTACCTATAACACTACCTTTTTGTTGAGTAAATGTTCAGATCAGATTTGCCTAGATCAGCACTTCTCAAATTGTCCGTCACGGGTCTCAATTCGTAAAGATGCTCCACAAATAAAGAATTTCCTAAGCAAATAACTTTGCTTTATGTTCCTGTTGAGAATTTACAATGCATATGCTAATGTATATTAGCAAAATATATGAAAAATACTGCTATAAATAGACCTTCTTAACTTACTTTACCTTGGCATTTCCCAAACATATTCGATATGGCATATTCTTCTTTTCTTATTTTGTTTGAATGGTTCCCATTGACATTGGGTATTTTCTGGAATACTGTGTGGAAAATCAATTATTTGCTCCTAGAAGACAGAGGCAGGAATTATATCTAATGCATCTTTGAATTTGGCATATTGCAATGTTGTCTGACACATTATAGTGTTGAGGAAAAGAATGATTTTGTGTGACTTGAAGAAGTACCTAAAAGTAAGCTTCTATGAAGGCCACTGCAATGTGTCCCCTCATAGTAGTAGATGAAGGGCTGATTGAACAAACATTAAAAATGCATTCAGAAATTTTCCATATGAAGCTGGCCAGTGGAAAAATATATGAAAATGCCATAATCCCAGATGAAGTCTAAATTATAGGCAGGCTAAAAATAACATCTCTCATGGCAGGAACTATTTATACACAGGGCATCCAAACTGCCAGTAACATTCAAGATTACCTAGTTCTCAGATTCTTTTCACTGACTGACATAGCCCTTCAGGGAAGTTCTGTGAGAAAAGGCTAACTGACAAGCAGAAAGTATCTGGTATTTTCTATCTATCTTAAAAGAAGAATGTCAGTTCTATAATTGTTCCATAATATCCCTGGGTCTACATTAATACAAAAATAATGTTTTACATTTAGTTGAGTAGTGTGATGCTTTCTTTTGAAATGCAAGGACCTATTTCAACTCTCCCATTTAACAACGGGGAATCTCTTGGGACCAGCAGTTGGTGTAATAGCTGTGTCACTGGACATGTAGTTGACCGCAGTTTGAGTCCCAGGCCCAGTGGTTTAACTCATGCTGGGCATGTGTGTGTGTGTGTGTGTGTGTGTGTGTGTGTGCGTGCACGTGCATGCCCAAGATCCCAAGAGGAGAATGGAGAAGAAGGGACTGCAGCATGACCATCCCCCATGGGATTTCTCGCTTCTGTCTCTCTGTCTCTCTCTGTCTTTCTGGCAAGTGCACACACCCTATAGTAAAATCCTCTCCAAATAAACAAACAACAACAACAACAACAACACAACAATGGTGAATCTCATGTCTAGAGAGAAGTGACTTGATCAAGGCAAGGAAGGAAATCTCTGGCAAATCTGGTCAGGCTTCCTGACTGCCAGTTCTGTGCTCTTCCCTGACCAGACTCACCAAATGCCATCTGAATGATTACTTCTGAGTTTTCTTTTTCTTTTCTTCTTCGCCTTCTTCTTCTTCCTCCTCCTCCTCCTCCTCTTCCTCTTCCTCTTCCTCCTCCTCCTCCTCCTCCTCCTCCTCCTCCTCCTCCTCCTCTTTCTTCTTCTTCTTCTTCTTCTTCTTCTTCTTCTTCTTCTTTTCTTCTTCTTTTAATTGACAGGGACCACATGCACTTTTCAGAGAGAGTAAAAAAGAGAGGGAGAGAGAATGCATCCTTCTCCTCAATGGGGCATGGTCATGCCTCAATCCTTTCTTCTCCATTTCTCCATCTTTTTGGGATTTTTTGTATGTATGCACATGTGCTTGACATATTTTTCAAGTCTCTGGGGCCAGGATTTGAACTGTGTTTGGCCATGTGAGATCTGGCTTCCATGGCCACTAGGCTAGTCCCAATACTTCCAGTTCTGAGAGTCAACTTGTTATGGTTTGGATCATGGTTCATCCCCCAAAGTTTCATGTGTTGGAACTTGATATTGGGAGAGGGTGAAGCCTAGTGGGTAGTGATTACATCATAGTGACTGTATCATAGAGGCAACACACTCACAAATAGATTAATGATGTCTTGAGTGAGCCAGTGAGTTCTAGTTCTCTTGAGAAAGGGTTAGTTCCTGAGAAAGCTGACTTCTATAAAAGTGAGAGTTCCTCTTACTGTTTTGTTTTTTCATCTATTTCAAATACTATATTTCAAGTATTAACAGTGGTCATATCTGATCTAGTGAATGGTTTCAATTTTCTTCTTCATACTTTTCTGTTTCCCAAATTCTCTATAGTAAACACATTACTTTTTTAGTAAGAATTAAGTGGAATATTATTTTAAATAGATTTGTTAACTCCACAAGAAATCCTAAAAAGATAAACACGATGTATGGCTGTTTTAGCCATGTTGTCCTGAGCGCCTCTCCAGGTGGTTCTTTCTCCGTGTGGAAGAGGGCCACAAACTGGGCCCAGTGTTATTCGTTATTACTCAAAGGCTCTGAGCCTCATGGCTCAGAAGACAGAAGCTGACAACACAGGTGTTCTTCACAAGAGCTGCTGGGATGGACCTTGGGCAGAAATCCCCTCATGCAATAGATTTTGTCCTGATACTTGCCTGTTACACCTTCTTCCCTGTTTCCCTTATTGAATATTCACTCTAGAAAGAGCCAGCATGCAAGTCCCAGCCTGTGGGCACCTGGGTAGGTCTTGCTCATGAGCATTTGTCAGTGAAGAGACATCACCAGTCATGGAGGCTACAACGCACCTGTAATTCCATTTATGAACAGATAAAACTGGACTCTTGTTTCCAAAAGGGAGAAACATAGTATTGAGGAAGGAAAAAGTCTCGAAATAAAAGACTGTAGCACCACAACATTCTAGCACAGTGATCCTTGAATTCTGGGTGTGTGCTAGGATCACTGGGAGGGCTTGTGAAAACAGATTGCTCAGACCAGTTCTCAGAGACTCATTCAGCAGATGACAGTTTGCATTTCTTTTTCTTTTTTTTAATTTTATTTATTCATTCATTCTTTTTTTTTTAATTTGACCAGAGAGATACAGAGACAGAGAGAGAGAGAGAGAAAGTAATAAAGCAAGCCACCAGATCCAGAACTCAAATTGTGGTTGGCCATGTGGGAGTGTCCAGCACCCTACCCACCACGTCACCTGCTGGTCCCAACAGTTTGCATTTCTACCAAGTTCCCAGATAACGGTGATGCTGCTGGTCTGTGAGCCACACTCTGAAAGCCACTACTCTGGAATAACCATAGCCCTGGTTAAAATAAGGAAGAGGGCACTTGTGGCCTTGAGACCTAAGATTTTTTCCAGAGGAAACTTTTGATTCCCAAACTTCCTTTCTTTAACTATTTTCTCTTGATTGCATACCTTAAAATAAATTAAAAAAATAAATGTAACAAAACAAAATAAAAAGACTTTTTTTTCCACACATTCATTAGTTTAAAGAATACCCATAATATACAGCACAATAAAGATACTGTAAAAGGGGACTGCATTAGCCAGACTGACTCCATCTTAAGTCAAAAACTGTTTTTTTTTTTTTCTTTCTCTCAGCCTTATACTCATACTTTTTGTTTGAGATTTCTCATAGAAACTCCAAGGAACAAACGGCCAACCTAGAGCTTAAAACAATGATGGGCATTCTGTCCCAGTCACAAATGGAATGAACCTGCTGTCTTAAAGATAAATTATTTGATTGTACCCCTTAGCTAAGACTGAAACACTTGTCTCAAAGACTAATTATTTGATTGTACTCCCCGGCTAAAACTTAGCCTGATCTATGCTTTTGTATAAATACTCCTTAGCCCCATAGCTTCCCCATTCTGTAAAAGGGATCTGGAACTTGGTTGACTGGTTGATAATATTCTTACATGTCTTCTCAGTGTGGCCACTTTGTAGTAAATTTTCCTTTCTTCTCTAACCAACAATTTTGTCTCTCTCTATTTTGTTGAGCAGTGAGGGGTCAGACTTGCTTTGGGCTCCTGGACTGGGGGGTGTAGATTCTCTCATCTGGCAACAATAAAGTGATAGAGCTAACCCACAATGTAGTGGTTAAGCTCTGTTCATAGAGAGTCGATCTCACACAGCTAACTATGGTTTGAATCGCAGTCCTGGAAGCTTAAAAAACACACCAGGCATGTATAATGCATGCCCCAAATCCTGATAGATGAATAAATAGTGGGAAAAAAATTGCAATGTGACCGACCATACTGCATTAGAGGTGCTAGCTGCCTCCCTTTTTCTTTCTGGTGAACTCACCCGTCCTCTGGAAATGAAAAAAAAAAAAAAAAAAAGACACAGTAATAAACAGGGCAGACAAAGTGATACTTGAGGGACCTTCTATCTCAGTGGAATGGTCTTACATTAACCCAATTGTGATGTGCATTTTCAGTGTTATTTGAGAATATTCTGTTGTACAATAGGCAATAAAAAATTCAGGAGTTGTGTTAAGTATGCATTATGAATAAATAAGTAGCTTGTGAGACATAGTCATAATTTGCAAAATATGTTAAATAAACATGTTAGTAACTAGAACACATCAGTGTTGAACTTAGAAATAAAAATGGGTGGAAAGGAAGTCACATGGTGGTACATTGATAACACAGCTAGACTCATAATTGTAAGGTTCTTTGTGTCCCAGGACTTTCGAAGCACACAGGAGGTGTGGTATGCCTATGATTGGGATAACTGAGAATAGGGATGGATCATAGCATGGGAACTCTATTGATGGTGTCTGTCTCTCTGTTTTTCTTTCTCTATCAAAAGAAATAAACTTAAAAAAATAAAAGGTATTGAAGAACCATGAGAAATATAATATTCATTAGGCACTCAATACTTGTGAAACACTAAGTATACATGAGGTATATGAGACATCAAATATTCATAGAGTGTCATTTGGTTACCCAATAGGATACCCACTCTGGCCTGGCACGTCCTCTGCCCTAAAAACACAAGTGCAGTCCAAAGGGGCCCATCACTCATCACACTAATGAACAAGCTACCACTATGGCCAAGGGTGCTTGTTCCCGCATCTCTCCTGTTCAGCAAGAATGTGTTTTGGCCCCAGGTATCCTCTACCTTTGGGGTTCCCTTCGCCAACCTCAACTTTGGTCTTTGTAGCCACTCTATCAGTCAGAAAGCGTCATGTGGCAGAGAAGAAAAACAGCATGTAAGTGTTGCGTAACCCAGAACTTTGGGCCAGTGTGGTCCTTCCACCCAGCTTCTACCTCTCCTATGTGTGTTGTCCTGTCTCACCTCTTCCCTCTAGCTTCTTGCTTTGTGCTTTTAATCGGTTTGAACATCTTGTCTATAAGACCTTCTGTCCTATGACCTCTGGGATGGCTTGTCTTATGATGGGCTTGGAGAAAATTCCTGGCATTCATATAATTTACTACAATACCCTAATAATAATGCAAACAAACTACAAACATGATATCTTTTTACATTTTTTTCCTCTCCATTTTTGACCTCATTGCTTCCCTTTACCACAGCTTAGCCACAGGGCCTCTCTGTAGAAAGAGGATCGACATGAATCACATCTGGCTAACACTCACTGGTCAGGCTTACTGAGAAAATTAGAATAAGTATGTGTGAGTGTCTGGGCAGGGTCTGGTATGGTGTGCACTCCTCACAAAGGTAGCTGTTAATATTTCTCTATACTCCTACAAGATAATACTGCATGCTAACAAACAATGCAAAACCTCAAAAGCCTCCTTCCACTTCTTTTTTACTCAGAGCATTAAATTATGTTGAAAAGTTACTTTATCTAATGAGCCTTCTTGTGAATGTATTTCTGTTTCTTTGCCCACTGAGAGTTTCCCTAAATCACTCATTATTTTAAGAGAGAGCCTCTCACATTGTTTAAGTATAAATACTGTGCAACCCACAAAACAAAGACCATATCTAGAGTTCATCCATTGATACTATTACGTTGTCTTCTACGCCTAACTACAGGCTGAGCATTCCTAATTCAAAACTCTGAGATCCGAAATGCTCCAAAATTCAGCACTCTTTGAGTGTCAACATGATGCCACAAGGGAAAATTCCATATCTAACCTATGTAATAGGTCATAGTCAAAACATTCCAATACAAAAATATCATACAAAATTACCCTCAGGCTATGTGTCTAAGGTATATATCAGGCATAAATGAATTTTGCATTTAGAATTGGATCCCATATCCAAGATATCTCATTATGTATATGAAAATATGAGGGGACTCCAAAATTTTGTGTAAAAGTGGAATTAAAATACAAGTTAATTTTTATGCAAAAAATGGAAATCCATGCAGTTTTTTCCACAATTCACTCATTCACAAACTTTTGACAATCCCTCTTATTCCAAAGTCTAAAGCCAAAATCCAAAATGCTTCCAGTCCCAAGCATTTTGGAAGAAGGATAGTCAAGTTAATCACAAACATCATATGTTTTCTTCTATAAAATCAGTACTTTTTAATTTACTAACCCCTTAGAAAGGTGAGCCCCCTTCACATTTACTGGGAAATCATGGGAACACTTTTCTTATTTGAAATGTCCTATAACAGGGTTCCTGTTAAGAACCAGGCCACACAGCAGGAGCTGAGCAGTGGGAGAGTGAGTCAAGTTTCATCTGTATTTACAGCCGCTCCCCGTTGCTGGCATTGCTGCCTGAGCTCCACCTCCTGTCAGATCCACACAGTCTTAGATTCTCACATTGAAACATGTCAAAAATCCCATTATTCACTCATCTTCCCCGTAACTCCAGTGGCTTTGAATGAAGTTGCAATCCAGTTGCAGCAAACAAGTTCACAGTTCCCACTGATTGTGCATTATGGTGAACTGTATAATTATTTCATTATACATTATAATGTAATAATAATAGAAATAAAGTGCACAATAAATGTAATGCACTTGAATCATCCCAAAACCACCCCCTGCTGACCCCTGATTCATAAAGTAAGTGTCTCCCACAAAACTTATCACTGGTGCCCAAAAGGCTGGGGACTGCTGGTCTGTATCACTGACTTTCACGAACTCCACAGAGCCTCCGCTGCCTATGTCAGGACAGGAAAGGCTGGAACACATTTAACAAAGTTTTGTTATGGATGTTCAAAATGTAGCCTTGAGGGATCTCCTCTTCTCAAGCTCAGAAACAAAGCTGCTAAATCCGACTGAAAGCAGCGGTTCAGAGCAGCAGCTGAACATCATTTCACCGTGAAGCCGGCCTTGGCAGGCCCTCTCACACTCCATATGGTCTGCAGCTCTGGTCTCCAGGAAGCACCCAGATAATTCTCCCCTCTTGGTTCGTATTGCTTATATCCCAGCATGTGTGTTTGAAAGGCAATTGTTCAGAAAAGATGCCTCACCCTGAGGTTTTGTTCCCTATTAAACTTTATGCATATAATTGATTAAACTGTACTTTAATATTTTTCCATGTAAATATTCTCTGTCTATTTAGGTTGAAGACAACCAAGCGTGTCTTAATCTGAGAAGGACCCAAGGAAGCAAACGGAGTAGTTATTCTCGAGGGCCAAGGTCTGAGTCCTGTGTCATTGTCTTAGCTCAGGCTGTTGTAATCAAGGACTGTAAACCCAGTGGCTTACAAACAGCAGACATGTATTCCTCCCAGTCCTGGAGGCTGAAAGTCTGAGGTCAAGGTGGAGCATAGTTGGGTTCTGGTGAGGGCTCTTCTCTGGGTTGCAGACTACCCACTTTTCCTGTGTCTTCACACAGTGGCAAGAGGATGAGAAAGCTCAGTTTCAAGTGCTCAGAAGGCACACGTGCCAGTGCCTATTGTGGGAGGACAATGCAGGTTGAGAAGCTAAAAACAAGGATGGTGGGAGAAAGAGAGCCTCTGAAGAATTTCAGGGGAAATCGTATGCTCGTTTACTTCTTTGGGAAGGCCTTTCTCTCTGTGGAGTGTGGCATAGCTGCTGGAGAATGTGCCCATTATACTCTAAACCTTCTGGTATGAAGCTCCCCTGAACCAAGGCAACTTCCTTCTTCACTTGCCCCCTGTCTCCAAAACATTGCTCTTCTCACTCACTAGGCACACAGATCCCCTGGGGATCCTCTTAAAATGCAGATTCAGATTCAATAGATTGGCAGTCTCTTATTCCATCCACTTCCACTCTTAGCCTTTTTAACCCTGCTCCCTAGCTGGACCAGGAAGAGCAAGGTCCTGGATGCTGATGCTCCCAGGAGCTGTGCATGTTGGAGTGAATGGAGGTGGCATGTAACATGGTGGGAAGAACATGAATTCAGACTGGGCCACAGGACCTGGAACTTCAGGCCACCACTGTTGGCTGTGTGAATTGGGCAAGCTACTTAACCTTTCTAACCCTCCTTCTTATCGATAAAAATGGAGGCAACACAAGGCTACCATGTTGTGTGCTGCTGGCACATAGAAAACAGTCAGAGATATCAGACGGCTCAGTTTTAGGATGTGAAAGTACAATCTTTCATTAAGAAGAGAAAAGGGGCCAGCAATGGCATGGTGTTTAAAGCAGCTGGATCCCACATGGCTGACTGCATAGTTAGAATCCTGGATCCAGTGGCTTAAGAACACACTGGGGCATGTGTGTGCCTATCTCAGATTGCCAAAAGGAGAATAGAGGAGCAGGGATTGTGATGTGACCATCCCCCTCAGGGGGTACTTCTCATTCCCTCCTCCAACCCCCCAACTCCAGTCTCTAGAGAGTCCATACACTTTATAGCAAAAAGAAAAAGAAAAAGAAAAAGAAAAAGAAAAAGAAAAAGAAAAAGAAAAAAAAAGAATTTAATACTTAAGTATCACGTTCTCAAGGAAGAGTTCCTCAACCTCCTAGCTTTATACGCATGTAGCTGAATTCCCTGTTTCTCAAATGCATGTATCTCTAGCATGGCCTTCACCACATCCCACCTGCCTTAGTCCACCCGCGCCACTACCTTGGAGTACCGTAAACAGACATTCGCCTCGCACAGTTCTGGGAGCTGAAATGAAGGTGCTGGCAGACTTGGTTACCTGTGCGGGCCTGTTTGCTGGTTCTCAGGCTTATCTCTTGTTTCCTCAAATGTGGAAGGGGAGAGGGGTCTCTCTGGGGTCTGTTTCATAAAGTTACTAAGCCCATTCATGGAGGCTCTGTGTTCATGCTCTGGCCACTTCCCAAAGTCCCTCCTCCTACTGTGTCTCGGGAGGATTCCAGCATATGAATTTTAGCGGTCGGGGCATTCAGACGAAGTGCTACCGTCAATGCCGACCTAGCTCTCATCCCTCCCCATAGAATCTGGGTGCTGTGAATGGAGCAAGGGCAGCCCCTTACTCCAGTGCTTTCTGTAGCTAGAGGACGGTGCTGCTTTGGCTGCATGAGGACACCAGAGGCATTTGTTGAAAATACAGATTCATAGCTCCCACCACCAGGTAGTCTGGGTCAATGGGTCTCATTTGAACCCAGAAATTTGTTATTTTTTTAAAGCTCTTTAGAGATTCTGCTGCCTGGTCATGTTGGGAGCCACTGGATTTTCCCACTTTGTATCTTTGGTTTCCACCAGCATCTGGCAGTGGTCAGCTTTGAAAAAATGTTCACTGAATTCCCGTGTCATCCTTTATGCTGACACGGCCATCCATACATGCTCCTGTCTGCAGGGGCACGTCAGGTTTTCTGGGGCCTGATCCTTATTCCGTTTGTGGGGGGCAGGGGTTTCTTTAAGAAAAAAAATATCAAAGTAGAAATAAACATGAATATTTATTTAGAATGAGTGAAGTCACAAAAACAAATTTTTTTTTTTTTGAGAGGTTTTTCGCTATAGGGCGCGTGCGCTCGCCAGACAGACAGAGAGAGACATAGAGACAGAAAGCGAGAAATCACCCCCAGGGGGGATGGTCACGCCGCAATCCCTTCTCCTCCATTCTCCTCTTGGGATCCTGGGCACGCACGCACACGCGCCCGGCGTGAGTTTTAAGCCACCGGGTCCGAGACGCGAACCACGGTCGACTATGTGGGAGTCCAGCGACATAGCCATTACGCTACCTGCTGGTTCCCACAAAAACAAATTCTGAAAAGCTGACAAATACTACAAAATTGTAAAATTATCTAAACTTACTTGCAATGTAATTTAGTCATTCCTCTACATGTCTGATCCCATTTCGTTTTTTACTAAAGATAACTTAGAATGTATAAAACCTGTGGTTCTTACATACTTGCTAGTTGTGTGTGTTTTACAAACACAAAAATCTGAAAAATGGTATGTCTTGTGATTTCCCTACAAAAATTTGTGGGGATAGTGTATATTTGTACATCCTAGATTATCAAGTATATTCCTAGGAGAATATCGATCGTAACTCAGTACTGGCAAACTGAATTGTCCAGTTATAAGTTTATATATCATAGAAATATGCAAAAATTCTATTTCTTGTGATGTCCCCCAAAATGTGTGAATATTATATTTTTGTACACCTGAATTACCAAATTTATGTCTAGCAGAGGAGAACATCTGCTTTAGCTAGGTGTTGGGGAACAGAATTATCCATTTACTGTTCTACTGAGTTGTCAGACAAGTCATGATGCATTTTTGCATAGGAAAACATAGAAAAAATACATCATGACTTGTCCAACAACCCAATACATAACTAATGATTAGAGTCTTCCACAGACTCGCTTCTGACTCTGATCATTTCAAACCTTGTTTCCCTTCTTTGCCCACATGGTTCTGGAGTCAGTGATGTAGGAGACCTCGGATCAGTGTGGCTCTGACCCACACCCTTGGATTCTAGCACCTCCCAAGTCAGCACAGTGGGGAGCCTGAGTATCTTTGGAAGCTTTTTCTAAACTGGAATGACTAAACCTAACTTTATTACATCGGAAAATGAAATAAAGAAAATATAATAATATATATATGAAATATATAAAATATAAAAATAATTCCATCAAGCCAAAGTTAAATGTATCCTCAACTCAGCTTTCCTAAAATGAATTCTCAGGATGCCTTTAACCATTTCACCACCACCCAATGCAAGGGGAATATGAGGAGGAGGAAGCCAGAATGGGAAGAAGCAGTGGTCCTGGGTCAACTGCTGTTGAAATCCTATCTGTACAATGCAGTGACACCTGGTGATGTGGGCCCATGGTTCGGGGTCCTCTCCTATCTCATAAAGCTGTACAAGTAAAGGTCCCAGGACCAGCAGTTAGCATAATGGTTATGTCGCTGGACTCCCATGTAGTCGACCGTGGTTTGAGTCCCGGACCCGGTGGCTTAAAACTCATGCCAGGTGCGTGTATGTGTGCGCCCAAGATCCTGAGAGGAGAATAAAGAAGAAGGGATTGCGGGAACCAGCAGTTAGTGTATTGGCTATGTTGCTGGACTCCCACGTAGTCGGCCGCGGTTCGCGTCCTGGACCCCGTGGCTTAAAACTCACGCCGGGCGCGTGTGCATGCGTGCCCAAGATCCCGAGAGGAGAATGGAGGAGAAGGAATTGCGGCGTGACCATCTCCTCTGGGGGGTGATTTCTCGCTTTCTATCTCTATATCTCTCTCTGTCTGTCTGGCGAGCGCACGCGCCCTATAGCGAAAACCTCTCCAAAAAAGAAAAGAAGAAGAAGAAGGGATTGCGGCATGGCCATACTCCTCGAGGGGTGATTTCTCGCTTTCTGTCTCTCTGTCTCTCTCTGTCTGGCGAGCACACGTGCCCTATAGCAAAAACCTCTCAACGAAACAAAACAAGCAAACAAACAAAAACAAGTAAAGGTCCCAGGATCCAAGCTTAGAGAGCATCACAGGAAGTCCATCTCGGCTCATCAATCCTCACAGTCTCTGTGTTAGAGTTCTCTGGTTGCAGGCAACAGCAACAACTCTGGGTCAGCATGAAGGCATTTACTGGAAGCCTATCCAGTCTCCAGAACTGAAAGAAAAGCTGAAAAACTGTTTTCAGAAAATGGCTCTGGGATCCAGGAAACAGAAACACATCCATAGTTTTTACAGCTCTTCCCAGTTGGGAGAAATGGGATTCAAATGTTTTTCAACCATTGCTTTATTAGCTCCAAATATAATTCTAAAGACGTTCCAGTTCAGTCCATGCATCCACCCCTTTGACCAGAAGATGAACCATGTGGTTTACTCCCACCAGGGTTGGGTTCAATGGGAAGAGGTCTGGGTACCCATCCCTGAGTCAGATGCTGCTATCAGAATAAAGGCACAGAGGATTGCAGCTGGGCAGAGGTCCTCTACATCTCCTCTCTGCTCCCAGCAGGGTTGTCTATTGTTTACTCCATTGTTAGAAGTAACTCTGTGTGTGCGAGTGTGTGTGTGTGTACCCACAGTTGGTTTTGTGTCATGCATTTTCAATCCACACTTATAAACTTTCATACCACATGAAACATGGTATGTATAGAATCCATATTTGTTGAATTATGAATATCTCAATGAAATAATGGGAAGGTATTATTATTCCAGTGTTACTTGTGAAGTCATGATGGTCTAGAGAAGGTTAACTAATTTTCCCAGGACTGCATGGCCAGAAAACATGTCACAGCTATGACTGGATAACGTCTCTTGTACACAGAAGCCATGGATTGTATTCCCTTTTCGTTGGGATTTCAACCTGTACCCCTTGGTAAATATCTGGAAACCAAGGAGCCTCTCATGAAAAGAGTCACAGGTTCTGGATACCTCCCTACCTTACCCACTCTGTCTATACCGGACCGGTCCCTAACTGGAGGACCTCCCTGCTAGAGCCCTGCTCCATGCCATCCATGCTGCATGGCAGGGCTGGGAGTCTGAAGCCATCCCCTCACCCGGGGAGGGTTGTGCTCACAATCTCCTGCCATGAGAAGCCATCAGCAAAAAAGCCTAATCAAAACTGAATGTGTGCCAGCTGGCGGTGTGGCTCCCAAGGTGGTTCTCAGCAAGGCGTCTTGTAACCGGAGGTCAAAGTCATGATGACATTTGCTTTCTGCAGCTAGTGGTTGCCTAAGCTCCTTGAAGCATAGAAGACCTGGCAGGGAGATTCCTGGGATGGAAATCTTGCCAAGAGTCCCCACGGCTGGGCCCCAGCTAATGGATTTTCCAAGTGCAGAGTTGCAAAATCTGAATGTGGCTGTTGTCTAGTCAGACTACAGCATGCATTCGAGCTCCTGGAAAGCTTAGTAAATTCTGATTACCAGGGCCCATGCACTCCACAGACCTGAGGTGGGGTCTTCTTTTTCCCTATGAAGCTCCTTGATTTCCGCCTTGGCATTTTCATGCTCTCAGGGGAGGCCAATGCTGCTTGTTTGAAGGCCACACATTGAGCACTGCTGGTTGAGAGATTTCACATGCTTTTTTTTCTCCACTAATTATTGCAGGGAATTTCATACTCTCTGCTTGACCTGGCTATCAGTGAACACATTTCAAGGTCTGCATCTGAAGGTCGATAGCACCTTAAATCATCTGAAATCTGATTTCTGGCTTTCAGGCACAGAATCTAAGCTTATGCACGCACTAGGGCTTCTCAATCTCTGCACCACTGACATTTTGAGCCTGATACTTACTTGATGCAAAAACATGTCCTATGCATTACAGAGTGCTTGGACGTATTCTTGGCCTCTTAACTCTAGATGCTGATAGAATCTGTGTGTCCCCTGCCAGCTGTGGCAACCTAAACTGTCTCTTAGACATTGCCAGATGTAGCTGGAGTAGGGAGAGAGGCAAAATCATCTCCGTGCAAGAACCACTAATATATTCTATAAGATGCTTCTGCAGCATGTGTGTGGAGGTGACGATTTCCCCAGTGGGCCTCATGCAGCCTCTAAAGCAAACTGGAAGCTGAGCTATATCTTAATGATGCCTTTTCTATGGGGGGCATGGTTTCAGGGGTATTTCACATAGCCCTAAAACTGAGATCCCTGACTTGTGTGTTTGATAGAGCATATATTATCATCATCTCCATTTTAAATATGGGGACACTGAGTCACAAAGAGGCTCGGGATTTGTCCACCTCTACACAGCTAGTGAATCTCAGGATGGGGTTAGGACACATAGCTTTCATTTTTAGGCCAGGGAACTGTTTATCACATGATGTGACTTGCACTTAGTCTACAAACATTCCACAAATAGTACCAAGAAATGGCATTTTCTGATAGGACACAAATCAAGCCTTTACAGATTAAAAGGCATAGAAACTATATTCAGTATCTTCTCTGACCATGATGGAATTAAACTTGATATTAATTTCAAGAAAAATCCTTACAAATACACAAACACATGGAAACTAAACAACCTACTTCTGAATGACATCTTAACTACTGAAGAAATTAAGTCTGAAATCAAAAAATTTATGGAAATAAATGATAATGAGTACATGAGTTTCTGTAATCTATGGGACACCACAAAAGCAGTCATAACAACTAGTGCACATAAGAAAAAGATGGAAAGGTGACAAATAGACAACCTAACATCATGCCTCAGGGAATTGGAAAAACAACAAAAAAATGCCAGGCAAAAAGAAATAATACAGATTTGAGGGTCAACAGGTGGCATGGTGGTTAAGGGGTCTGGATTCCTACATGGCCAAGCGTGGTTTGAGTCCCAAACCTGTGGCTTGCTTACTCACTTTCCTCCTCTCTCTTGCTCTGCCTCTCTCTGGTCAAATTATAATAAATGAGTAAAATTAAATAAAATAATTATTTTAAAAAAAGATTCAAGTAGAAACAAATGAAATAGAAAATAAATGAACTATACAGAAAATAAATGAAAGCAAAAGCTGGTTCTTTGAAAAGATGAACAAGATTGACATGCTATTAGCTAGACTGATAAAGAAGAAAAAAGAAAGAAGCCAGATAAATTAAATACATCACAGAACAGGCAACATTACCTGTTGCCAACATTATAGACACAATAATAATACAAAACATCATTAGAGGATATTATGAGTGACTCTATGCCAACAAACAAAAGAACATGGAGGAAATGGGCAAATTCCTGGATGCACGTAATCTACCAAGATTGAATCAGGAGGGTGTAGAAAACCTGAATAGACCTATAACAAGCCATGAGATTAAATCAGTAATAAATGACCTCCTGACAAAGAAAAGCCTGGGTCCTAATGGCTTCACTTCTGAATTCTACAAACAGCCAAAAAGCATATGTGGAAATGCTCAACATCCCTCACCATAAGGGAGATGCAGATTAAGACCACAGTGAGATACCACCTAACCCCTGTCAGAATGACAAAGATTAAAAATACAAAAAGTAATAAGTGTTGGAGGGGTTGTGGTGAAAGGGGAACGCTCCTACTCTGTTGGTGGGAATGTAAATTGATCCAGCCATCGTGGAGAACAATATGGAGATTCTTCAAAGATCTACAAATAGAACTACCATTTGATCCAGCAATCCCACTCAAAGAACAGGAAAATGCTTAGCCAGAAAGGTGCTTACAGATCAGTGTTTATTGCAGCATTATGCACAATCGCTAAGACATGGAACCAACCCAAATGTCCACAAACAGATAAAATGGGTGGAAAAAGTGTCGCACATATACTCTATGGAATACTATTCAGCCATAAAAAACAAGACCCTGGCATTTGATAGAAAGTGATTGGATATGGAAGATTTATTGCTGAGTGAAGCAACCCAGGCTATGAAAGAAAGATATTGTATGTATCCACTTAATATATACTGACTATCTGCACTCAATGGTAAAGATTGAAATATTGGAGGACATAAAAGCAGTGAAATAGTTATGGATGCTGAAGACAGTATGGACCAGCAGGGCAGGAGAAGGGAGAAGGGAAGAGTACAGAGAAGGAAAGCGGGAGAAAAAATAGGCGTGACATTTGTGGGACACAGAAATGGTTTATTACCTGTTGATGATAACATGTATAGTACCCTCAGCTGGACTGGGCTGAGAAGTATTTCATGTTAGGTAAATTCTTTTTACAAGCCAAATGATGTGTAGTAATCAAATGTTTTAAAAAATGAGAAGAATAAAAAAAAAATCTGAAAAAAATGAAAAGCTATTTGCAGATGATTATGTGGATAGTAATGTCTTTTTCTTGACTGATAGGCATGGTAATCATGTTGGAAAAAGAAACGTTATATGTTGTAAAGATATATGTGATTAAATGTAATAAAAATAATAAAAATAAATTTTAAAAAAGAGAAGGTTAAAAAAAAATTCATGTTTTTTCTAGTCCAATGTTCTAGGAGTTAGACAGTCCACACACAGTCTGCTTATGCATGTGCTTTGCTCCTTCTGTGAGTGCCAGAACCATGTCCAACTTCTTTACAGTGTATTCTCCATAACTCCACAATCCTTCACATATATTTTTCTCCTTCTATTGCACCAAGGACTGATCAATAAATGAATCTGGCTATCTGCTCTTAAAAAGAAAGAGAAAGAGAAAGAAAGAAAGAAAGAAAGAAAGAAAGAAAGAAAGAAAGAAAGAAAGAAGAAAGGAAGGAAGGAAGAAAAGAGAGAGGAGAAAGAAAAAAGAGAGAAGAAAGAAAAAAGAGAGAAGAGAGAAAGAGAAAGAGAAAGAAAAAAAGAAAAAGAAAGAAGGAAGAAAGGAAAGAAGAAAGAGAGAAGAAAAAGGAGAAAGAAAGAAAGAGGAAAGAAAAAAGAAAAATAAAGAAAAAAGGAAGGAAGGAAGGAAGGAAGGAAGGAAGGAAGGAAGGAAGGAATGGCATTTTCCTAATTTTTGGTGATCAAAGAGCCAGAAAAGCTATGTGCATATCAATTGGTCCAGCCACTGTGGAGAACAATATGGAGGTTCCTCAAAGACCTTCAAACAGAACTACCATATGACCCAGAAATTCCACTCCTGGGTCTCTATCCAAAGGACAGGAGAATGCTTAGTCAGAAAAACGCTTGCTCAAGTATATTCATTGCAGCATTATTCATGATTGCTAAGACATGGAACCAACCCAAATATCCACAAACAGGTAAATGGACTGAAAAATTGTAGTACATATACGCCATGGAATACTATTCAGCCACAAAGAAAGGCTCTGGAATTTGATAGAAAGTGGATGAATATGTACGATTTGTTGCTGAATGAAGCAAGTCAGGCTATAAAAGAGAGGTATTGTATGTCTCCAGTTAATATATATCAACTGTCTGCACTCTATGGTAGAGACTGGAAGACAGGAGAATATAAAAGCATTAAAAATTGTAATGGACACTAGAGACAAAGGGGAAAGAGAGTGTGGGAGGGGAAGAGGGTAGGAAAGGAAATTTGGGAAAAAATAGAGAGATAAGACACTTGTGGGACACAGATATGGTTTATTATCTCTTGACGAGGACATGTATAGTATTCTCAACTGGGCTGGACTGAGGTGTACATCATGCTTGGTAGAGTCTCTTTACAATCTAAATGATGTATAGCAATTGAATGTATGAATAATAATAATAATAATAAAGAAAAAAAGAAAAGCTATGTAAATGTTTGTCTGTACAAACACTGGGCTTTGGAGGTCTGCGTCCCATGGGTTGGTACTGGAAGCCCCTCCTCTCAACAAGGTCAGAGCTGTACTGGCTTGTTGTTGGATGAGATCAGGTAAACCTAGGGTCTACACCTGACCAGGCTGATGACATTCTGATGGCTAGTCTGGGCCCTGTACCCATAAATAGAACAAGGTTGTGTTTATTCTGCCTCAGATTTCTCCAGATTACCTTTACCCGGTAAATACATCCAAAAAGCTTTGCTATAGTATTGAGACTTAGGTCAACTATGTAACTCTTTCTCTCTCAGTCTCCCCAAGTTTATTCTGGAGAGGATTTGAAATCAACGCCCATGTTAAAACATTGCTCTGGACAGTCCAGTAATCACTAGAAATCGAGAATTCAGGCATCTCTATGTGTAGACTGTGTTACCACCTCCCCGTAACTGCAGTGTGCGCTGTGTGACCCTGGTTTGTTGGGGTGAGTGTTTAGACCAAGACCAAGTCTTGCTGCTACCTATACCTATAGGAAGTATTTTCACTATTACTTCAATTGAGACTTTGTAACTTTCTTGTTTATTGTCCTATAGAAAAAGCAATACCCACTTGAGTTCGAGCATATGATGTGCAAAGAAACTTCAAACAAGAACGAATCCAGAAAATTGAGCAGGTAGCCCAGTAGAACACAAATATAGGAAACAAGCCATAACCCTCGTGTACACTTTTACGCTAATTTGAAAGTGCCCCTAGTAAATGTATGTGTACACTCTGTGTGTGTGTGTGTGTGTGTGTGTGTGCATGAGCGTGCATGTGTTGGGGGTGTCACTGTCAAGGTGGGATGACACTGACGAGAAGGCTGATGAATGAGACAGAAGCTGCTCAGTTTAAAGCTGGCTGCTATTTCTATCTTTTGCCTCTTTGGCTGAAGGAAAGCTTTTAAAATGCAGCTAAAACAGTTGAGATTGCTGAGTGAGCCCAGGGACAGTAACGGACTTCACTCCTAGTGAGATCAAAACCGAGATCTCCGCTGGAAAACATCCCCAGAAACCGGAGAGTAAACCAGTCATGAAAGAACTCGGGCTCCCCCTGCCCCCCGGGGTGAGCCGGCCTCAGCATTCCAGCATACTGCTGGGGGCTTGGCAATGCCAGGCAGATGGTGTTACAAAAATAATCACCGGGCTGAACACTCACTGCCGTACAACAATGAATTCATGTCCTGACTGCAACCGCCCGAATGAGCTCACCTCCCAAACAATACCGAGTTTCTCTCCTGCCTCTCGCTTGGCTCCAGATGGCCCCTCCATGTTCATATTCCCTGCGGCGGGCTGGTCTTTGGCCTTATATCTTTCTGTAAAGTTTATTGCAAGGGAGAAAGGGAGTGATGAGGAAACACCAAACCCTTACCTGAGTCTGGCTGACGAAAGGAAAAGTCTATGGAAAAATAGATGGAAAGAAAATGAAATTCTAGCAACTTTGTCTTCGATCGCATCTTCAATCAAATAAGAGCTTCCCAAGTTAAAATTTTCTGTTGCTATTTTATTCTGGGTATACTCTGTGTTTCTGTTAATGTATGTTATTTCGGGGGCCAGGGAGGTGTTGTTTGTTTTTGTTTTGTTTTGCTTTAGATTTTTAAGCTCCTTGGAGAGACAGACAGAGAGAGAAAGTGAGAAATCACTCCCCAGGGGGGAATGGTCACACTGCAATCCCTTTTCCTCCATTCTCCTCTCGGGATTTTGGACTTGCATGTACACGTACCTGGTGTAGTTTTACAAACTACTAACTCTAGGACTTGAACCACAGAGTGGTTGTGTGAGATCCAGCACCTTAATCACCATGCCACCTGCTGGCCCCTCTGTTAATACATTTGAAAAAGGCTGTGCCTATGTGTGTAGAGATCCAAAGTAACTAACACCACCAAATTCATCGGGGACGTTCAAATCATTGAAGTGAGAAGTTAAAAGCTCAGGTATTGAGCTCTCGTTCACTGCTTTCTAGCTCAGCCTCATTTTCTTCATCTTTAAACTAGCCACACAATGACACCCTCACTGAGTTTTATGAAAATTCAATATATAGAGGGAAAGTCGAAACATTATCAAAACAGAATAAGAAGGAAACTATTAAAAATGAAAAGGAATAGTGTAAATGTCACGACTTGGGGGGCCAGAAGAAGAAGTACAGTGTATAGAATAAAATCCTCATCTTTTTACTGAAATGTTAGCAGATGTCTTCTACTGGTGACAGACTTAAAAATAGAAGGATGTGCATATTAACCAAGTTTGGCGGGAATGACCCAAAGAGCTGAGCCCAGCAGTGGTACGGGTTGAGTCTGGGGAATGGGGTGGGAATGAGAACAGCATGTAAGACATCACTTTTCATCAGAATCTCTGCTTTGCTTCTCTTCCTCTCTCTTTTGCCTTATAAAAAATTTTTCCAAAAAGAGACAAAGAGACACAGGGAGAGGGAGAAATCATCCCTCACTAGGGTGTGGTGCTGGCACAATCCCTCCCACAGTTCCCCATCCTGTGGGATTTGAACATTCAGGCACACAAGCCTGGGGTGTTCCTCAAGCTCTTGGGGCCAGGATTCAAGTCACAGTTGGCTCTGTCAGATTCAGCTCCCTTAAACGCTAGGTTATTGGGCTAGTCTTTTGATTTGCTTCTTTGTGCAAGTATATATGTACTTCTAGTTAATAAAAAATAAGGTGTTTTAAAATTAGTGAGAGTAGGGGCCAGCAGGAGGTATGATGGTTGAGGTGGTGGATTCCCACATGGCCAACTGTACTTCAAGTCCTGTACCTGGTGGCTTGCTTTCTCACTCTCTCTCCTCTCTCTCTATCTTGTGAACACACAAACTCTGTAGCAAACTAAACAAATAATAATAATAAATTTTAAAAATACTTTAAAAAACTAATGGGAATAAACAAAAATAAATTTTAAATCAGAAATAATACTGCAAAAATTAATAAATGCAGAGTCAGCTAGTAGTGTGGTGGTTAAGGTGGATGGATCTCACATGACTGACTGTGTGGTTCAAGTCCCAGACCTGACAACTTGAAAAACATGCCAGGTGCGTGTGTGTGTGTGTGTGCCCAAAATCCTGAGAGGAGAGTGGAAGAGAAGGGATTGTAGTGTGGCCATCCCACTGAGTGGTGAATTCTCACTTTCTCTCTCTGTCACTCTCTCTCTCTCCAATGAGCATACATGCCCTATAGCAAAGAGTGAAAAAAAAATAATAGTTCTTTTCTAGTTCAAAAAAATGGAGAAGAAGAAGAGGAGGAAAAGGAGGAAGGGGGAAAAAAAAGAAGAAAGAGTGGTGTGGCCAGTGGTCTTGGCTGGGCCTAAGCTGATCTAGAGCAAATGTGAGCTTGTGAACCTGCTCTTCTCCAAGGCCCAGCCTGTGTGTGCGAATACAGTTCCTTGTGGGTACCAGGGTGAGAAGGCAATATAGAATGTGCTCCCAGGTGTGAGAAGAGAGAAGACCTGAAACAATGTAGAAGATACTTCTCTGGAGTAATTTCTAAGGCTGTGACATAAGAAAGCTGCTTTAGTGTCCGTGTGTCATAGTGGACAGGGAATGAATGAGGGGTGGGCTGCCATTTCTCTGAGGCACTCCCCAAGGCCTCAGCTCAGGAAGCACCAGAACATCTAGGGCTTTTTCAGTCTGGGGACTATCAGGAGGCACACCCTAAATGGGACACCAATGTTTTCCCAGAGCAGAGCCATGGTCACATCTATGTGGAGGGCTCACAAGCTCCAGTGAGGAACATGGGATACATCTTTGCATTACTGGGATATTTGGGACAACGTCATAGGCAGTTCTGAGTTCTGAAGTTTTGTAGACAAGATTCTGTGACAGCACAGTTTAGGTAAGCACTTTGGCATAACCCTGTCAGTGTCCAAAGGCCTGAAGAAAGGTGTGTTTATAAGTACTCTGAAGAGGGGTATTGGAAAGTTTCTTAGTGTCGGAGAGGGGACCAGGATAATGATAGAGACTGAAGATTCTTATTATTCATCCTTCCAGTTGCAGATGGATTAAAGATTAAATTGTCTGGTTGATGGCTTAAGGGTGTTCCTGCCTGGAGACATGGATGGAAAATGACTTCCCAAAGTCTCCATTGGTTCATATTTCTATAATTATTAGCCACTTCTTTTCAATTGTCTCACAGCCTCTATTTTTCTTTCTGCATGTTAAATATAAAATGTTTAGCAGTTAGTTATCTAACTAATAATTGCAGTAAAGTTATATGTGGGAATTTTAAAAAGTGTGTGAAGGGCCAGCCCATAGTGTGGTGATCAAGACAGTTGGATCCCACATAGCTGACTATGTGGTTCAAGTCCCAAACCTGGTGGCTTGAAAAACATTCAAGTGTATGTGCATGCATGCCAAAATCCCAAGAAGAGAGTGGAGGAGGAGGGATTGAGGTGAGACTATCCCCCCTGGGGGTGCTTTCTCACTTTCTCTCTGTCTCTCTCTGATGAGTGCACATGCCCTATAGCATATTCTTTTTTAGAATTATTTTATTTAACTTTATTTATTTTAATTTGACCAGAGAGAGGGAGGGAGGGAGGGAGGGAGAGAGAGAGAGAGAGAGAGAGAGAGAGAGAGAGAGAGAAAGTTGCCAGGTCCAGGACTCGAATAGCTATTGGCCATCTGGGAGTCCAGCACCCTTAACCACCATACCACCTGCCGGCCCCCCTATAGCATATTTTAAAGGAAGTCAGTGGAAAGGGATGAGCCAGTAATGCAGTAGTAATACACCATGCTCTATGAGGCAGTCCCACATGGGAAGAAGGGTTCTGGTTCAAGTCTGGAGACCTTCCCTAAATATACTGGACATCCACTTGGCCATGATCCAGGGCTAGCTTAGGGCTAGAGGTAGATTGTAGCATCAAGGCCCTTTGGGGGTACTATTTCTCTGTCTCTCTCACTCATATAATAAATAAGTAAATAAATTTATAAAAATGTTCATGGAAAAATGAAATTAAAGTATGAGTTTATTTTAGTGCAAAAGAATTTACATATTTTTTTCATGATATATATTTTCCATAAACTTTATCAGGAGTTAATAATGCATGTTTACATCTCAAATGTCTTCGAATATGAGCCAAACTCCGACTTGCCCTATATATTTACCAAACTACACAGGGTATTCTAACAAAACATTTAAAGCACACAAGCACTACCCAAAGCTATGATTATGTTACTTCAGGGGATAACAAATGATCCCATTGATAAAAAAAAAATAGTACAAATTACATTTTGGGTTCCTTAATTAATATTGAAAAACAAGGAAGCTGTGCTAATTATTACCATCATTATTTGCATTTGCATGGTAACTTCTATACAGAGATACACAGATCAACTTTAAGGTATCTATAATTTTCAAAATATAAAAAAAAATCAGATCACGTGGTACTGGGTAAGTTATTCAGCCTCTCATCCCTAGGCACTCATTTATTCATTTACTTGTTCACTCAGTAAACACTGGGCTGCTGCTGTGTAATGAGCTCTGTCTGAGTGGTGTGGATACAGTGGCAAAGAAAAAAGAGTCCCTGTTCTCATGGAGCTGACGTTTCTGATGAGAGGAGAAGATTAAAATACAAATTAATCTGGTCGGCCCGTGGCCTGGTGGTTATGGCGCCTAGATCCCACAGAGTCGACCACATGTTCAAGTCCTAGACCCAGCGATTTGAAAAATATGCTGGCATGTTTGTGGGTACCCTAAATCCTGAAAGGAGGGAGAAATGGAAAAGAAGGGATTGCAGTGTGATGATGCCCCATGGAAGGTGCTTTCCCTTCTTCCTTTCTTTCTGTCTCTCTCTAGTGAGCACATGCACTCTCTGGCCTGGCAAATATATATATATATATATATATATATATATATATATATATATATATATACACACACACACACACATATATATATATATATATATATATGTGTGTGTGTGTGTGTGTGTGTGTGTGTGTGTATTCACACACATGAATAAATAAATTAAAAATAATGTCAGCGACTGAACGATCTGCCATTCAGATCAGAGCCAAGATGTTCCTCCTCTAGAGAAGTCGTCTCTTCATTCAATCTTTCCCTTTGTACTTGATCTAAATATGAATCAAAGGATCGAACGACAAGAAAAAGCCAGCCATGACAATATTGAGAGAAGGGTATCTGAAACGGAGGAAATGGAAAATCAGTTACTAGGATGGGAGACAGCTTGGTGTGCTCGAGAGTAAGAGAAATTGAGCCGAGCTGGAGCCAGTGAGGTGGGAAGAGAATGGTACAGGAGCTAGACAGCTGGAGACGCAGATACAGGGGGATTTTAAAGGTCATTGTAAAGAGTTAAGAACTGTATTCTGAATAAGATAGGAAGTGTGTAAGTTATACATTGCTGTGTAACAAATTATGGGTTGCTGCTATAGGTCGATGTTTGCCTCAAAGCCATTTCTTTTTCTCTGCTAAATGTTTATTTTATTTTGTGAGAGTGCACATGAGAAAGTGCATGACCATGTGCATGAGAAAGACAAAGAGAGAGAGAGACAGACAGACAGAAAGACAGACAGAGACCGGCAGCACTGACAGGGTCTGGACAAGCTGCGATGCCTCTCCACAGCCTTTCAGTCAGCTGGGGCCATGAGCACTTGCAGGCCCTGGGGTGTTCCTGGGGTGTTTCAGGTCAGCTCTAGATCCAGACCCAGGTGGCCCTGTGGCTTTTAGCACCACGTATCTGTACATGTGTCACAGAGGTGACCACGCAAAGTCATCATGTTTTTAAGCAAGGAGGTGACATGACCTGATTTATATATTTAAGGTTTAAGGCCAGGAGGTGGCATGGTGATTGAGATATTGGATCCTCCATGGTCTACTGCGCAATTCCAGTCCCAGACCTGGCGGCTTGAAAAACACACCAGGTGCACCAAAACCTCTGGAGGAGAATAGAGGAGAAAGGACTGTGTGGTCATCCCCCTGAGGGGGTGCTTCCTCACTTTCTCTTTCTCTCTCTCTTTCTCTGGCTAGTGCATGTGCCCAATAGTGAAAACACGTTTGCTGCCATTGGGAGAACGGACTTTAGAGGAGCAAGAGAAAAAGGCAGGAGACAAAATGAGAGGCCCTCAGAGTAACCCAAGTGAGAGCTAGAGATGGCTTGGTTAGAGTGAAGGCAGGAAGGGAATTTAAGTAAGCAGATTCAGGATATGTTCTGGAGTTGGGTGATGAAGGCTTGCTGAAGGATGTCAGAGGGCATATAGTAATGGAGGTTGCTGCCTGAGTTCTCGATGTGCCCAATGGGTGAGTGAAGATCGAGTTACTGAGCTGCAGAGGTGTGAGGAGGAAGCAGCTTTGGAGAAAATAAATGGTTCAACATACTCTTTATCAAATTCCTAGCTTTGTGTTCAGTCTTACATTGATTTGTGTAATACTGGCATCCTAACAATGGTGTGTTCTAATCCATAAACAGACTATTTTTTGATTATTTAGATCTTCAGTTGCTTTTGGTAGCATTTTATCATTTTTTTTTAGAGAGAGATTTTGGTATAGGGCACGTGCACTCGACAGAGAGATAGAAAGCAAGAAATCATCCTCGGGGGGGATGACCACACCACAATCCCTTCTCCTCCATTCTCCTCTCAGGGTCTTGGGCATGCACACACATGTGCCCAGTGTGAGTTTTATGTCGCTGGGTCTGGGACTCAAACTGCAGTTGACTTTGTGGGAGTCCAGTGAGATTACATCATCTGCTGGGCCTTGATATTTTATATTTTTATTGTACAAGTCTCTCAGTTGTTTTGTTAAACTTTATTTTATTCTATTATAAATGGAATTGTTTCCTTAATTTTATTTTTTGTTTTCTTCTTTACTAGTACATAGAAATAAAATACATTTTTATATACATGTCTTATATCTTGCATTGTTGCTGAGCTATTTACAATTTTCTGTGGATTCCTTAGAAATTTCTACATACAGTATAAGACAATGCCATCTGAGAATAGCTAGGACTTTCAACATTATGTTGAATAAGAGTGGTAAGAACAAAAACATCCTTGTCCTATTTCTGATTTTAAGAGAAAATTATTCAGTCTTTAGGTATGATTTACCTGTATTCTTTTTTTTTTTTTTTGCAGATGCCTTATGCATTTGAGGAAGTTCTTGGTTTGATATGTGTTTTTATCATAAAATGGTGTTAGATTTTGTCAGGTCAGCAGGTGGTGTGGTGGTAAAGGCAGCTGGATCCCACATGACTGCATAGTTTGAATTCTAGACCCAGTGGCCTACTCTGGGTGCATGTGTGCATATGTGAGACAAGCCCAAGATCCAGGATGAGAATGAAGGAGAAGGAACTGTGGCATGGTCATCCCCCCAGGTGGTCATTTCTCACTTTACCTACCTCTCTGTGTCTCTGTCTCTCTCTCTCTCTGGCAAGAGCATGTGCCCTATGGCCAAAACAAAACAAAACAGAAAAACTAAACATATGGGGCTAGCTGGTGGCATGATGGTTAAGGCACTGGATTCCCACATGGCTGACCATGGTTTGAGTTCCAGACCTGGTGGCTTGAAACTCATGATGGGCATGTGTGCATGTGTGCCCAAAGTCTCAAGAGGAGAATGAAGGAGAAGGGATTGCTGCTTGGGCATCTACCCCAGTGGGTGATTTCTCACTTTCTCTGTTTCTCACTCTGGTGGGCACACATGCCATAGGGCAGAAACCTAAAAATTAAAAAGTCTAAATGTACAACTTTTAGGTTAAATCTTACTTGGTCACATTATTAATCTTTTTTTAAAAAAAATACATTGCTGGATTCTCTATACTAGTATTTTGAGGATCATTGCACGTACATTCATAGGGATGTTGGCCCATAGTTTTCTGTGATGTCTTTGTCTGGTTTTGGTCATAGGATAAAATTGCCTTTATGGCACGTACTAGGGTGTTTTCTTCCCTTCCGGTTTTTGGTGGAGCTTGTAGAGGACTGGCATTAACTCTTCTTTAAATGGTTGGTAGACTTCAGCAGTAAGCTCCCTGAGCCTAGGGCCTTTTTGTGTGTGGCAAGTTTTTAAATTACTAAGGTAATCTTTTTTTCCCTCAGTATAAGCCTGTTTATATTTATATTTTCTATTTCTTCTTGAGTCAGTTTTGGTAGTTTGTGCTCTTTAGGGATGTCTTCATTTCACTTAGATAACCTAGTTATTTACAGTATTTCCTTATAATCCTTTCTATTCCTATATTACTGTAAGGTTGGTGGTTGTTTTTTTTTTTTGTTTGGTTGGTTGGTTTTTTTTTTTGGAGAGGCTTTTGCTATAGCATGCATGTGCTTGCCAGAAAGACAGAGAGACAGAAAGGGAGAAATCACCCCCCAGGGGGGATGGCCACACTGCAATCCCTTTCTCCCCCATTCTCCTCTCGAGATCTTGGGCATGCACGCACACGTGCCCAGCCTAAGTTTAAAGCCACTGTGTCTGAGACTTGAGCCATGGTCGACTACATGGGAGTCCAGCGACATAGGCATTACGCCAACTGCTGGTCCTCTATGGTTGGTATTAATGTACCATATTTCATTCCTGATCTTAGTGATTTGAGACTTTGCCCTTTGTTCTTGTCAGTCTATCTAAAGTTTTGTCACTTTTGTTCATCTTTTCAGAGAACCATATTTTGGTTTGTTGATTTTTTTCTATTTTTTTTTTTGCATTCTCATTTACTAGGAGAGAGGATCAGAGACTCCAGACTTGGACCTCCAACAGAGATCCAAATATGCAAAATCACATTGTGTATAACACTGTCGAGTGAGCAGTCAGTCTCCTATGGATTCCTCCTCCCAGCTTGTATGTAAGTTCAAATCCTAAGTATTCGATGTGTTCTGCTACAGAGGTTAAAAATCAAGCAAACAAATAAACAAGAAAGTCAATGGAAAGGTATGAGTGCCCAGAGCTTGTGCTGACTCATTCCCAGCATCCTGAATGCTCCATTTGTAACAGTTAAACGTTCCCACTGGGAAATTTTGTTGACTTCAAAGCACGTAATCATCACTCCAGACAACGGTCATAAAATTTCTAATGGAAATAGAGTTTCATCCACTATTTAGACTGAGTCCACCAAGAGACAACATTTTTAGTTAAGATTACCAGGTGCATATTTTAATAATAGGAGCCAGTACAAAAACCTGTGGTGTTGAAAGAAGAGCTGAGACTGTGATTATCCTTTAAAAAATACTAGCATGGTCTCTGCTTTTTGCATACCAGGTGTTTTTAATTACCTCACCCATTCTCAGGCTCTGTCTCTCTGCAGAGTTTCCTGTCCTCTTCCCAAGAAGGACTATTTAGGACAAAATTTTTATAATATTCACACCTAAAGCCCTGCAGTTGCCTTCTTCTCCTTTTCTAATCCCTTAGGTGCTCATTAAAACCCTGAAATCTGATTCAACTGTAATGGTGCAAGTGAGAGGGCATGGCTTCCTGGTGGCTGAGGCCACATGGGAGGCCCAGGTTCAGTTTCTGGCTTAATGTAAACCAGTCAGGTATGTGGTCCTCACTCGCTAGGAGGTTTAGCAGGAAGATTATCTGGCAAGACTGTCAAAAATAGTTTTCTCTCCCTCCCTCACACATACTCTCTTTCTTTCTCTTATTTAAAAAAGAAGGAGAAGGAGGAGGAGGAGGGGGAGGAGGAGGGGGGAGGAGGAGGAGGAGGGGGAGGACGAGGGAAAACAAACCCCTGAAATCTTGTCAGGTGACCAGGACATTTATTGAGTATTTACTGTATACACACAAGGCATTGAGTTAGGCACAATAGAAGAAAATCTCAAAGAAATCAAACACTGCAACAATAGGCTTAGTGTTTGGGGAAGACGGTGAACTGGAGAACGGATTTGACACATGACTTTTCCAACTACCAAAAGGGGAACGTGTTTTACACGTGGGCAGAAGCAAGACAAGACTGTCAGAATCACATTCAATCTCCTGTATAGACCATGACAAAAAACGACTGGTTTTATTTGTTTCTTCAACCACACAAAAAATACAAATTTCTTTTGGAAATAGAAAATAAAGCAATAAAAATGTAGTTGCACTTCGCTATGACAGCTGACTATGTAACTTCTACTGAGATAGGTTAAGGAGATAACCATCCTTAGGACTTCCAAAAAGTCTGCCCCCAGCCTCCCTTGACTATTTTCTTAATCCCCCAAGGTTTTGGTCTCCTTTTCCTGTGATAGACTGTAGTATAAATACACATTCCTGGAAGAACTTATTTACAATGCAGATTCTTGCATCATTTCTGTTCATCTCCATCCCAGATTGTGCATTTTAAATAAACGTTTATATTACTTTGATGCTGGTGTATACAGGACCACATTTTGAGAAACTTGGGCTTACTGAATTCCTGCTCTGTGTAAGGCAAAATTTCTGTTCTAGAGAAGCTTCAAATTTAGTTGGGGAGTCAAAATCCAGTATCAAACAAAAGAAACCCACCCATAGCAATATTTATTTATTCAGTGAAATTGAGCAAGTACCTACCATGAGTCTAGCAATTTACTAGAAAAATGAGGAGGTGTTAAAATTGAACTCTTCTTGGGATAGCCTCATGGCCTGGTGATTAAGGGCGCTGGATCCTGTATGGCCAGCTACACAGTTTAAATCCCAGGCCTGCTAGATTGAAAAACACACTGGCCACATCAATGTGCATCCCCCAAATCCTAGAAAAATGGAGGAGAGGGGATTGAGGGTGGATAAATGGAGGAAAAGGGATTGCAGCATGACCACACCCCACTGGGAGTCCTTTCTACCTCTCCCTTCTCTCTGGTCTCTCTGGTGAATGCACGTGCCTTCTGGAAATTTTTTTTAAAAATAATAATAAAGTAAAGCTGAACTCTTCTTGTCTCAGTTTGGCTGAGGTCTCAAGATATAGATGTTACATCTCAAAGTGAGATGTAAAACCACCAGGCAGGACTTGAGATAGGAGGCTTCGGAAAACTGAAATTTTCTCGCTTCGGAAAACTGAAATTTTCTCTTACATGACCGCCGATGTCCAGTCTCGGAGGAAGGAGTTAGAGATGTGAGAAAGCCAGCAGAAGAGAATCACTGGTGTGCAGTGTCTTCGCCCTCTGTTAGCTCTAGGAAGGGGATAAGGACTCTGTCACTGGAAGTCAACATGGAGGGTCACTGGAAGTCAACATGGAGGGTCTCTGAGGTAGGTTAATTTGGGTCTTCTGCAGGGGCAGCAGGAGGGACTGGTTTCTGGCTGACACCTGAGGACTCTCAGGGGTGGAGGGAGTAGCTGCTTGCTGCAGAGCCCTTTCTGTCACATCGTTCACCTTTTCCATCAAAGGGGATTTTTCTCTTCTGACCTACTTTCTGACACTTTTCAACCAAGGGCCACAAAGTCATTAAACTGTTCAACTCCTCAGTACTCTGGTGAGGTAGTCAGGTATCATGATCCCGAATGCCCAGCTGGACAAACAGAGAAGGTGGTCTGCATTGACCTAGATCCCACAGGGGAGCAGGTCTGGGAAGAGAAATGGGCCATAGCCTCCTGTAGCCGGAGTGGGAACACTGGTCTGGGGAGGATCTCTGGTTGCCAGGCCAGGACTATCAGCACACCCGCTTCCAGTGCAACAGCACAAGGCACCTTGCGATTGTCAGCCTGTGTGAGCAGAGAGCGTCAGCATGAGGAAATCCGAGAGAGACTTTTTCTGAAATAATCGTGTTTCTAATTTGGACCTGATTGGCAGTTAAAGGGTAAAGAAAATTGTGCTGCTTTAATTGGCCAGGGAAATGTGTATCCAAGAGGCTTGCTGGGGTTTCCTGACTTTGTTTTAACTTTTCAGTTAAAAAAAAGAAAAAGATACACGCACGCACACACACACACACACACACACACACACAATTTGAATGAGTGCAACATACCTCAGCATGCAAGTCTTTAACAGCAACAAACTGTCTCCAGAGCTCTCTAAAAATGCTGCCCTATGCAATGAGATGTTTAGTAACTTCAAAACAATTCAATTAAACAAATAGTGAACTAACCTGGAAATGGAGTGAGGGACAAAAACAAACATAAAATAGCCCCTATACTCCAGTTCACAGTCTAAAGACTGATAAATACAATGGTGTTCCACTTTAATTGGGGTTAGGTTTTAAAATCAGTGAGCACATTAAAAAAAATATTATTGAAGCAAAACATTACCCTTGAAAATTATTTTTTAACTTTTTATTCTAAAGTATTTATTTATTTTATATTATTTTCACATTTTACATAAAGTCCCTCATCCTGAGGGACTTGATATATATATATATTAACAGAGAACTTTACAATTTTTTGTCTGTTAGGTGTTTCTTCCCTTTGTAACTCACACTCACCCTCTACCAACCATTCTCTACCACCTGCTTTCTTCTTTTACAGTCCCTGGTATCTATACTACTATTGTATTTTCAGATCTCTAAATTTCTGCTATACAGTGCTGATATTCAGTACAAATTGAGTGGGGATATACAGTGCATCTCTTTCAAAATCTGGCTCATTTTGCTCAACATTAAGTCTTCAACATTCATCCACTTTTAGTCAAATGATACTTTATTATTGTTTCTTACAGCTGCGTAATCATCCATAGTATATAGGTGTTAACTTTTCAATCCAGTCATCAATGTTTAGACACTTAGTTTGGTTCTATGTTTTAGTGATAGAGAATAATGCTGCAGTAAACGTGGGTGTGCAAGTACCTTTCCAACTGTTTCCCTATATTTTGGGTATAGGTACCAAAAAGGAGTGAAAATACTGGGTCATATGGTAGTTCTATTTGTAGTTTTTATTTTTTTAAGTCCAATTTATCTATATTTATTTTATTTCTCTTTCTTTATTTTTACTTTCAATCACTGCATATCATTATAGCATACCAAATGAATTTTCCCATCATGAATACACTGGATGTTGGTTCAGTCAAAGATAATACCACACATATTATCATCAATTGATAATTTTCCCATTTTTGTGTTTTGCATCTTTCTCTTCTTCTTGATTCCCTTCCTCTCACCATCCCTCATTTCCCATCCTCCTCCCACAATGTCTCTAGTATCCACAGTTGCTCTCCATGCCTTTCTACCTTCCAATCTTTCAGTGTCTGCCATGAGTGAAGACGTTTGGTGTATATAGAGTGGGGATATACTTTTAGTGTTTGACCAACCTCCATATAGTTTTCCACAGAATTTGTATTAATTTATATTCCATCAACAGTGTAAGGGTTTTCCCTTTTCACTACAACCTTGCCAGCACTTGTTGTTCTTTGTATTTTTGATCATAGTCATTCTAACTTGGGTTAGATGGTATCTCATTGTGGCTTCAATTTCCATTTCTCTTATGGCAAGAGACTTTGAACATTTTTTTCTATATGCATTTTGTCCATTTCTAAGTCTTCCTTGGAGAGTTGTTTGTTCAATTCATTTGCCCATTTCTAAATTGGATTATTCATCTTTTTGTAGGTGAGCTGCTTGAGTTCCCTATATATTCTAGATGTCAATTCCTTGTCTGAGGAATAATTTGCAAACATTTTTGCCTCTTCCAAGGGTTGTCTTTTCACTCTAATTATTGATAAATATGAGGGAGTATAACTTAAATTGGAGCTAGGTTCTAAAGTCAGTGAAGAAATAGAAAAATATTATTAAAATAGAACTACCATATGATCCAGAAATTCCACTCTTGCTTATCTACTCAAAGGACAGGAAAATGCTCAGTCAGAAAAGCGCTTGCACATCTATGTTTATTGTGGAATTATTTACGATTACTGAGACATGGAATCAACTCAAATGTCCATGAACAAGTGAATGGATTGAAAAATTGGTGCATATACTCCATGAAATACTATTCAGTCATAAAAAAACAAGACTCTAGCATTTGATAGAAAGTGGACAAATATGGAAGATTTACTGTTGAGTGAAGCAAGTCAGACTACGAAAGAGAGCTATGTCTCTACTTAACATATACTGACTGCTCTCTATGGTAGAGACTGAAAGACTGGAGGACATAAAAGCACTGAAAATTGTTATGAACACTGGGGACAAAATGGAAGGAGAATAGAAGAGGGGAAGAGAGTACGGAAGGAAATTTGGGGGAAAAATAGAGAGGTAAGACATTTGTGAGACACAGAAATGGTTTAGTACCTGTCGGTGATGAGGTGTATAGTATTCTCAACTGGACTAGTTTAAGGTGTATTTCATGCTGGATAAATTTTCTCTACAGTCTAAATGATGTATAGTGATTGAATGTATAAATAATAATAATAAATAAGAAGAGGAAAAAAGAAAAATCTTATTGAAACAAAACATTATTCTTGGAAAATTCCTTTTTTAAAGTTTGTTTTTATTTACAATAAAGAACATGTACTCATGTATGAGAGATGGCAAGAGAGAGAGGAATAGAGAGAAAGATTCCCAAATGAGATCTGACCATGCCATAATCCCTTTTCCTCCAGTTTTCCATCCTACTAGTATTCCAGGCATGAGAGCCCAAACCTGGCTTGACAGGGCTGGGATCTGAGCCCCATCTGGCCATGTGGGTGCTGGTGTAGTGTGGTAGGCACCAGCGAATATCGCCAGTTTCTCAGAGAGCAAACAATTGCCATGATTGGCTTCCCTTCAAAAACCTCACCTTCAAAACCTTGCTCTGATTGGCCACCAGAATCCCTCAGATTTGCATATCCGGCACCTCATGATTGGTCCAAAAGCAACCAATCATAACCCACCTTTTTCAACCAATCATAACCCACCTTTTACAACCAATCACGGCCCACCAGCATGTATATAACCACGATGCCTGGCCCACAATTGCCAGACGAGCCAGAAGACCCTGAAGAGTTGTCATACCGCGTCGTCTCTGGACAACCCTGAAGAGTTGTGACATCGCATCGCCGCCTTGCTGCTCACAATAGACGACACGACCCTGAAGAGTTGTAACACTGCATCGTCTCCGTGCTGTACCCTGCTGCCCACAATAAACGGACGACCCTGAAGACACTGTGTCATCTCCGTGTTGTAACACTGCGCCGCTTGTCCCGGTTCTCACTCCTTCCCTCAGGAAACCTGTTCGACTGTCCCCCTGGGTTGGGACAGTGTAGCATTTAACTTCTGACCTCACAGGTTCAGCCCACCTTGAAAAAATGGTTAGCTTGTTTATGTAGTGTTCCATACATGAGCTGTATATGCAAATCTGTGTAATATTTATGTCCTTTAAAATATAAGAGAAATTGAAATCATTTTGTAAGAAACAAAAGGGCATGTATTAAAGAATTATTTTATTTAAATTTATTTATTTAAATTTGACCAGAGAGAGAGAGAGAGAGCAAGAGAGAGAAAAAGTGAGAAAGCAAGCTGCCAGGTCTGGAACCCAAACCGTGGTCGATTGTGTGGGAGTCCAGTGCCCTTAACCACCACACCACCTGTCAGCTCCAGGACATGCATTTTGTCTGAACATTCAAACTTACTTACTTGTAAGGTAACTATCAAAGATCCATCTGTGAATGGAGGTTCAAGTGTAATGTCATAATCTGCATCTGCTTAACTTCTCTGCATAAGAAACACCCCCTAAATCTCAGGGGCTTAAAATGGCAGTCACTTATCCTCACAGAATTGCTGATCAGTGGAGTGTCAGCTATCTTGCCTGGACTTGGCCAGAAGAGCTCAGCTTTGCTCCAGGGTTTTTTCATCCTCCCCATGATACTTGTGAGGTATGCGGGGTGTGTTTTTTCCATGGCAATGACAGTGGCTCAGAGACACAAAACCATTCACACAGGCACTTTTTAAGATTCTAGTTGCAGGACCAGCAGTTAGCATAATGGCTATGTCGCTGGACTCCCACGTAGTCGACCGCGGTTCGCGTCCCGGACCCGGTGGCTTAAAACTCACGCCAGGTGCATGTGCGTGCGTGCCTAGGATCCCGAGAGGAGAATGGAGGAGAAAGGGATCATGGCGTGGCCATCTCCCCTGGGGGGGGTGATTTCTCGCTTTCTGTCTCTCTGTCTCTCTCTGTCTGGCGAGTACACACGCCCTATAGTGAAAACCTCTCAAAAAAAAAATAAATAAATAAAAGATTCTAGTTGCATCACACTTGCTATGACTAAAGGAAGTCACATGACTATGGTGAAAGTCAGGGATGGGGAAAGAAGTTCTGCATCTCTAGTGGTTGAAAGTGCAAAGTCACATGGCAAGGAATATAGGTACAAGAGGGCAGATTTGGGCCATTAGGACTATTTATCTCACTCTATAGCATTTCCTTCTCTGTCCTTCCAATTCATAAGGTGAGCTATTGAGTTGTTGGAAAAGTCATGATGTATTTTTCTGTTTTTCTATGCAAAAATGTGTCATGACCCAATACTTTCCTACACATTCCATTACTGCTGAAGTTGCAAATAATGTTAGTTTCTCTTTGCAACCACAGCTCCAGCTCTCAGGAATCAAAGTGAAATGTGCATAGGAAGCGAATTTCTGCCAGGCTGCTGTAAGGCAAAAGCAAAGTAACAGAGTTAAATGAGCTGAACAGACAATTCTCTAAGAAAGACATATGAAGAGCCAAAAAGCATATTAAAAAATTGCTTAAAATCTCTTATCTAAGGGAGATGCAAATCAAAACCACAATGAGATACCACTTAACCCCAGTCAGAATGGTTAAAATTAAAAAAAATAATGATAAGTAGTGGTGAGGCTGTGGTGAAAAGGGATCTCTCCTACACTGTTGGTGGGAATGTAAAGTATAGCCACTGTGGAGAACAATATGGAGATTTCTCAAAGACATAAAAATATAACTACCATATGATCCAACAATTCTACCAAAAAGATAGGCATGCAATCAGTCAGAAAAACACTGGCACAACCATGTTTATGGAGCATTATTGACAACTGCTAAGTAACGGAATCATCCCGAATGTTCACAAACAGATGAATGGATTGAAAAAGTGTGGCACATACACTCTATGGAATACTGCTCAACCATAGAAAACAAGGACTTGGGCATTTGATAGAAAGTGGATGAACATGTAATATTTACTGCTAAGCAAAGCAAGCCAGACTATGAAAGAGAGGCATAGCATGTCCCCACTCAGTATATACTAAATGTCTGTACTCCATGGCAGAAACTGAAAGACTAGATGGCGTAAAGCCATGGAGAGCAACTGTGGCGACTAGAGACTGTCAGAGGAGGGCAGGAAATAGGAAAGGGTAAAGAGGGAGGGAATCAAGGGGAAAAAGAAAAGCAAAATATTTAAGAGACACAAAAATGGAAAATTAACTGTCAATGATAATATGTATGGTAACATCTTTGGACCAATATACAGTGTACTCAGGATGGAAATTGCATTTGGTATACTATGATGATACACAGTGATTGCATATAAAATAATAATAAATAAAATATAGAAAGAAAACTGAAAGTAAGAGGGAGAGACAGTAATTCTGGTGGAGAGGACATCAAGAAGACTCTTTTAAAAAGTCAGGACTGGATCATAAGAAATGAGTAGGATCTGGCCATTCCAGACCAAAGGCTGTGCTTGAGCAAAAGCCAGGAGCTACAGAGTACAACTTAGGGCTGCAGATCCTGGGCAGCTGGGGGCAAGAAAGGATGGAGCTCCTACTGCAAATGCCAGCAAGGACGTTATGGAGTGTTCAGGAAGAGGCACAGAGCTCTTAAAAGTTTTCAATAGCGTCATGTCCATGTTTTTATTAAACACACTCACACACACACATACACACACAGAGAGACCTACCAGACGAGTCATAGCAATAGACAGGGCAGTAGAAGTAGAAAGAATGCTAAGTAAATTTACCTCTAGTCTGCAAACGCCTGGATGTCAAGGAAGTCATCCCACTTGCCACTGCAGCCCTCCCCTTGCCTCACTTTTGACTGAAGAGTACGAATTACACTGAGCCTTTACAGACGTGGGATAATGTGGTGCCATGTGTCCATATTGGGGTGAGACCACAGGACTGACCAGCAGGAAGTTTAGTTCTCTAGATCTTGTAGCTCTTGTGATAGTTTTTGAGAAATTAGCGTTTGTGAGCTCATTGAGATGAGAACCATCTCTTAATTATCTTAATATCTCTCCAGAGACTAACACAGTCTCACAGGGGGACCAGATCCTTAATTAACTCTAACTCCAGAAACTTAGTGCCACGTTTGCATGAAGAACAAAATCCTTAGGAAATTAGTACATTTAGATTCATTCTACCTGGAGATGTGATATAAAAGTAAGGAACTTGAGAAGCTCTCAGAGAGAAAGTTCAAGACTTCCCCTTATTCTTTTGTTGGAAAGAAAGTCCTTTGTTATCTATGAAAACACTTGTACTTACTTTTATTGATAGAAAATGTGCATTTAAAAATCACCTGTGCTCATGTGTAAATTATCATACATTTCCTGCAAGTAAGTCAGAGCTTGGCTCGATCAGGTTTCCTCTCAAAACAGCTCAAAGCAGATGTTAGGCAGCATCTAATATCAGGACTGAAAGGAAGTGGAGTTGGTTTCATTGTCTTTACCTCATGCTGGTGGGAAACACACTTTGGCTTTCAGAGACCCTCAGGTTGCTTCTCTGTGAACCAGAAGGTGAAGAGCCATGTGCTTGATGATGTTGACAAAGCAGCTTGGGTCATGGGAGACTGGTTCCCAGGGACATCTACCTTTAGATCTAATGGGACCAGTTCACTTTAGAGAACTAAGAGCTGAACTAAATCTTGAAGCTTGCAGAATTTAGACAGACTTTGAACCAGGAGAGATGGGATGGCTTTGGAAGATGAATAAAAGGACTCGGTGAAGAGGTAGTGAAAACAATTAGTAAGGCAGGATAGCTCCAAGGAAAAAATACTTGGAAAGTCACTTCTGGGAATCATCAAATATTTTTTAGAAGAGTAGACTATAAGCTCGACGAAGACCCATATTGTATCTATTTTGTTCATTGTTGCTTCCCTAATATCTGGCATATACAATACAATTATACAATGCACAAATGACAACAATTAGATAGACAGATAAATAGACATACACACATACATATACATATGTCTACACTTATTCATATACACAGACAAGGGGTCTTCAAAAAAGTTCATGGAAAATGAATATGATGAAAAAATTATGCATGAGTTTCAACATTTCTGCACCAGAATAACTCATACTTTAATTTCATCTTTCTATGAACTTTTGAAGACCCTTCATATATGTATATATAAACATAGTTCAAATTTTTTAATTATATAAATGGTATATGAACCAATTCTTGTGAAATAGCCAAACAATAAAATGTATATAAAGCAAAGAGTGAAAGTTCTGCACTGACTCCCCAGTTCCACTCTCTTCTCCAAAAGTAACTATGGGTGCATTTTGATATGTGATCTTTTAGACAGTTTTCTCTGGTCAGATTGCATAGAACATGAAATGCAACTCACTTTCTACTCATTTGAGCTAAATTACTACTTAAACTAATTTAAACTTAAATACACTTCACTCAGTAAATTTACTCATAATCTGCATCCACCCTTCATTAATTCACTACACGAAACTACTTTTTCTAAGCATAAAGTGCTATTCCTGAGCTTCTCAGAAGGTTGTCCATCCTTAAGATGTTTGATCTTTACTAAGAAGGCTATTGTAGAACCATTAAGCTTTTGGGCAAACCATAGATGTGCGTGCTTGTGTGTATCTTCTCCAAAATGCTTCCTCTTAATTTAGAAAGAGAAGTTCCTCAGATGATTCCTAAATGCTGGGTATGTTCGTTTGCTTGTGCTGCCATAACAAGTCATCAAGAAGAGATGGCTTCAACAGCGGACATTTATTGTCTTACCGTTCTGGAGGATGGAAGTCTGAGACCAAGGTATTGGCAGTGTTGTTATCTGAGGGCCTTGAGGGAGGGATCTATTGAATACCTCTTTCCTTGGCCATTTTCTCCTTTTATCTTCCCTTCTGTGTCTCTGTGTCCAAATTTTCCATTTTTATAAGGACACGAGTCATATTGGAATAGGGCTCACTTTAGTGACCTCGTTTGGATGTGATTAACTTTGGAAAGACCCTAAGTCTGAATAAGGTCATATTCTGAAGTCCTGGGTGTTAGAATTCCAACATACCATTTTGGGAAGATGAAATTCAACCCCTAACACTAGGTTATAAAGGCTTCTATTCACAAAGTGCTGTCTGAGAAATCATTCTTTTGGTTACTGTGATTTTATTTGAAAGAAGTCAGACAATTAAAGGGCCTGAATCATATTATTGTGGCTTCTTGTAAATAAATTGGCTTTACTGACATCTCTCACACATTATCAGAATTTTATTTATCAGACTTTGTCATGGAAAAATGCAATTCAGTTTAGCTGATGGACAGAGTCAGGAAAAACTATGAGTAGACAATTTACCATCCCAACTCTCCTTTCTTTTCCTTCAATAGAAAGATTCTGGCTATGCCAGAAATAAACTTCATTACCTTCTGTCTCCTGCTACTTCCCCCAGAGCCTCATCCAGCTATAAGGTTGTTTGAACTTTGATCACTGTAAACTAGTTTTTGCAGTCAAGTGTGAAATCTCTGCCACTTCCCAAGGAAAGCCACATTTCATAGTTGGAGATCTGATTCAGATGTGTCACTCCAAAACATGTGGTGGAAATGCTGCCTCTTCTATAGATTGATTCTGTAGAGCAGATTCTTTAGGAAATTGAAGTTAATGAAACCATTTAAATATAAGGTAGCATTCAATAAACTCATGGGAATGTACTAAAATCTAAAATTATCCCAAGACCTTTGAAGAATGTGGTTTCTCTGTGCTAACTCCATACCATGAGAATGTTCCTTAATTTGTTCTGCTTCCAGATTTCATCACAATGCCTACTGAATTTCTCCTCCACATTTTTTCTTCATTTAAAACTCTTTGCTGATTTCCTGAAAGTTTGCACCAGTGAGGAGGGGACCAATGAGGTTGGAGTGACCAGTCTCAGATATATTGAGAAGGACCACCTTCTCATTCAGTACTAGTTACCCAATTAGTCTTCACCAACTTTTCATAAAGTCCTTAGAAATACAAAACTACCAAGTGAGATTAAAAGTATATTTACACCTATAGTAAATTATGTTAACTCAATCCGGGACAATTCAGAGATTGTTTTAATGGGTTAAGGAGTGGTAAAGGAAATTTTCGATAGAGGACTTGAGTGGGACGTATTGGGTCATCGAAAAAAGTCATGATGGGATCATCAAATGACATTGCGTTTATGTTGCTGGACTCCCACATGGCTGATCATGGTTCAAGTCCCGGACCTGGTGGCTTGAAACTCACACCAGGTGTGTGTGTGAGTATGCCCAGAATCCCAGGAGAACAGAGAAGGGATTGCTGCATGGTCATCTCCCCCCCAGGGGGGTGGCATGATTTCTTACTTTCCCTCTCACTGTCTCTCTCTCTCTCTCTTTCTCTCTCTGGCGAGTGCACATGCCCTATGGCAAAAACCTTTAAAGAAAAAGATAATGTTATGATGTATTTTTCTATGTGTCATGACTTTTCCAATGACCCAATAGTCTTTTTTTATTTTTTGGAGAGATTTTCACTATAGGGTGCGTGCGCTCGCCAGACAGACAGAGAGAGACATAGAGACAGAAAGCGAGAAATCACCCCCCAGGGGGGATGGTCACGCCGCAATAATCCCTTCTCCTCCATTCTCCTCTCGGGATCTTGGGCACGCACGCACACGTGCCCGGCATGAGTCTTAAGCCACCAAGTCCGGGACGTGAACCGCGGTCGACTACATGGGAGTCCAGCGACATAGCCATTACGCTATCTGCTGGTTCCCGACCCAGTAGTCTTAAGACAGTCAGAGAGAGTGAGCTCTCTGCGGTGGTGTGAGTTTCCTGAGGGTGCTATAACAAATACCCATAGACTGTGGAGAGTACAATGACGGAAATGTATTTTCTCACAATTTTGGAGCCCAGAAGTCTGAAATCAAGGTACCGGCATGGTAAGATCCCTATTGAGGCTCTGGGGGGGAATCTATTCCATACCTCTCTCCTGTTTCTGGTGGCTGCCAGCTGGCCTTGGCATTCCTCAGCTTGTAGAAGTTGCACTCCATTTTCTGCTTCTGTCCTTACACTGCCTCCTCCTCTCTGTCTGTGTCTTCTCCTCTTATTCGGACATGTTACTGGGCGTAGGATTCACTCGGATAATCCAAGATGATCTCATCTCAAGGTCCTTAACTTAGTTATATCAGCTAGACTCCCTCCCCGCCCCCTAAATAAAGTCACATCCGTAGATTCTACGTGGGTATATCATTCGGGAACACATCATTCAACCTAATACACCAATGTCTGGTAGAGGAGAGGTGAGAGGTGAGTGTAGGATACAGAAAGGATCAAGAGAGTGTACCAAGGGTAAAATTTGCCCTCTTTGTGATTTTGCTTTGGAACCTGAAGCAGCTGATACACCCCTAAAAACTGCTGCCAGAGATTGTCAATACCTCTGTTACACCACCAAGATCTAGCTTAAATGTTTGAGAGTCTCTGTTTTTCTAATTCAGCATTATCCCCATGTCAGAGATAAGCAGTTACCTTTCAATATTTATTCTTTCCTTCTCCCTTTAGAAATAAAATTCTTAAGCCAACTTTTTTTTTTTTTTTGAGAGGTTTTTTGCTATAGGGCGCGTGCGCTCGCCAGACAGACAGAGAGAGACATAGAGACAGAAAGCGAGAAATCACCCCCCAGGGGGGATGGTCACGCCGCAATCCCTTCTCCTCCATTCTCCTCTCGGGATCTTGGGCACGCACGCACACGCGCCCGGTGTGAGTTGTAAGCCACCGGGTCCGAGACACGAACCGCGGTCGACTACGTGGGAGTCCAGCGACATAGCCATTACGCTAACTGCTGGTTCCCTTAAGCCAACTTTTAAAGTTTACTTATTTTCTTGTTGAGAGAGAAAGAGAGAGACCCTTGGCAGGGCCTCACCATGCTGTGATCTCCCTGCTGCCCTGTGGGCATGCCTGGTGTGTTCAGGCTAACCTGGCATCCAAACCAAGGGCCTCCTCTATGGCTCCAGCATCTTGTAGTACCCCCTACTGTCTGTACCATAGAGTCTGGGTCCCTAATCCAGTTTTTAATGCCGTATATGGTTATCTGGCCAAAGACTACAACCCCCGGGTCTCCTCTGAGGTTCTGCAGGGCTGTATGACTATGTTCTGATCAATGGAATGTATGAAATCATAAATGCAATTCTGCATCGCATCTCAGAAGAAAGCTGTTTGCCTCCCATTCCCCGCCTTCTTCCTTCCTGTGGGCTAAGATGTAAAGGGCAGCAACCCAATTTCAACAGCACAGATAAAGATGACACCCAAGGGATGGCAGATAACATTGGGTCATCAGAACAGTCATGATGCATTTTTGAAAAACGTAGAAAAATATGTCATGACTTTCCCAACAACCTAAAAGAAGGCCCCTGGGACCCGAGGTGGCCTTCTGGAGAAGTGCTGCCTCCTGAATGGCTCACTGGTTGACGTCTGTGTTACGGGGGCTTTTTTGTTACAGCAGTCCAGACTACATCCTAACTAATACTCTCCCAGGGGACAGCTCCAGTCTAGCTTCTCAAGATCAGCCTAGTCTCTTCCTATAGGAAGAAATAGGAACAGGAGAAAGGAGAGGGGTGGGAAGGGAAGTGTATGCTTAGGCCAAATCAAACTGAAACCAGTGATCAGAGGATGGAGTAGACAGAAATAAAGAAGGAAAACTTTTTGCTTGGTCAGATCTACTCAGTCAGACCTACTTGTGCAAGGAGGTAGGTTTTATTTTATCATAAATTTGAGATGAGGAGGGACTACATTAGAGGTCAAGTCAATTACATTTTAGTAACTTTTACATTGCTTTTGGAGAGGCATCTTTGTCTACCTCACATACTTATCCTGTAATAGATGCTTACATATCTATAAAGGTAAAACCCAAGTACAGTCTTACCTAGGTATCGTACCAATTCCATCTTCCTGGTTATGACAGCATACTATGGTTGTGTAAGACACCATCATTGAGAGAAGTTAGATGAAGGGTATGCAGGAACTCTGTAATCTTTTTCAAATTTCTATCCTAAACTATTTCAAATAAGTTACAACATATAAAAAGAATGTTTAATTGGATGTATGAACAAATAGAGGAGACCGAAGGAGATTTTAGGAGGCCTGTTTCCATTTCTCAAGTGGAAGCACTTCAGTCTCCTGTGGGCAAGTTGTTTCCACAGCCATGACACCCTCTGGTTCTCATACCTATGAATTGTTGCACCCCTGGCTGTCTTAGGGTAGGCACAGTGGTTAGAAATATCCTCTCAAAATAGTGAATTATTTTGTTGGATACAGAACTTAAGAGCCAATTATTACTTGATTCAAATGAAGAGCAATATGTCATTTTAACATTGTGATAGCCAGAAGTATCATACCATCACGGGGTCCTCCTCTGTTAGGAAAGTTCACCTGCTCTGATGCTGTTAACTCATGTGAACGTGGCCATATGACAGCCTGTGACCTCCGTTCCAGGCCATCAAGGAGATGTGAACGACTTAAGAACAGCATGGGAAGATACAGAAAACTTTAGGGACCAGGATCCCCAAGGCGGTTGACTCACAGTCTCTCAGGGAGCAAGGCCAGGTTGCACTGGATCCGAACCAGCAATGATTTCTAAGAAAGTGTGATGAGTGGGTAGGCAATGCAACAGGGTTCTCTGGTGACGCATTGCCAAGTAGAAAAATGGCAAGGGAATAGGATCCCCATCTCCAGGAAAGAAGATGTGAGGTGGGGAAGAAGCCTGGAAGGAGAGTTGGGCAAGGGTCAGAGTCACAGCCAGATGGATGGTATTGAGGCAGGTCTGGAAAGGGTTCTAGCTCTAGTGTGGGAAACTGGTATCCTCTGTCTCAGCAAATCACAGCAGAAGCCAGTCACACGCAAGGTGCAGATAGCAAGACTGCTATGAGTAGGTGGTGTTAGGTCAGTAGAGTCACGTACGGGGCTAAAGGCAGTCAGAGTCATTTCAACAGCACTTAGCAATAAGCTCTTGATGCTGATGTTAGCAGGGGCCATCAGACTCCGGGAGACACAAAACTGTGGTTCAAAGACGGTCGGGAGGACTATGCAAGCACGCTGGAGAGGCAGGAATTGGAGGTGCAAAAGACAAAACACAAAGAGAGAATTCACCAGACTCCAAGCTGCTTCTAAGGCATTCTGTCAGTCACTGTCACCATCAACACCTGGTTTAAGGAAGATACAAATGGTTCTTTACTTTTTTTTTTTTTTGAGAGGTTTTCGCTATACAGAGCGTGCGCTCTCCAGACAGACAGACAGTGACATAGAGACAGAAAGCGAGAAATCACCCCCCAGGGGAGATGGTCACGCCGCAATCCCTTCTCCTCCATTCTCCTCTCGGGATCTTGGGCACGCACGCACACGCACCCGGCGTGAGTTTTAAGCCACTGGGTCCGGGACGCGAACTGCGGTTGACTACATGGGAGTTCAGTGACATAGCCATTACACTAACTGCTGGTTCCCTTTACTCATGAACCTAGTATTTCCTTTTAAAAAACAAAGTAGATGGAAGTGACTTCCGTGTGTTAATATCTGATAGAACATGACCTTTGCCTTTCCCCCATCTCAGGCTTACTGCCTCACCTGTTTTTCTCCTGAAGCTGGAGTCTCATTATTCACTCAAAGTGTGTGAAATTTTCTCAGGGCAAAGTGCAAAATCATTACACCCACCGGGAGAATCCAGGCATTGAAAGCAGTAATCCATGCCCCACATCCCAGACCACTGGGGCCGGAATCAGCTTTCCCAAGCCTCCCAGGGAAATGGAACCCTGCTATTGAGGAAACATGCCTTGTATTTTGTAATCAAAAGTAACAAGGACCTTCTGTTGCCAATGATTTAAAATGTCAGAGAACATCGTGTGTGTGTACATGGATACTATATTTTGGTCTGAGGTTTTTCTCCAACTATTTATCATGTGAATCAAGAACATATCTGAGCTAAAGAGAAAATAACTTCTTTACTTCTGCATAGGATTTTAATCCTAAAATGTCTGTACAGACTTTCTGGAATTAACTATGATGTTAATTTAAAGAACTGAAGCTGAAGATGTTAACTATAAGTAGTCTGTCTTCAATAGTGAATAGGTCCTGTCCAAAGATGTAATACTACAGTGCTATAGAAAATCAATGCCTTTGATAAAGAATTTATAATAAAGGATGTTTCTCATAAGTTAATTTTTAAAAATAGGGCTAATAAAAAGTTTTTGAGGTAAAAATAAACTTCTATGTGTAGTAAATGGAATAAAAATAAGAAAACTTTTTAAAATTATTTTTATATACATTCAATATTGTTTAGCTTATGAAGTGAACATTTCAGTATGTGAACATTCCTCCCCAGTCCAGTTGATCAAAATATCTTCAACAGATTACACCACACCTCCCGTCCCATCAATGCTCTGCCTCTGTATCCCTCCTCCAAATGTCCTTCCCTAGGCCCCTCTCCTCCACACTCACCACAGCGGACATTCACACCCATCTCTTGTGTTTGTATATCTTTTAGTCAATCAGTTTTGGTTGTAGAGTACAGACTCTCAGTATATATTAAGTGGGGACATACAGTGTCTCTCCTTCATAGCCTGGCTTGTTTCATTCAGCAGTAAATCTTCCATATTCTTCCATTTTCTGTCAAAAGTCTGACTTTGAAAACATTCTTATTGTAAAAATAATACAGTGCCTCTTTTAAAAGTTACCAGAACCAGATAGTTTCACAGTTGACATTTTGACAGTGTTCAAAAAATGTGTAATTTCTATATTACAGAAATTATCCCAGAAAATGGAAAATGAAAGAGAACATCTCAATTCAGTATTAAAGCTAGCCTAACACTGATTTCTAAACCAGACACAGTTGGTACAATGCAAGAAAACAGCAATCTAATTTCACTTTCAGACACAGATTCAAGATCCTAAATTAAATGCCAGAAAATCATGTTTTAATAAGATGTGAGCAAATCAAACCCAGTAGTGTGTTGAAGAAATACTATATAGCCTGAAATTGCTAAAATATAGTTCATATTTTTAGAAACATATTAACATTAACATTATTTTAGAAAAGTATTAACATTATTCATTGCACTAATAAGGAATAAAAGCCACGTGAGCGAAACCAGCAGTTAACGTAATGGCTATGTCGCTGGACTCCCATGTAGTCGACCGCGGTTCGCATCCTGGACCCGGTGGCTTAAAACTCATGCTGGGCACGTGTGCATGCGTGCCCAAGATCCCAAGAGGAAAATGGAGGAGAAGGGATTGCGGCATGGCCATCCCCCCAGGGGGTGATTTCTCGCTTTCTGTCTCTCTCTGTTTGTCTGGCGAGTGCACGCGCCCTATAGCAAAACCTCTCCAAAACAAAAAACACGTGAGCATCTCAATAATTACTAAAAAGCATTTGCTAAAATTCAGCATTCATTTGTTATTAAAACAACAACAACAAAACTCATCAAGCCATAAAGTAAGATCAGTAGTAATTACCAGAAAATAGCAGAAATGACCAGGATAAAGTATGAAATATACAAGATCATGATTTTCCTACATAGCAACAATAGCCAAGTAGAAGGAAAATTATCCCAAACATAAGTAACAATAACAATAAAATATGCAAGAAGCACATGAAGAAAACTATCAACCCTCACTAAAAGACACTAGTGAAAACCTGGAAAAGAACACACAATATTATAAATATGTCAATTCTCTCCGAATTTATTAATAAATTAATGCATTTTCATTGAAAATATGCTTTAGAGTTTTCACTGGAAATTACAAGGTTTTTCTAAATTTCATCTGGAAATTTAATAGCTAGGAGATCACTGAAACAATAATGTAAAGAAACCTGGATTGTCAGCAAATTATTCTATGAAGTCATCACAATCAAGACAAGAATTAATACACAAATAAAAATGAATCACTCTCCAGACAGAGAGTATGAAAAAGAGATTTACATGCATTTGGAAGTATAATAAATGATGAAAGTGATGTAGCCAATCAATGACCAAAAATTGGACTTTTCAACAAATGATGACAGTTGGCTATCCACTTGGAAAAAGAGGAAAGTAGGTTCTTAACTCACTCCCCAAGTAAGAGTAAATTATAAATAAGTCAGCCTGTCAAGGTGTCAAGCGTGCTTGTAGTAATCACATGATCCCCTGGGAAGGATCACATCTGAAGTGACGCCATCACTCGTATGGGTGTTGCCAGGATTCAGTTTCTCATGGGCTGTTGGACTGAGAGTCTCAATCTTCTCTGGGTATCTTCGCCACTTGGTCCGAGAGACAGTAATTCTTAGTCATTCATAACTGTTGTAGCCATTGCCAGTACATTCCAGACACAGCAGATCATAACTGGCTATGGTAGAGAGAGTATCAGCCATAGGTTTTATACAATAGCTAGAACTCCATTCCTATATGTGTCATACAATCAGACAAACTAAAAATCACCCAGGAGGGAATGGCCACGCCACAATCCCTTCTCCTCCATTCTCCTCTCGGGATCTTGGGCACACACGCACATGCGCCCAGCGTGAGTTTAAGCCACCGGGTCAGGGACTCGAACCGCGGTCGACTACATGGGAGTCCAGCGACATAGCCATTACGCTAACTGCTGGTCCCAAACACACACATTTCTGATGACTAAGTATTTCTATCTACTAATAATTACCCCATAGGCAAGAACGAGCTTCATATGAAAGCCCACTGAGCCCTGTTTTACAGCTCCACACTAATCCCACTGGCAGATTGTCACTCAGCATGACAAGGCCAAAAATAGATGGATGTCATGCTTGGAGCTAATTTTCATGGTCTGTTCCAGCACTTAAGAGCTTTACCGTGAAGGGGATACACCCTCGCTGCTCCGGGTTACATATTTGAGAAGATCAGCCAGAGAGGCTGAGCAGGGCCCGAAGGATGTCTGCATTGTTACTGGCAGTGGGTCCTGGGGTCTGTCAGCTGGGTGTGACCACAGAGGAGGCAGACAGTCTTCTAAAACTGATGACAACATGTCTCCAAAGAGGATAAATAGCCAAGGAAAAATGTAACACACCCAGAAACCTAGGCAGAAGCTGGAAGTGATGTGGACAGTTGTATCGCTCTTCCAGAGAGAAGGGCTTCTCAATCACTGCTTCTCTTCCATACATTTATAGTGTCTAAATGAGGCAGGATGGAGAGCAGAAAAGAGGTGGAGGGGCCCTACTAGGTGTGGAAATCAAGGCTGGGCAATTATCAGTGGAGTTCCTGGCCTGTAAAAGGGAACAGGAACGGCATCTCCCTGAGAGAGTCGTGGAGTGGATTAGCTGGAGATAAGTGGTATTGCTGCAGTGCCTGGCGTAAGGAGGAGCTCTTGCATGTTAATAATTCAGACAGTGATGGTAGAGTTTAACTGGCCCAATGTCATATGCTGGCCACATTTTGCCTGCTTATATCAAGAGAGCCTCTGTCCCAGCGGGCACTTGGCTGAAGCACGCTCACTGTAATTGAACCCAAGGTCTGGTGGTGGCGTGTAAAGAATAATGGATAGGCAGAGACTCTGAAAGGAGCTTTGGGAATAGAACATCTGGTTTGGAAGGCTGAGTAGGCTGACCCCCTGCAGCACAGGGTAGGAGAGGAAAACAGGAAGTTTCATTCATCTTGCTTTCTTGGGTTTTCAAGTCACAGTCTCCAGCTGTTTACATAAACTTTGCTTTTCCTAAAGAAAGAGAACGAGAGAGCGCAATTATAAAACGCTGTAAGTCACAGTCTTTCCACGAAGTAGCCCTTTGTGGAAAATTGGAGTTATTCTTTAATTTGGCTAGCTCACCTTTCATTTCTCTCTTCTTCTCCCAAAGCAAATATCTTTTCTCTGGGTGCTTTTCAGGCCTGGGTAAGTTGCGGAGAAGGAGGAGACAAAAGAAGTTTGGGGAGAAGACCAGGAGGGGGGCAGGAAGGTGGAAGAAATAGAAAAACCCAAGGGAGGAGGAAGAAAAGAAAAAGAGTTCATACCCCTGACCCTGAAATGGAGATCGAACTGGCTTCTAGAGCAGAGGTTCTGCCGCGTGATGGCTGCGGATTCAGCCGCGCAGTGCAGACAGTGCAGATGTGAGGAGTTATCCAGAGCTGAGGAGGGACAACAGGAAAGAACCTTCAACACAAAACCTGGGCCGGTGAAGCAGTCTAACATGGAACTTTCATCCAGTTTAGTCCATTTATCTCTTTAAGGGTAAAGGAAAGCAGTCATTAAAAACAGTACTCAATGGGGGCCAGCAGGTGTCATGGTGGTTAAGGGTCTGGATTCCCACAGAGCTAACTGCAGTTCAAGTTCCAGACCTGGGGGTTTTCTCACTTTCCCTCTCTCCCTCTGTCTCTCTCTCTCTCTCTCTCTGGTGAGTACACATGGCCTATAGTAAATTTAAAAACTAATATTAAGGGACCAGCAGTTAGTGTAATGGCTATGTCTCTGGACTCCCATGTAGTCGACCACGGTTCGTGTCCCAGAACCGGTGGCTTAAACTCACGCCGGGCACGTGTGCGTGCATGCCCAAGATCCTGAGAGGAGAATGGAGGAGAAGGGATTGCGGCGTGGCCATTCCCCCAAGGGGTAATTTCTCACTTTCTGTCTCTCTGTCTCTCTCTGTCTTTCTGGCATCATGCACCCTGTAGCAAAAAACTCTCCAAAAAAAAAAAAAAACTATTATTAATAAAGTTAAATAAATAATTCTTTAAAAAATTAATAACATCATCTTATTTTTTCTTTTTCATTCTTTTTTTTTTTGAAGAGATTTTGCCTTAGAGTGCATGTGCTTGCCAAAGAGAGAGAGACAGAGACAGCAAGAGGAAAGTGAGAAATCACCCCCCCGGGGGGGATGACCACACACAATCCCTTCTTCTCCCAGGATCTTGAACATGTACACACACGTGCTCAGTGTGAGTTTCAAGTCACTGGGTCTAGGACACGAACTGTAGTCAGCCATGTGGGAGTCCAGCAATGTAACGGCTATGCCATCTGCTGGCCTCTGTCCTTTTTTTTTTCCCAAAAAACACCTCCTTTTAATAATGAATGATACTCTGTTGGGGGGGGGGGGGGACATGAGAGATAATGCAGGTCTTCTCCATTTACTCTGTTGATTTATTTGTTAATATATCTTTCTTTTTTTTTTTTTAATAACAGCCTTTCTCCAGACTCAATTTTCCATATCACCTGAGCTTACTTTGCTAGAGCAGTAGCTGCTATTTATTAAAAAGACATTTCTCCTAGGTTAATTAGACTTCACCCAATAGCTACCTTTCCAGAATCTTCTTAAGGGCAAATTCTCTGCAACATGCAAAATAAGAAAATCAGAAATCTGGTAGACACCAAGAAAGGCTTTGAGGGCATCTGGCTTATGGTAAGATACTGCACTTGATCTTCCATGGCACCGTCATAGGGGTGCTAAGGGCTCAGGCAATATTCTACCCCCATAACCCCATGGGGGCCTCCACGGCCATTGTCCTCAGTGACATCTGAGACTCAGACCAGAAGGCAAGATTAGAAAAGGAAACAGGCAGTAGAGTGTCCACCCAGGAGCGATGTCTGCATCCAGCAAGTCCTCCACTCTTGAGGGTGTCCTCCAACCTCTTCACACTGACGCGTCCACCTTGAAAAGAAAATAGCACATTCCCAAGAGGGGGCTGCAGTGCCTCCTCACATGGCTTACATTCAGACTTCCCTGAATTCTGGAAGACATTAAAGTCTCCCCACAGTGCAGACCTCATTTTTCACCTCAGAAACGAGGGGTTTGACATAAGGAAAGTGATACACTGAGGTTTGACCTGGACAAAGACAGCACATTAAACAATTGCACTTAAAAATCTCTTACTTTCACAAAACGAATGAAATGTATGTATGTGGATTGCATTAGTCAGGATTCTCTAGAGAAACAGAACCAATAGGATGTAGATAAACAGGTAGAAGGAGATTTATTATGAGAGACGGACTCTCATGACTACAGAAGCTCACAAGTCCCAAAAGCTGGTCTCTGTAAGCCACAGACCCAGGGAAGCCAGTATGTTCCAGGCCAAGTCCGAAGGTCTGAGAACCAGGACAGCCAATGGTGTAGTCCTGGTGTGAGTCTGAAGGCCCCTTCCCTTCACTCCCCCACCGGGAACAATGACATCCAAGGTAGTGACAGATGAGTGCCCAGCTCAAGCAGAGAGGGGGGTTTGCCCTTTCTCAGCCTTTTGGTTCCATTCAGGCCCTTGGTGGATTGGATGATTCCCACACACATTATTGCAGCTGGGTTTTCTTTACTCAGTCTACCAATTCAAATGCTAATCTCTTCTGAAAACACTCTCCTGGACACACCTGGAAATAATGTATTATCAGCTACCTGGGCATCCCTTAGACCAGTCAAAAATCAACCATCACATGATCACTCTGCTAGGGCTCCTCCCAACAATTTAAAGAAAGTCTGTACATACGAGGGTTCCCATGCTCCATGCAATTAGCATCACAACAAAGGCACAGGCAGTAATTAATAATTAAGTGCCAAACACAAGACTAAGTGTTTTATATATATTGACATCATTTTAATACCCCTAACACACACACACACACACACACACACACACACAAAGTGGTAAATACTGCTGCAGAGTTGCAGAAATAGAGGGTTAAAAAGTTTAAGTAACTTGATCCCACAACTAGACAAGGGTGGGGACCAGCAGTTAGCGTAATGGCTATGTCGCTGGACTCCCACGTAGTCGACCGCGGTTCGCTTCCCAGACCCAGTGGCTTAAACTCACGCCGGGCATGTGTGCGTGCATGCCCAAGATCCCGAGAGGAGAATGGAGGAGAAGGGATTGCGGCGTGGCCATCCCCCCTGGGGGGTGATTTCTCACTTTCTGTCTCTCTGTCTGTCTCTGTCTGTCTGGCAAGCACATGTGCCCTATAGCAAGCAAAAAAAAAACAAACAAACAAACAAAAAAAAACAAAAAAAAACAAACAAACAAAAAAAAAAAAAACTAGACAAGGGCGGAATCTGTGTTCAAACCCAGACAAACTGACTTAGCCTCTGCATTCTTTTTTAAAAGAAATATTTAATTTAATTTAATTTATTATTATTTTTCAATTTGACCAGAGAGAGGGGGAAAGTGAGAAAGCAAGCCACCAGATCCAGGACTCAAACCATGGTCATCCATGTGGGAGTCCAGCACCCCAACAACCACATCACCTGCCAGCCCCAATCTCCTATACTCTCATCCACTATTTTAGGGAGCGATTCTGGTATTCAGGAAGAAGGAGAATAAAACTCTGATTTGTACATAAACTCAATCTATCTAAGCTATATATTCTGTTTAATTCACTCAACGGTTGCCATTAGTAGTTTAGGTTAACCTAAACCAAGGCAATTTGGATGGGAAATTCAATCAATAAATTATTGACCTGCATAATTTTTAAAAATTTGCTATCGGATGGGTGTGCTCACTGGAGACAGAGAGAGAAACAGAACATGAGGAAGGTTCTCCCGGAGGATATGGCCATGCTGCAATGCCTCCTCCTCTGCTTCTCCTCTCAGTGTTCTGGGCACACATGCACACATGCTCGGTGTATTTTTCTGGGTCCAGAACTCGAACCACACAGTCAGCATATGGGATTCAGCCACCTTAACCACCACACCACCTGGCTGGTCCTGACTTGCATACTTTTCTATCTCTGGTTCCTTTGTTGTTGTTTTTGAACAAAAGGTGAATATACTCTTGATAAATTTGAGAATTTTCTTTACCAAACTAATATGAAAAGAAAATGTCCAGAGATCTCGGGCTTACCAGAACCAATTGCCTTTGCCCTAGGTTTTTGGTTTAACATATTTCTAAAAAATTAAGGCAATTGCTTCAAACCAGTCCCACCACTCAAATCCTAGGAAAGTTTAAGGGAAAAAAAGCTTTCTTTTCTGCATGGGCAGATTGTCTAAGAATTTGAGACCACAGCCCAGCTGCCACGGCCCAAGAAAGAGGGTATCACTTTGCAGTGGCTGAGGCTACATGGGAGGGTTGGGTTTAATTCTGGGCCTGAGCCAAATAGGCTAGGAATGGCCCCGTGCCCTGGGGGCCTTCCCAGCCTGGAGACTGGGGATGGCCATGCCCCTGGGGACCTTCCCAACCTGGAGACTGGGGATGGCCATGCACCTGGGGGCCTACCTAGCCTGGAGGCTGAGGATGGCTGGCCCATGGGGGCCTACCTCACCTGGAGGCTGGGGATGGCCGTGCACCTGGGGGCCTACCTAACCTGGAGGCTGGGGATGGCCATGCACCTGGGGGCCTACCTAACCTGGAGGCTGCGGCAGGAGGGTTGTGATATAGCCATAACTCTTTCTCTCTGACTCTCTCCTTCTTGTTCTCTCTGTCCCTCCCATGCATTCTTCCTCTCTATCTCACAAAAAAATATAAAATAAAATAAAATAAAATAAAATAAAATAAAATAAAATAAAATTGAATTGAAGCACAAAGTGACTGTCATACCAATAGTTTGCAAATGTTTAGGTTGCCAGAGAGAATTTTCTATTGCAATGCTGTTTGTCATGATAAGGACTATTTTGCAGATGTTGAGCTATTTTCCATCTTATGACAAAGAAGCATCTTTTAAGCCTTTATAACAAGAGGTCAAATACTCATATTCCCCCCACTGCTGTGGTTTGAATAATGATCCCCCCCCAAACTTCACGTGTTGAGATTTAGCTGTATTGTAAAGGTGTTCAATGAAAACTTAATCCCTTATTGGTGTCCTAAGGCAAGGTCTTTGGGTGTGGTAGAGTCCCTGAGTTCTGGTGTGTTTAGAAGGAGAGGAAATGAGGCAGGAACCCACACGGATATAGACCAGAGCAAGCAGAAACCTACAGACAGCCACTCGGCTCGAACCCTGTCAGCATCATCAGAAGTTCACCCTGAACCTTTGGCCTCCAACCATGAGCTGAATAAACTTCTGTTTCTTTCTTTTTAGTCATTTCTTAAATTTGCTATAGGGCATGTGCACCTACTAGAGAGAGACAGAGAGAAAGAGAGGGAAAATAAAAAAGCAAGCCACCAAGTCTAGGACTCAAACCATAGTCAGTCATTGTGGGAGTCAAGAGCCCAGTCTCCGATATTCTCAGATATTTCTGTTAGCGATGCAAGAGCGGGCTAAGATGCCCATCATGGCTGATACTGCTATCATATTCTCAGAACTTGCATACCACCTGCATAGCACCATTCTTTTTTTTTTTTTTTTTGGAGAAGTTTTTGCTATATAGGGCACGTGCATTCACCAGACAGACAGAGAGAGACAGAGAGACAGAAGGCAAGAAATCATCCCCCAGGGGGGATGGCCACACCGCAATCCCTTCTCCTCCATTCTCCTCTCGGGATCTTGTGCACGCACGTACATGCGCCCATTGTGAGTTTTAAGCCACCGGGTCCGGGACTCGAACGACGGTCAACTACATGGGAGTCCAGCAACATAGCCATTATGCTAACTGCTGGTCCTGCATACCACCATTCTAAATGGAAGTCAAGGCCCTGTGATAACTCACTATTTAAAATAGCAAGTCTGGAGTCAACCCATCGCATGTGATCAAGGCAGCTGGATCCCACACGGCCGACTCTGAGGTTTGAGCACTGGGCCCAGCAGCTTGAGAAACATGCCAGGTGTGTGTTTGTGTGGTGTGTGTGTGTGTGTGCACATGAGCGTGTGTGTCCAAAATCCTGAAAGGAGGGAGGAATGGAAAAGGGATTGTGGCATGACTACTCGCCACAGGTGGGACCTTCTCACTTTCTCTTTCTCTCTCTTTGTCTCTCTGACTCTCTCTGGCAAGTGCAGGTATCCTCTGGCAAATAAAAAAAGATTCTTTTTATAAAGCAAGTTTGAGCTTTACAGCCAGTGCAGCTGAACAGCAGGAAGGTGGAGAGGTGGTGACAGTGGCATCGGCAGGTGACAAATGTAAAAGACAGAAGTTACCAGTTTATTACGCTTTCATGTTGAGCAATGTTTGTAAGTTTTCATGATGGACATCAAAGATCTTATCACAAGACCTTGTATTTAAATATAATAGAAACATAGAGATTTATTGGTGTGAAGATTGGCTGCTTGGACATTCTGGTTTCCACAGCCATGTGTCTTAAAAATGCAGCCCCCACTGCTTTACAAAGCTTTGTTTCTTCCATGGGGTTTTATAAACATTACCTGGGCATTGCTGTATTTCCAGACCAATGGCAGAGACAGAGATCCAGTGACTGCCGTGTTGATCAGCCCTCAAAGAGCTCAGAGCCCCGGGGGAGGATCGAGCCAACAATAATAACACACTGTGTGATTTGTGCAAGAAGTGCGGATGAAGAACAGCAGCAATATCTCAGGACAGGGAGGAGAACGAGACAGAACTTTACAGAGGGGACAGTTCCTAGCTGCTTCTGAAAAATTGCTTCCACTATGTGACTTCGTCCCAGCTCAGCTATCCTAAACTCCAGAAGCCTCAGTCAATGTATCTAGTGGAAAGTATTGAGTACGCAGCTGTGTTGCAGAGAGGAAGCTACCCGTCTATTCTCTAAATAAAATCGAATGAACTTCGGTATCCATTCGGCTGGTATTTATGCAACCGTATCAATATCTCAAGTCTTATAAACCACCTAAGAAGTTTCACACTCCTTCTGCCTTTCAAGCTATGATAGCACAGAGCTGAAAAGGAGACTCCAGCCTAATTTAAGGGCAATTCAACAGGAGAGGCAGGATTCCCCACACCACAGGACCCTGGCAGGGGCTTTGGAGTAGTTAGGGGTGGAGAGACCCTGGCAAGATAAAGATCGAATGCCTTAAAATGCTTGCTATGTCCTTATATTTTTTTTCTTTTTTAAAAATTCTAGCAATCTGACTTGAGAGGGGTCATGCAGTTGAACCAAATGTTTAGGCGAAGGCTTTGCTGGGTCAGTTTCTGCATATTGGGAAGAGAGAAGGGCTCCCTTTGCGTAGCTCCCTGAATAACAGGATGTCCATAAACTCTGGGAGTTAGAGTTCAAACTCTGCAGACTCTTCATACCCAACCAACGTCTCCAATTTCTCATCTATAAAACCTGGCCCAGCCAGCCCCCCATCCACAAGGCTCTATGGTCAACAGCACTATCGTGGTCCAGGTTGCAGGCATTCCTGGGACAGGAGCTCGTCTTAGACCTGGAAACAGTCAGATATTGATGAAGAAGAGGAAGGTGAATTTCAGTGCACAACTGCACGCAGACATGGAAAAGATGCTGCTGCAGGCTGTCGGAGATTTGATCCCGTGTGTGGTGACCACAGTGTGGCAGTGCAAGTCCAGTACCCTGGAAAACGTCCAGCTGTCTTAAGCGCATCCACAGGACATGTGGGTGACAGGATTTGGCAAAGCCTGGATTGGTTTACCTAGAGAAAAGAAGGAAATGCCATTTACAAAAAGGTTTGCATCACAGAAGCTCACGAACAGAAAATGGCGTTGATCCAGAGAACAACTAAGAAATAACCCTGGGAGCAGCCGGGAATGGACGACAAGGTACTTAAGAGATGCTCGAGCTGAGACCCCAGCCATCTCACCCCGTCACCAGTGCAGCCGTCTCTGTAATAACAGAGAGGACCAACTGAAAGAATAAAGCTTCCTGCCCTAACGATCACGTTCTTCCCCGGTCCTCTCCAAGTGCGGCAATGGGTGTTGCAGAGAAGATTCTATTTGTGGTTTATCCTACCAGAGTTTGAACATGGAACAAAGCTTTGTGATTGCTGGGTGAGATACAGTCATGGCATATTGGTAAGAAAATTAAATCTACCAAAGTTTTTGCTTTGCTACTAGCTTGCCCCAAAAGCAAAAAGAAAAGTTAGATAAAAGTTGGAAAGGTTTAGCACACACCTTCAAATCAAACTGTGTTGTTTCTTGTTCAGAGGTATCAGATTGAATACAGAAATAGGAAACATTTTCTTTACCCTGTTCATTAATGGGCTCTACCCTAAGGTCAGTAATCTGATCAAGAAACATGCTGGGTTACAAAGGCCACATGTTAGGGCCCTCAAGTGGTGTAATGGTTAGGGGTCTGGACTCTCACATGGTCCATCACAGTTCAAGTCTTGGAGATAGCAGTTTGACAGTCACATCAGGTGCATGCGTGTGCCCGTCCAAAATCCCTAGAGGAGGATGGAGGAGAAGGGATTATAGTATAGCCATCCTCCCTGGCTGGTGATGGGGGGAGATTATTTCTCACTTTCTCTCCCCTTTCTTCTCTATCTCTCTGTCTCTCTCTAGCGAGTACACACACCCTATGGCAAAAAAAAAAAAAAAAAAAAAAGTCACTTATCAATTAAACTGATCTTCAAAAATACAACTTTTGGCATTTTATTGGTCTATTTTAAAATCTTGGGGGAAAATTCCACATATTTGTAAATACCCCTCCTTTAAGTCACTAAAAATTCTTACAATGAAAAATGCATGAGGTTTTTTTTTGTTGTTTTTGGGGGGTTTTTTGAGAGTTTTTGCTATGGGGTGCGTGCGCTTGCCAGACAGACACAGAAAGACAGAAAGCGAGAAATCACCCCCCAGGGGGATGGCCATGCCACAATCCCTTCTCCTCCGTTCTCCTCTCGGGATCTTGGGCATGCACACACACGCGCCCGGCGTGTTTTAAGCCACCGGGTCCGGGATGCGAACCGCAGTCGACTACATGGGAGTCCAACGACATAGCCACTACTCTAACTGCTGGTCCCGAAAATGCATGAGTTTAAATGTATATCATGGGCTGGCCACAAACAGAGTGGCCGTTCAGGGCTCTGCTTAGAGAGACCCTTCTATGGTTCAAGTTCCAGGTTCTGCGTGGGGCTGGAAACAGGCATGAGCATGCATGCCCTAAATCTCCACTAACAGGATGCAAAAATGGAGGGAAGGCATTGCTGTGTGGCCTTGCTCCTTGAAAGTGTTTTTTCCTCCCTGTGCCTGGCAAGCACACCTGCCCTCTGACAATTAAAAATCTGCATAACAATCCTCACCTTTGACCATCTTGTATCTCTGTTATGTGTTTTTGAAATGTTTATTTTCTTTTATTTTGTTTCACCTGAAAATGGTGCTTATTGAATAGAAACTTAAGGTTGGAACAAATAATGACAGAATTGACTACTTTTCAAAATATTGAAACATTTATTATTAAGTGTAAGCTTAAAGTTTATATACTTTGGCATTTTGTTTTTATATGGTTCAGAGAACTAATTCTATTTGTTGTTCCATTGTAAAATGAAGAGGACAGGGCTGCTGTCAGGCAGGGATGGGGTCCCGTAGGCTAGAGAAACAGGACTGATAGTGGAAGAGAAAAAGGGCTCTGTATTTTTCTCAAGAAAATTTCTTGTGTTTTGTGCTATCTTTTGTTACATCTTTGATGACTCAAGAAAAAGTAAGTCTTCTAAATATTATAAGAGCTAAGTTTTTTTTGTGTGTTTGTCTTGTTTTCTGCTGACAGTTATGTCAAGGTGTTTAAGCGTTTCAATATCTTTGACAACTTTTCTACCAAATCAAGTTCTAAATTAAATTCTTTGATTTCAAAATAACATCGAGATGTTTATAGAGGGCCCCTAAAACATCCAAAAGAGAGAGATGTTAGAACCAATCAGGCTTATTTAATATGTTAAATGATATGGGGAATGTTGACAAATTGAGTGCTGTTTAATTTTCTTTGAGTTATGTTTGAGTTATACATGTGAATATGTTATGTGCATGCATGCATGTGTGTATGTATGTTTGTATTTATATACATATTTTGTTTCAAAATGACTTGAGATTCCCAGGCTTCTATAGTATGGTATTTATCAATCATGTTTTAGGTTACTATGTAAAACTAGTGTATGTCATAGATCTAGCCAAATTTCTTTGTCAATTATAAATTCTCATCAGATCATTAACCATGGTTAATTCAAATTTTATTGTCCATGGTTGATTGGTTTTTGGATACTTTTCTAAGCGTTTTTTTTTGCATATGACTGTAATCTGAAACTGTTACATCTTCAATAAAATT